>CM053584.1:258207902-258269457 GCA_028627135.1 Pseudochirops cupreus
ATTTTTTCATTTTTTTGGATCTGTTTAATAGTATCTTGATTTCTCATAAAGTCATTTGCTTCCATTTGTTCCATTCTAATTCTGAAGGAATTATTCTCTTCAGAAAGCTTTTGAGATTCATTTTCCATCTGGCAAATTAGACTTTTTAAGGCATTCTTCTCCTCACTGGCTTTTTGGGCTTCTTTTGCCATTTGAGTTAGTCTATTTTTTAAGGTGCTATTTTCTTCAGTCAGGTTGTTGACTCTCTTTTCATGATTTTCTTACATCATTCTAATTTCTCTTCCCAATTGTTCCTCCACTTCTATTATTTGGTTTTCAGAATTCTTCTTAAGGGTTTGTAACCAGTCTACCTTTTTCTTGGAAGCTTTTGGTGTGGAGTTCTAACTGTGTTGTCTTCCTCCTGTTCTATGCTTTGATCTTTTTTGTCCCCAAAGAAGGGATCTAAAGTTTGATTGCTGTTCTTACTTTGCTTCCTTTGCCTGCTCATGTTGCCAGTCAATTACTTGACTTTTTAGCTCTGTGGAACTCTGCTTCCAGAGGGGAAAGCTCTGTTCCAAATCGCTGGGGTTTTCATAGCTGCCAGAGCTATTAAGAGGCTGCTGCAGCTCCCACCAGCTTTGGCTCACTGTTCACGTACCTCAGGACCACCACCCAAGACCACCATCCTGATCCAGGCAGCTTTAGGTAAGAGTACTTAGCCTCTGAAGGATCACTTGGCCCCCCTGAAATCTGCAGGCTGAGAGCTCTGAAGCAGCCATGTGTAGGCAGCTGCAGGGCTGCCGCTTCTGCTGCTTTCTTGCCCTGGGGGTATATGGCAAGACCCGCTTTTCTCCCCCAAATTTAGCTGAGTTCCACTGACCTTTCACTTTGACCTTGTTTCTTATGAGTTGATAATTCTGGAAACTGCCAAACCTGCCAGTGATCCATTCTCTTGAAAGCTCCAGCTGCTGCTTATCCTGGCCACCCCAGGGCCAAGCCACAGTTTCAGACCAGGCTGGTTTCATCTCCCAGCATGCTGCAGTGAACCCTTTCTCTCCTGCCTTCCATGCTGCCTTCAGCGCAAGCTGAGTTTCTCTGTACTTTTGTGGGTTCTGGAGCTCTAAAATTTGTTTAGAGTCATATTTTATAGATTTTGGAGGTGGTTATGGGGAAAGCTGCAGAGTTTTCCTGCTTCTATGCCACCATCTTGGCTCTGCCCCTGTATTTGTTTTTTTTTTTAATTGATTTGTTCATTTACTTTTAGTTTACAAGATTCAGTTCCATAATCCCTTGAGTTTCAAATTTTCGCCCTTCCCTCTCCCACCCACCCTATGACGGTATGCAATCAACATAGGATCTGCAAATATTTTCACCTTGGACATTAATCTGGTCATATAGAAGGGTTGTAACCAATGAAGTGAACAGTGGGAAAGGAGAAACAAAACCAAACATGGAAAAGAACGATAGCATGTAGATTGCTTCAGTCTCCATTTAAACTCTGTTCTTTCTAGATCTTTCTCTGAATGTAAATATCTCCTTCCATCCTGAAACTTGTAGAGTTGTCTTATAACTGTGCATTGCTGAGAAGAGTCCAGTTTATCAACGTTGGTTGTCACACATATGATGTGTCTGTGATTGTGTAGAAATTTCTCCTGGTTCTGCTCTTCTCACTTAGCCTCAGTTTGTATAAGCCTCTCCAGGTAAATATGAAGTCTATCTCTTCCTCATTTCTTATAGCACAATAGTATTCCATTACATTCATATACCACAACTTGCTGAGCCATTCCCCAATTGATGGGCATCCCTTTAATTTCCAGTTTTTTGTCACCAAAAAGACAGCTGCAATAAATATTTTTGTACAGATGGGTCTTCCTCCAGCTTCTATGCTCTCTTTGGGATACAACCTCAGAAATGGTATTACTTGGTCAAAGGGTATGCAATTATTTATAGCCCTTTAGGCATAATTCCAGATTGCTCTCCAGAATCGTTGAATCAGTTCACAACTCCAACAACAATGCATTACTGTTCCAATTTTTCCTCATCCTCTTCAGCAGTTGTCATTTTCCTGTTTTGTCATCTTAGCCAATCTGCCTGGTGAGATGTGGTACCTCAAAGTTGTTTTGATTTTTGCATTTCTCAAATCAATATTGATTTAGAGCATTTTTTTCTGATAGATGTATTTGTATAGATGGCGTTACTCAGTGATTTTCTAGTGTTCAATATCATAAGCACAAAACAAGAAGTATATATGCCAATGGCACTTAATAGCCATATAGAAGGTTCCTACATAGATGGAAGATTAGTTCCCTATAGATAGTGTTGCAGTCTAAATATTCTTTATTTGATGCCATCATGCTTATTAAAACAAATGACAAAACTTTCTCAATAAAACCTGGAAACACTCAAAAAGGAAGTTTTAGTAATCTACACTGAAAAAAAAGGATATGGCATTTGTCTTTTTTATGAATTATGATATGCAGTGATATGTACATTCCATAGATTTAATCCACTGATACATAATTAACAGGCATAATTGGATAATATACTGTTACAGATACTGAGTAGCAAAACTGGTGAGTGCTCTCAATTATTCCCAATAGCTCATTGATGCAAACAGAATACCACTGTTCATCTGATGTCATATAGTTTTGAATTGTTACAAATAACAATTAAAGAAATACATATTAGTTGACCAAAGTAAGAAGTGAGAAATATACAAGTATTAAAGATATAGCACATTACCACACATTGCTAAATATTGACTTGTACAAAAAGTGACATAAAAGAAATGACTAAAGAAATGTAAAGTAAGAAGCCAGCCTCTTTTTTCCATGAAATACTAGAAGATGTAGAACATGAGACCTTAACCCGAGGCACACTTATATTTAAAGGGCTTGTGGATAGATATCAGGGGAGTCCATGAACTTCGAGCGGAAAATACACTATTTCCCCTCACATAATTGGTTTCCTTTGTAATTCTACATATTTTATTCAATCACTTTAAAAATATTACTTTGAAAATGGGTCTGTAGGTTTCACCCCAAAGGGGTCCATGACACAAAAAGGGGTAAAGATTCCTGAGTTACAGGAAAACTTTTATGGTATGGATCCTTTAGAAATATTGAAAGACATTGGATGCATTGTAATCTACACCAGAACAAAAGGCATGTATATGATAATATCCCTAATACATCAGAATATTAGTCTTATTATTTTTCTTTCATAGTCATATTCCAGATAGTAATTGCATCCCAAAGCTTCTCTGATACTTATGAGTTAGGATGTGTCTTCATACCCTGAATAGCTCAAATTTATATTGCTTATCACCTGTATTTTGATAGTTGCTTCTATGATTTTTCCTTAAAGGTTTACAACTTTATTTTCTATATTGGTGTAAAAATAATGAGATTTGAAGTTCCTTTTTGTATCGCCAAGTATGCAGGTACTTGGCACCTTGTTTCAAGTTAAACAAAGGTACCAGGTACTTAGCAGTTAGTAATTGATCAAGCCACTGGTGGGGAAACAGAAGGTATGAACTCTTGTCTCCTGTTACTGATGTAACAGGAAGGGGTTGGCTGAAACAGAAAGCTAATTCTGTGTGTATATAAGAAAAGCCCCAGAGATGCATAGTCAGAATTTCCTGAAACTTGTGGTGGCAGAGCTTCTTCTGAACAGGAGCCCAGGAGGCCAGGAACCCAGGTGACAGAGGAGCTCAGAAGCCCAGGAGCCCAGGAGCCCAGGAGCAGGCTGAGGAGGCAGAAGACTGAGGAAGCATGACCAGGATGCTAATACTTAGTCTGTGGCTTGGTTGAGCCTTGAATTCTTGGGAATGGAAATTGTGAAGGATTTGATATGGACTAGACCCTGTGAACTCCAGTGTGGAGCAGGACCTACCCAGAGAGCTGGACAAGGAACTGGGAGCTATCTGCCACTGAACCCAGGTGAATCCAGTTTGGTGAATCCAGGTAGAATCTGGGACCATGGAAGGGGATCCAGAGAATTTGAGAATCATCCCCAAGTCAAGATGAAGAAAAGACCTCTCCTTGAGTATTGAATGCTGTGATGATGACTGGTTTACTAGTGACCTAGGGGGAGGGGGTTGTGTATTTTCTAATGATTGTATTTAGTGATTAATGATACTTAGTAACTGATTGCTCAATAAACAACTGATTGAGTTAACCTAGTTGTCCCATGAGTGGAAGACTGACTATTGTACTCTGAGATGACTGAATGACTGAGTAAGGAGGCAAAACTTCTTAGGGGTACCAGATGATTTTTCTTTGTTCAAAACTATTGTGACCACTTTGGTTAAAACTATGTGGCCATTTTAATGATAAACTGTTGTGAACAATATATTTTGATTTCCTGTGATAAGTTTTAATATTGTCAATACTGTACCTTGATTTTCTGAGAATGTTTTGCTTTGATTTGTTATGGAATAGAGTGTTCACTATACTGTGTAATCAGAACTTTAAAAGCTGTTCACAGCAGCATTCTTCTGTAAAGCTGCTCCTGCATGGCATTACAATTGGTGATTTATTAATTATTTCCTTTTAATCTTTTGTTTTGCTTAATTTCTGCCTGAGATTATCCCTTCCCTTTTTTAACCTCTTCTTTAATTTGATCTTGTTATTTTCTTAGCATTGCAATTTTTTTCTTCCTTTCATTGAATGAGTTGTTTATTCAGTTGAGTTCATCTTGAGATATATTGTGTTTTTTATATATCCATTTCTTTTCGTACTTTGATTAAATTGCTGTTATATTTATTAATTGTGTCATTACTGTGGTTCATTTTAAAGGTTGATTTTATGTGTGTGTATATGTATATATACATATATATATTTAAATAAATATGTGTCTATATATACATTTACACACATGCACAGTACACATGCATGTGTGTTTGCATGTGTATATGTGTCTTATGATGGGTAAGGTGAACTAGAGATCTTTACGCAAGGAGAGAAGTTCCAAATATCAATGAAACTTACTAGGATCAGACTCATGACTAGAATATGGCTGTGAAAGGATATAAAAAAAAACAACTACTCTAGTTTCCCACATTCTCACTCTGACACATTATTTAAGTTTCTATTATTTATACTTTATGCATTTGAGACATCTGGAACCATGACTCACATTCCCAAGTCTTTTCTTGAATTCTTAGGAATCACTGATCATTTCTACCAGTATTCTTACTATGTTATACTTGTCTATGCTGTACATGCCACATGAGTATTTGGTAGGGTTAATTATGTATTTTAAGCCTAGATATTTCTAATACTTACTACTTACATGTGACTGTGAGTTATCACTTGAGACTCACTTCATCTCTCTGGGATTGTAAACTGGGAAGAGGACAAGATCAGGGGTTCTTAACAATTTTTATGTCCTGGCTCTCTTAGATGTCTGGTGAAGCCTACAAATTCATTCTTAAAATAATGTTTTTAGATGAATAAAAGAAAATATGTAAGATTTCAAAGTTATCTAAAAAAGCCATTAAGTTCAACTGCTCTTATTTTATAGGTGAGGAAACTGAGGTCTAGGGAAGTTAAGTGACTTGTCCAAGGTCACATAGCTAATAAGTAGTTGAGGGAAGATTTGAACACAGGCCTTCTTTACTCCAAGTCCAGTGTTCTTTTCACTGTGCCACAATGGGAAGGCTATTAAACTAATAGATGGGGAATAAGAAAGAGAGGACTTTGAAATGAGTGATGGCAGAAAGAACTGTAGAGACTGTTCCAGGACAAAGAGAGTTTAAAATCCAGAAAGAGGGTGTGTTATTTCCAGAAAGAAGGTGTGGGGAGGGAGTTTATTTAAATAATATAAGGTTGCAGTGATGGGTGAGAGGAACATCACAGACCTTCAAGAACACAAAGGGTGGGAAAATGAGAGGTAAGTCCACAAATGATTACATTTAAACAGTGGGGTCATCAGTGTCTTTCTCAGGACTTTATGATTCCTAGGAACACTATATAGGGTCCTGTCAATAATATTTGGTGCTTCATAAATCACCTGTGTAGTGACCACCATGCTTGATAAATCCAGTTTGGTTAGAGTGCTAAACTTGGAGTCAGGAAGACTAGGTTTCAAACCCCATCTCTGATACCTGTTAGCTGTATGACCTTGGGCAAGTCATTTAACATGTCTCAGCATTTATTTATAAAATGAGAGGGTTGGATATGACATCTAAGTTCCATTAAAGCTCTCAATCTGTGATTCTAGGACACTATGAAACAAATTTGTAAAGCTGTCACTCTGAGACACGAAAAGACTTCATATTGGGGGGAAAAGGAGGGAGTCACTTGAGATATTGAGGAGGACTGCCAGGACATATTTGAAAAGTGACATTGTACTAATTCAAATTAATGTCCTCACAAGAAAGACCTGCTCCCACTGTTAATAGTAAATCTTTATTATTATCATGTGATTATTTTGTAAGCATTTAGCATATGCTTTTATATGTATTGTTTCTTCTCTTGACAAATATAGGCTCCTTCAGCACAAAGACATTTTGGTCTTTGTATCCTTAGCATTTAATGTATTTGACGTATAGTAGGAACACTTAATAAATGCCAGTTGACTAAATATTTGAGCAACTCAAAAAGTCTCTGATTTTCAGTGGTGCACCCATAGGCTTTAATATGAATGATAGTATTTCTATTTATAGAAATGCAATATTCTAAGCACATCAGTTATAAATATTTCCTGTTAATTTAGGTATTTATGATTACATATTCATTTTTAATTAAAATATCTTGCTTTATATAAAGTCTTAATTCTAAAAACTTTAATATCTTTGCTTATTAGCTTACACAATATGGGAGTGCAAAGCAGTATAGTGGACAAAAGCCCTCACCCCACATTTAGGCAACTTGTTTTCAAGTTCTGGCTCTTCTGTTTAAGTAGCTGAATGACTAATCTTTCTGAGTGTTAGTTGTTGTTACTGAGTTATTTTAGTTTTGTCAGACCCTTCGTAACCCCATTTTTTATGGGATTTTCTTGTCAAAGCTATTTTAATGGTTTGCCATTTCTTTCTCCAGAGCCTTAGTAGCCATGTCTACTAAATGATAGTAATAATACCTACCATTTTGCGTCTCTAAGGGTTATTCGGAGGAAAGCACTGTGTAAATATCGTCTGCGTTATTGTTGAGTTGTTGTTATTTCTATGATATAATGAATTCAGAGGTAATTATTGTTATTCCCCTTTTACTGGTAGATAAAATGAGGCCAGAGAGGATCAATTATTGGCTGAATAACTTACAATTCAGTGACATTATTTACATGAACAAGTTAATTTTATTCAGTATGATCAGACTGATTCTGTACATCACCAGTCTGAGTGGCAGCCTTCAAGGTTTAATTTTTCTTTCTGAATCTCAGCCTCATATTCTTTTCACTAGCCCACACTCTCTTAGTCTCTGAATTTTTTGTGAGGTAAGTTATATAGAAGTGTATAGTCTTGGGCTCAAGGACTTTTCAGTAGGATTGGGAGAAACTTTTCATTTAGAAAATGCCCCTGAAAGAGTGACTATTCTCATCTGTGGTGTGTTTACTCCATCTCTATCCTTACCAGAAATCGTAAGTTCCACAGTGCCATTTAAGAAATTCCTTTAATAGGTCTTGTTTGTTCCTAATATTTATTATTACTAAATCTCCAACTAGTGCTAACATTTATACATGGCTGAGTTATAATTCTAAGGGAATTTTGTAACCACTAGAGTACCAGAACCTTTTATTTAATGATTTATTAACTACATTAATGTTATCAGTTTCCTAAGATTTGTTTAAAATGCACTTCAACAGAGCCCAAATGACTGCTTAAATCACCTTTTGTAAGAGATGTATTTTAGGAATATTTATAAGTAGCAAACAAATGACACTGTGAAGATAACAATCAATATAAGTTAATCGCTTCTGATGCCAAGTCTGCACCTGGATTTGCATTGCATTTCAAATTACTTGTTTTCAAGGATCTTTGTGTGCATCAAACATGTAGAAAATGGTTAGCTGCTAAAACAGGTAGGACAGAAAATATTTTTAACAGTTTTATCTAAACAAATGTCAGGATTTTTAAAAAATGAAAAATGCTAAGTATCATACAAGTGTATATTTATGCTCTCGGCAGCCAAATGTGCTTTTTAATGGAATTTAAATAAATGGAATTTTTATGACAAAAAAAGCAACTGTAAAAAGCAGTGATTATGTTTTTCATAGTTCATTTGCCTTCTTTGCCCTGCAGACCTTGTGCAAGAAGAAAATGAGATCCCAAGTGAAGTCTACAATGTCATTGACTCTGAAGGAGGACTCAGAGACCCATTGGTGTTTAATGACCCTTGTTGGCCTACGCAATGGGAACTGGTATGATCTTCAAAAATAGATAGTCCTATGGCATTTTTAAGAAAAATTATTTTTTCATATTTTAATACAGTACACAGGCCTGCTTATAAACTCAGTTTTTGACAGTTGGTGTCACAGAGACACTTAGCAAACTTTTGAAGTGCTATCATCACTAGAAAGTGAATAATTACTAATGCCTTTGATTTTTAGTATAATCTGAAAGTCTAATGCATATCTAAGAAAAATATCAGTCATGACTAAAACTTCAAAATTTTGTCTATGTATAAGCATCCTCATTGCATATAAGCAATGATACTTCATGCTTAGATATAATGCTTTTCAGTAGCTGGGAACATATCTCATATTTGAACAATATTCAGATGTATCTCATTTGTCTAGGTCGAACCAACACACTAAGGATGAATTGTAATAATTTTGGATCATCATGGGTTAATTTTCCTACTCTGATATCTTTGTGGGAGCATTGCATTGTCTATGAGATTTAGGATGCACCATGGGATCATATACTTACCTCTATTTATACAAAATGCTATGAAAATGATAAATTTCAGAATTAAGAGAAGTCAAAAGACCATTGAATTGAATCTCTTCTTCCATACTTCATGTATTGAAATTTCAGTCTATACTTCCAATTTAATTCAATGTAATTCAATTCCGCTGACATTAGAAAGTACCAACTATGTGCCAGACACTGTGTGAGAGTCTGAGGATACAAAGACAAAGTGAAACTATCTTTTCCCTCAAGAAGTTAATAGCACCAGAGCAGTCCTAGATGGCAACATTGAAAAGTAGAGAAGAGGGATAGGGACATTGATTAGTATGGGGCTAACATGGATAAGTATGAAGGAGTAGAGAATGGTAATCAGAGCTCTGGCCTAGGCAATGTGTACTTCAGAAACACAGGGATTTTATGTGGATCCATGGAATAATATATGGAGAAGATCCCTTATGCATAGAAATTTTTATATTTGTTTTCCTTTTTATCTTTGGAATTTTTAGGGTGTATGTCCAACAGGGAGATATCTGAGTTAAAAAAAAAAGTGTGAATGTTTTTGGTCACTTTATAAATTCTAAATTGTTTTCCAGAATGGATCAACTGGTAGCTTCACCAACAGTGTATCTATCTTTCCACAATCCCTTCAACATTGACTATTTTGATTTTTTTTTAATCTCACCTAATTTTATGGGTATGAAGTAAAACCTCCAAGAGATTTTACTTTCATTTTTTAAAAATAATGAATAGTGATTAGGGGCAGTCTTTCTTATATTTGGTAATAGTATGAAATCCTTCTTTTGAGGTCTGTTAATTTCCTTTGATTATATTCATTTCATCTTGGTTTTTGTTGTTATATACTTGTATAACTTTAGTATATATCTTGGATTGCAGATGCTTGTCAAAATATTTGATGCAAAGATTTTCCCCCATCAATTGATTTTCTTCTATCCTAGTTGTGTTAATTTTTTTTCTTGCAACTATTTCTCAAGTTTGTGAAATCAAAATTATCTATGTAATGTTTTTTGTTAACTTCCTTCTCTCATTTAATTAAGAAGTCTCTTTTTAGCCATAGCTGTGAACAGCAGCTGATATACTTCTCTTCTCATTTTTAGTGGTGTGATCTTTAATATTCAAGTCAAGTATTTATTTTTTGGTTATTACAATATAGATTATAATATATTGGTCTAAATTTCTACCAAACTACCTTCCTCTTTTCCTGGCAGCCCTTGTCAAATAGAGAGTTCCTCTATATGGTTCATCCTTAAAATAGAATGCTAGTAAATTGCAGAAGCAAAATATAGGATCATAGATTCAGTGATTTAGAGTCTAAAAGTATTATTAAGATCACCTAGTTCAAGGCTTAATTTTACCAGCGAGGAAACCTAGACTTAATGTCACACTGGTAGTATAACTACTTTGTTAAACTGTAAAGCAGTATATACCTGTGAACTGCTACTATAATCTCTAAGATTCTTTCTACCATAACCATTTTTTGATTCTATGATTTTTACAAATACTATATATACTTGAAATTTCACCTCATGAGAGATGTATAAGGAAAAGCATTTCTGGTGTTCTTGGTCTACTGATCTAGTGAACTATTACATAAGAAGTAGAATGTACAACTCAGTATCTTAGGAGGAGAGATCCCACATGTTTGTCAGTCTTCTTTAAGTATTGCTCCTTTCTCCTAGAAAGTTGTGTCTGTTTTATTGACTGAGATTCAGTTCACCATTATATGGAAGCTTATTTGGCTAATTGTAATGGTTCCTTTCTTCAACATCTCTACACTCTGTACAAGGGATTTTATTGTAGCAAAAAAAAAAACTGTAGAAGATAAAAATAAGAATTAGATTATAGTCTGTCTTTGGAGAGCTGCCATTCCAGCAAAAGAGGTGACATGTAGAAACAAATCAATATAGTTATTAAAGCTCTCAATTTATATTCCACATTTTAGAATTTTACCCATGAATTTTCTCATAATAGCCCAATGTGATAAGTACTATCATTCTTTATCCCTGTTTTTTAAATGATGAAAAAGAGATTCAATGGTTTGCCTAAGATCACATAACTAATAAGTGACCTAACTGGAATTTAATCCAGGTATCCTGACTCTAAATCCAACACTATTTACACTACAGCATGCTTCTGCTAATACAAGGATTAAATAAGAGTATGGTAAGAGAGGCAGGGTCAGGGGTCATGAGGAAAGACTTCATAAAAAAGAGGACATTTTTCCAGGGTCAAGTAGTATAGACAGATATTGAGTATATGGAGCTAGAATTGAAATATCGTTTTTGGAGAAGGAGTCTAAAGAAGTGGTTCTCAACCTTCCTAGTGCCATAACCCTTTAATACAGTTCCTCATGTTGTGGTGACCCCCAACCATAAAATTATTTTCATTGCTACTTCATAACTGTAATTTTGCTACTGTTATGAGTTGTAATGTAAATATCTGATATGCAGGATGTATTTAAATTGAACATAACCCACAGGTTGAGAACCACTGGCTGTAAAGCAAAGGCACAGAGTCAGGAAACCCAGGACTTGATAAGAGAAAAGCAAGTGTCTAATTTGGAATCATGGTAGAGAATGAGAGATAAGATTGAAAATATAGTTTGAGACCAGAAAGTAGCATGTCTGAATATAAGGAAGGAATCTTGAAAGTTTCTGAATAAGAGGTGACATGATCAGAGATACATAATTCAGAACTATTAATCTGGCAGCATTGTGTGGGACTGATTGGACAGGAAAGAGAATGGAGGGGGACATTTGGAAGCTATTATAATAGGCTAGGCAAGATGTAATGAGAGAGACGATTGAGTGATGTCAGCAGAAATGAATAGAAATAGATGGATGTGAAAGATAGTGTCAAGATAGGAAGATTTCCTTTTTGACAAGGTTTCTAGATTGGTCCATCCCATCGGGGAGATGCCAAATACCTACTATGCTGGGATTTCAGCAAAGTATTTTCATAATCTCTCAAGGTAGGACCAGGACTCCAGAGAGAGATCTCTGTTAGAGATAGAGAAATGGAAGCCATCCTCATAGAAGTGAAAATTGGAAGCTGTGAAACTGGTTGGAGAGGAAGAAAGTACAGGGATAGGTGAAAAGACCTGAAGCCATAATGCAGGAAGGGCAACATTTAAGTGGGCAGAGCAGAAAGAAGAATGGGGCCAGAGGAATTTTTAGAGTGGAAAAAAGAGAACCAATAGAGGGTAGTGAGGGTGAGAGAGAGAGAGAGAGAGAGAGAGAGAGGGAGAGAGAGAGAGAGAGAGAGACTCAGAGAGACACAGAGACAGAGAGAGAAGAAGAGAGAAGGGGAGAGAGGGACAAGGAAAGAGACACACACATAGGTGGGGGGGAGATGAATAAGAATACAATTTACAAGGAAGCTATAGTTAATGAAAAGTTTTGGAGAAGCTCAAATGGATTGGCCAGGAATGGACAAGATGAATAGAAAGTTTAGCACTAATTAAAGGCATAATTTTTATTCTGACACTGTTATTAAAAGAGAAGACAGCTAAGTAACATTTCAAGGGGATGCTCTCTAGGCCAGGGGCGAGAAACCTGTGGCTTTAAGGCAACACGTGGTTCTCTAGGCCCTCAAGTGGTCCTTTGACTGAATCCAAACATCATGTGGCCTCAATGTCACAGGTTTCCCACACCTGTGCTAGGCAAATCCCAAAGCTGGCACTGCCCAAGAAATTTCCTTCCTTTAGCTAAAAGTCTGGATTTTGGAATCATGTTATAAATGAAATTTCTCTTCTCTCACTAAAAGCTCAGATTCCAAGAACCTCAAATGTGAGATTACCTGTTAGTCAATTCCAATGACTTGCTGCGGTATTTTTCCTTTCTGATTAGGAAGCATAGATCTTGAGATTATATTGGATGGAAATATATCCTTCTTTTACCAGATTACAAAGCCCAAAACCATTTCTCACAATTTCACCTGGGAACACATGACCAAGCAAATACCTGCTTATTCACTTTGCTTCTGCAGAACCTCTGTCATTTCTGGGATGGTTATAATTTCCTGAGCATATAAAAGTCTTATATCAGTAACTTTGGGTTTCATGAGCAAGAAAGTTGTGGCTTAGAGCATGTAATTCTCATGTATTTCTGTCCCAAGCAAGTGATGAATGGTGCTTTGGGAGATGACTCCCCTCCATGCATGAATAAAATACAATACTGTTCTGCTACTCTCTAGTCTATCCAGTACCACAATTTCATGAAGAGCCCAGGTTATTCTTCATCCTCGTTCAAATTCCATTTTATGTGTTTTCTTCTTCCATTAGAATGTAACCTCCTCAAGGGTAGAGGATGTCTTTTTTGATTTGTATTTCTAGATCCAGGGCTTAGCACAGTTCCTGGCACATAATAAATGCTTAATAAATGTTTTATCTATCAAATGTGCTTCATTCCATTTTTTTTTGGATAGTTATATTAATTTGGTAGCTTAAATGGCTAACAAAGATGCCAACATCTTCTGTGAAGCTTTCCTTGACTTCCTTGTTAATAAACTACTTTTTTTTTTGGACCTGACTTAGTATTTTGTTTAGTAACTCCCTCATGCACTTCTCATGTAGTATTGATTTTTATAGTTATCTCTATATGTGCCTTTCTTCCTTGCTGAACTGTATGCTCCATAATCGTAAGAACTAATTTTATACCTAAATTTGATGGATTCCCTAGTGCTTCACTGAGTGCTCTGCATACAATAGGAATTAAATAAATTCAATTTAATTCAACAAATGTTAAATACATACTAGATGCATTATTCTAGGTGCTGGGGATATCAAAGATAGAGATGTCACAGAGTCTAAAGGATATTACTTTTTGATGGGGAAACAAATTTGTTAACAAAGCAGAATTAAGTGCATATGGTTTATAATTGAGTCAATCAACCAACTTGCTCTTACTAAATGCCTAATGTGTGCCAGGAACTATTCTATATGCTACAGATAAAGGTACAGAATTTAGACCCTTCCTGCCCTCTTTGGCTTTGCATTTAATTAGAAGCAAATGGCATGTTCATAGATACAAAAATATAGGATTTTTGAGAGAACTACAGTGACTTGACATGGTTAAGGTCACCAAAGGATGAATGTGACATTGTGGTATGAGAGACAAAGGAACTTGGCAACTGATTGGTTTTGGTGGGGTGATAGGGATGAATTAGATTCTAAATTATGAGTCTGGGTCACAGGAATGATGGTGTGGGGATAATGAGTTCAGTTTTAGAAATGTTAAGACTTTTTTTAAGCTTATATTTTAACATGTATTATGTGTCAAGTATTCTTCTAAGTGCTAGAGATACAAATAAAAAAGGGAAGACAGTCCTTACCCATAAGGAGTTGGCATTTAATTAGGACAGAAAACAAATAAAGAGGAGTAGTGGACAGGGAGGGGCATTTTTTTGAAAGTAATGGATGGTGAGTAGAGAAATAGAGGAGTGTGTTGGCTTTTAATTTCAGTATGATCATATGATCTTACAATTATGATTCAAAAACTAGAAAAGGGAGAGAGGTGTATTGAAGAGGGGTATATGTGTGGGTGGAAAGGCAACTAACTGGTAAAGAAAGCTATGAAGTGGAATGAAGCACAGTTGTGGACAGGCCTAGCTATAGCAGAGAGCTGAAGCAACCACCAATCAGTCCAGTGAGTCTCTAGGCAAAGTAGCTCGGGCACAGTTTCTGGTCCTGGCAGTGAGGCATCTGAAGTTAAGAAGGTCAGGGAGTACAATGAAGTATGGCTGGAGTGAGCCTAAATGTAGTAAGTGACTGATATAGCCACCAGTAAGAACAGAGGTGTAGCATGGGAATTTCTGTTGGTTTTATGGTAAAGTTTTTCTCAGTATGGTTTTTTGTCCTGCAATAAATTAAGTGGGCAAGAAGAAAGTTGGGGAGTAGAAGAATTTATTGAAAATTATGACTATATTACAGGAAAGAAGTTGGCAGCCTCTTATGGAAGATAATACAGATAGATTCAGAATTGGTTGAGTGACTATAGCAAAGAGAGTTGATTAATAATAGATTAAAGTCAGTGTGAAAAGAGGTCTCCCATGGTGGGCCTCAGAGGTGTAGACTTGGCTATGTCCTCTTTAATATATTTGTTAATGATATAAAGATAATGAAGGCATACTTTTCAAACAATACATCATTTAGGACTATAAGCCAGAGGCCTGAGTTCTAATTTTTCTCTTGCTAATATATAATTATATGATTTTTGTCAAATTGCTTGACTTCTCAGGACCTGTTTCATCATCTGTTAAAAGATGAGGGGTCAGACTAGTTGATCCCTTTGGTCCTTTCACTGTAAGATTCTGTGACTGGAGTTCTAGATGACCCAAGGCTTAGAGAGATAGCTAATTCACTGGATGATAGGATCAAAATTCAAAATGATCTAGGCAAGGTTTGAATGTTGAAGTGAAACGAACAGGATGAAATGATATTCTCTCATATATGCATATATGTATATAAAAATCAAGGATACAAATACTGAGGTGGGGAACCCTTCCTTAACAGAATTTCATGTGAAAAATATCTAGGGGATTTAGTTCATAAAAACCTCAAAATGAATCAACATTATGGCATGGTTGCCAAAAATATGAATGTGGCCTTATGCTGCATTAATAGACAAATGGTGTTTCTAGAAAAGGAGGAAACAGTGTCATATTTAGACTAGTTAGACAAAATATTGAGTATTATATTTATTTCTGGTTCCCAGATTATTAGGGGGGCATTAACAAATAAAACCATTCAGAAGGGATTTCCCAGGATGCTGAAGGATCTGGAAAATTAAGGTTAAAAGAACTGAGGTCTTTTAGGTTGGAGAAAAATGGGGATAATAACTATCTTAAAATATTTATAAAGGTTTCATTTGGAAGAGCAATTGGACCTCTGTGTTATGCCAGAGGGCAAAACTAGGACTAATGAGTGGAGACTCAGAGCAAATAGATTTCCATTCAATATAAGGAATAATCGTCTAACTATTGTTATGGTAGAAATTAAGGTAAACCTGAGGGACAAAGTTCCAAGTATGATCCATTTATTAGTAAAGTTAGCAATTACTAATAAATGTGGTCAATGGCCACTTGAACTTACAGGATCTTTTATAGCAATTAGCAAAATGGCAGTGCAGCAAAATCTGGAGAAACCCAGGTATGTCTTCTTCTGATTGGCTATAGGTGACATAGCCAGAATTGAGATCACATCATTTGGACCTCCTCTTCTGAAACCACAGTTATAAGACACATGACAAAGGTTCTCAGGCAATGGAAATTGCTACAATAGTTTAAATTGATAAGATTTGACCTTTTAGGTTAATCAAGTTTCTCTGAAAGTGACTGATGGGTGGGGTTACAAAGATGGAGATAATTACAAGACTAAAGCTTGACCTTTAGGCAAATCTCTCCAGGATTTGGATGGTGGGTGAAGTTTACTTGGGGAAGGAACTGCAGAAGGGAATATTAACTTTAACTTATCTTAGCAATATAGAATTAAATCAATTTTCACTTTTACAGTATTAAAGGTATTCATACGTGAAATGGCCCATCTTATGAGATGGTGAATTCTACATTTGTGGAAATACTCAAGCAGAGATTGGATACACATTTATCAGGAAGTTTTGGGTGGATAGTCCTGGGTAGGGTATGGAGTTGAACTAAATGTCCATTAATATACCTGTCAACTGTAAGATTCTAACTTTCCAGGCTTTTCACATTTTTGTAACTAAATATTGCTGGATTCATTTTGATTCAACAAGTATTTGTTAAGCACCTACTGTATGAAAAATATTGTGCCAGGAGTTGGAGAAAGAAATGAAAAATGAAAAAAAATAAGCATTTTCTTTTTAGAACTTAGTAGGTCAATGATTCAGAAAGCATGATCTGGGGATGCATTTGGGGTGCATGAAATCAATTTTTTTTCATAATAATACTAAAACATTTTAATTTCTAAAATGACAAATATTGATTGACTTAATGAACATAAAAGATCTTTGAGGTCCACAATAATTTTTATAAGTATAAAGGGGTTCTGAGATGGTAGAGCATTAGAGTGACTTTATGAAAATAAATATTAACTCAAGACAAAATGATCTTATATTGTGTACTGTAGGAAAACAAATTGTTATAATGATATATTAGTGTTTTAGTTCCCCATTCTTCCTCCACCATATTGGGCATGCCCTAAATTTCCTCACCTTGTTTTGTCTAGATTCAATATTAGATTTTAAAGGAAGGACAGCATTTGAGGCATTTGAATGTTCAGGATAAAAGGAGCAAATCTTAAAGTGAAGGGCCTTTCCAGATAGTCAATAAATTTGGAATATCTAAAAGGATTTTAAAATAATCTAAATTCTATGCTATGGTCAACCTGTTAAGGAAAACCAGAGAGGTACCTTCAACATCTTGTGCAGAGTAGGGTTATTTTTAATGTATTAAATACCAACATTGGTTGGAAACTCACTAGTTTACTTTATATAAATAGTAAACATTTAGAAGTTGGGAAGGAACATAATATCAGAAAACAAGGAGGCAAAAAAGGAATAGAAGTGTGTAGGATATTGTGCCTTTGGGATGAAAAAAAAATGTAACTCCCTCTGTGTGGAGGGAGTATTAACACACATTAACACAGTTTATTATAATACAGACTTGTGACCTGTCAACCCAAGTACCCCAGACTTAACTATAAGAGGCCCTCATTATCCAAGGATAATTGGTACAGGGAAAAGGCCACTTAGAGTGAATCCACTCAAAACAGCAACCAACATTTCATAGTAAATAGTGAAGATAAGGTTTGATTGCTATTGAATCTAGAAAAATGAAACCAAAAATTATGACAAGTTTATTTTTTATGATACTTAACAAATAATGAGTTACAACTGTAACTAGGCTCTAATTCTTGGGATGAATAAAAATGAATCATTGATTTTTTTGTTTTTTAGAAATAGTATTTTTGAACAAAATTGTAGAATAGTACAATGAGACATCCTTCAGTTTACCTTAGACTTGGTTAGCATGGTCATGAAGAGGGTCATTGCAGTGCAAAGGTTTCATCAGTTTTCCTAAGGATCTTTCTTAATCTTTTGAAGAGCCTACTAGCATGAAACAGAATGATGTTAGTGTTAAGCTAATGAAAGGTAACTTTGATTAAGGAGTACTTTTAAAAGTGGTCATTTGCTTAGGGTGTGTGTTTGTGTGTGTGTGTGTGTGTGTGTGTGTGTGTGTCTGTGTGTCTGTGTGTGTGTGTGTGTGTGAGAGAGAGAGAGAAAGAGAGAGAGAGAGAGAGAGAGAGAGAGAGGCAGACAGACAGACAATGAATTTTGCTTCCCTACATAAGGGAAGCAGTATGACTTAATGGACGGAGAGACAGACTCATTTAGGAAAACCCGTGTTGAAAGCCTATCTCTAAAACAGTGACAACAGCAAAATTAGTTAGATATTTTTGCACATCTCTTTTTTGTCTAGCTTAATAGATGACAGTTGGATTTCCAGTTCTGCTTCTATATTCAATATGCTTTTTTTTTGTTAAAAAAAAATCTAGGCTTATATAGATAGGTGGTTGGAAAAAGAAGGAGTATTTTAATAAACAAATAATCATAGTGGGGTATATGGGCTATTAAGGGAGGACTAGCATTTCTAGTGTGAGGACTGCTTATCTACCTTTGGTGTCCAATCAGCTACCCAATTCTCATCTGTGCTCCAAGAAGCTATAGTATGCATATTGACCACATTCTTACAAAACCATAGTGGCAGAAAGGCTAAACCCAGTTGAGGGTAATTGATAGGACTCAAACCCATTGGTGAGTTCTGGGGATGTCTACCTGTAGTGACAACCACACTGGCATACCCAGGATGGCTGCTAGCATAGGTTCTTAGATCTCCTTTACTAGGAAAGGTGGCTGTTTAAGGGGTCACCAATCTTTTTCAATTACATTCAGTAGTTAAGGGGAAAAATCAGCACCCTGAACTTCAGAGAAAATACAAGCAGAGAAATAAAGACCAACAGACAGGCAAGGGCTCTGACTGCCTAAATCAAAGCAATATTGCTATATACTTTACATACATCCAGGGATCCAGAGACTCTTTACCTCTGAGCAGGTGGGGAACTCTGAACATATGGCCACTCAGACTCTCGACCAGGGAATCACAAGATCCTTCTCACAAGTGAGCCACCAAAGCAAAATACCAACTCAGAGTATATATACACTTTTCAGAACCACAAGGCATCACAACCCTCTTGACTCAGTGTCTAATTAGAAATTAGCGAAAAATGTGAAACCCTTCCTATACGCAAGCCTCCTGGAAGCAAGCTTCCCTTAATGGGTTCCATGTGAGGCTTATTAATGGGCCAGGATGATCTTAAATCTCATTAACTTTACACTACTCCAAGCATGTGAAGATTATCCTCCAGGGGGAATGGGAGATGAGAACAGTTTGTTCCAAGGCCATGAAAGTGGGGTTGAATCAGGTGCTGTGGAACACAGAACTTAGTCAGACATCAAAGATGCAAAGGTAAATCCTTGGCCCATTACCAGTCATCCTGACTTTTATCTTGCTGCTGGACTTTGATGACTCTGAAAGAGAGTGAGACTGACAACTTTGTGCAACTCTGCCTCACTTAAATCCAATTCATGCTCAAGTCAGGACATCACCCTGGGATGTCATTTGTCCTCTTTGAAAATGAAGGTCAAAAAACAATAGCAACAACATCTTAGTATTATTATGAAAATAGTTTTGACCTCAGAGACCCTGTGAAAGAGACTCAGGGAGCCCAGACCACAGACTGCGAGCTGTTCATTTAGTCCAGTCTCTTCTCTTTACTGATTTAAAACAACAACGACAACAAGAGAGAATTAAGAAGTGCTTTGACCCAGGGTTACACAGACAGTTAAACATCAAAGATAGAACTAAACCCAGATCTTCTGATTCCATATCCAATACTCTTTTTATTATAAAATATTGTTGGACCCCATGCTAAAGGAAATTGGTCTTTGGATCTTGGGCATGAATACTAGGAGTTATCATCTTTGATTGTACTGTCTGATGTCTTGTAGTGGGCCTTAGTTCTCTCAGTGGAAATATCACTGCTTCATCTACATCTTTGGCCACTATTTATTCTTTGTCATTATTATAATAGAGATAATTATATGCAAAATATTTAATCCAATTAGACAAATATTTGTGCATAATGACACCCATTTTGCTAAGAGGTAGGGTTATAAACACAAAAATGAAACAGTACCTGCTCTCATGGAACTTGAATTTAACTCCAGTGGCATGAAATATACTTTTCTATAGCTTTTCTGTATCTGTTATTTCATAAGAACTACCAAGGTCGAAACTCCGCTAGGTGACACAAATTAGCAACTGATCTGAAACTTAGAATTGTCTGAGGCACTAGGAGGCAAGTGTCATGTTTATACAACTATCATGTGTCAGCGGTAGGACTTGAACCCAGGTTCTATGGATCCTGCTGCTAACCTAGTACCTAGTATGCCCCACTGTCTCTAGAAAGTATATATGGAAATGAGGGAGAGAGGGAGGAAGGAAAAGAGAGAGAGACAGAGAGAATGAGAATGAGAGTGAATTAACAACAGGCTTATTTGAAAAGTACTCCTGTGGGAGGTAACATCTGAGCTGGGTCTTGAAAAGATTTGAGGATTCTAAGAGGTTACCATAAGAATTAATTATGTTTCAAATAAGTGAGACCACTTCAGCAAAAGGTTTGGTGGTGGGAAATAGAATATTATGAATGGGAAACAGTTAGCAGGACTGTTTAATTAAAAGGAAAATGATGTAAAGGAAAGTAATACATACATACATACATACATACATGCATACATACATACATACATACATACATAAATACATATGCACACATAAGATTGGGAATATGTGTGAAAGTCAGTTTGTGGAGAATCAAAAAATGTTAGACTGAGGATTTTATATTTAATCCCAGGTTTTGGCAAAGATAAATTAACTTATTTTCAGATAATACTCTGAGATGCTCTGTTAAAGGATGTTAAATATACTCAAGGCAATAGCATTATTAGCAATTGCTAACTAAAATGAGTACTTGGGAACATATCAAGGATCAGTTAGTTCTTTGATAGTCTACCATATACCTGTGGTCTCATCCCTCCACATTTTTAGCTGAACAGACAAGAATGATTTCAGGATTAGGGGAAAAAACACAGGATTTGGAGGGAGAAATTCAAGTTTCTGATATAGGCTTGACCATTCAGAACTATAACTAAGGTCATCTTATGAGGGCTTTTCTCCAGGGCATTAGAGTTTAGGCATAACAATATTTTTTTTTCTTAAGTCGTCTGGATACAAGCTAGCAAGAATAATTAGTAGAAATTGGAAGCTACCCACTTCTTCCCTCTGGTGGCCACACCCCACATGAATTCTTTCCAATCTCTAAACCACTTGATTCTCCCACCTCCGAACACACCCACTCTGGAAGGCACCTGAGAAGTCACTGATATCTTAGAGATATCTCCTCAATCTGGGCCAACATTTCAGGGTATCTACTCTATTGGATTCCTGTATCCTAACAATGACAATATAATGATGATGGTCTTGATAACGACAGCAAACACAAGAAGAATAATATGATGATATAATAACAACAGTAATATTAGTGTTTATGTAGTACCAATGTTATACCAGACACCGTGCTAAATGCTTTGCAAATATTATCCCATTTGATCCTCACAACAATCCCCATTTTATAGTTTAGGAAACTGTGGCAAACAGAGTAGTTGCCCAAGGTCACACAACCAGGAAGTATCTAAGGCCTTATTTGAACTCTGATCTTCCTGACTCCAGATCCTCTATCCATTGTGCTACCTAGCTGCCTCCTCTAACCCCTTACTGGATGTTTTCTTTTGAAAAATTTATTTTAGCGTATATTTCATGCTACTTTCCCTTGCCTCACTTCTGTAAAGTTGATCCCAGGTGGCAGAATTTCTAGTTTCGGATCTCCTGCCACCACACTATCTGAATGATGTGGGTAAACAACTTCAGCTCCCCAGGCCTCCATTTCCTTATCCACAAAGTGAGGGGATTGTACCAGAAGATCCTAATGGCTGTTTCAGATTTAAATCCTCTAAGCACACAGGAAGTTGCATGGAGGACCACTCTTAAATATTCATTTTTATAAGTATACGTGTTTTTATTGCTAACCTATCCTACTTGCATCTGGATATTCAGTTGTAATATCCAGTGATGATGTGGTACATCTAGGCCTCAAAGCTTCCAGTGGGAAGTAGCAGGGAGAGGGCATGATTTTGTGATGAAGAGAACTTTAAAAATCTGATATATAAATGTTTTGCCCTGGCTCTAGTTAAGATGCACACAAAATTTCAAAAAGAATATATTATTTAAATGATAAAATTTCAGATAAAAGGACAATGAAAATGTAAAGTCAGAGAAAGGAGAGAGATCATGTTCCTCAGATATTTACAAACTCTAAGCAAGGATTCTCAACTCTGTGTGTGTGTGTGTGTGTGTGTGTGTGTGTGTGTGTGTGTGTGTGTGTGTGTGTGTGTTTTGGATCCATCTGACGATGTGGTAAAACCTATGGATTCCTCCTTAGAATAATTATTTTAAAGAAAATCATAATGGAAGGAAATATTAAAAACTAGCGGTTAGTCAAAATAAAGATGTAATTTTCCTCCAAGTTCAAAGACCCACTGAAATCTATCTATAGACATTCCTGTGTAGGTGGAACCCAGGTTTAGAACCAGTCCTCTAAAGCAACTATCAGAATCCTTGTAATTGGAAAGAATTTTCAGCATTCTGCTTTAACAGATCATTCATATCTTGTTTCCCTGTGCTTATATATGTTAATAAGCAAAGGCATTGTTGTACATATGAAAAAAGCACGAACATCTATACATCAATTTAATATGAATGGACAACCAAGCATTTATAGTTCCACTGCTACAAAATCTGAATGGATCTTCTAGCTTCTTGAAAGGCTATCTCAGAAGGAATGAGCTGCAGCTGAGAGCAGGGATGAGTAACTGGCATAGCACATTGTTTCTATTCCTCCCCAGAACTGACACCTAGCAACCATAGGGGGCAATGCAAGCCCAGCAGTGGCATTACAGGCTGTATCTTTGCACCTGCTGTACAACAACTGGGCTTCCACGATGCAACTTCCCAGGCTGCCCTGCTATTGTTTCCTCTTTTCAAATAAGCTGAACCCTGAGATTTTCTGTAATCTATTTCCAAGTGCCTAATTATTTGGATTTGCATTTTCAGGGGTTTACCTCCCATTTTCACAGTATCAACCAGAATTAGAGGTTTCAAAGTTGAGACCAAAGACAATGTCAAACATATTTTAAAAAATACAGTGTACCAAATAAGAAGCCGTACTCTTGGGTTTGTATAAAGGGAGGGTAGTTTGTGCAGGAAGGTAATTTCATCAGTCCTGTGCTTTTCATTTCATTTCATTTTTTTTTTGTCTCATAAATAAATGGCTATTTTCTGAAACGTCCAATTGATGGAATCACAATCTTTTGCCTAAATTATCTTGAATTTCTCAATGAAATGGGTGTCTGAAAATTGTGAATGGAGAGGTGATTGTCAAACCAATGAAAAGAGAGTTTTCAAACAGTATTTAATGCTATGTTCATTTCATCTATTTATTCATTTTTATTTTAGGAGAAAAGTCACTGGCAGTATACTACCTAAAATGTGCATATGTATGAATATTAATGGGAGAGATCCTCTTGCCCATCATTATAAAAGGACTTCTTTTAGTTGAACTATTATTAAAAATGATTAGGATATCTGATGTGAGCCATTAACAGTCTATCCTCATTTTGTTTCATCTGCATCCATCCCCCAGTCTATTTTTACAATTACTATTTATTTGAGCTAACCTCCAGCAAAAAATGATTTAATGTCCAATCTGTGCATTAAAATGCACTTCTTTTCTCTTAATATGTAAAAGCAGATGGGAATTTCATTTAAGCACAACACTGCACTGTGGATTTTAAACAAAATCAAAGTAAGGTAGAAAGTCTATTTAAACATGGCTATAGAAACAATTTCTTTCAGTGGCTAGAGGGAAAGAAGGGGTGGTCGAAGTAATTCTTATCTTTGATGGGATTCACCACTAGTCTGCTTTCTTATTTGGTTGAATGCAGAGTACTATAATCATGCTATTTCTTTGCAGCATTTTTTTCTCACTAATAGTAATGAGAATAATTGGATGGTGTTTATACTCTAAAGTGCCTTTTCTCACCAAGCTTCCAAGTACTTTATGGCTATTCATTCTCCCTGCATGCCTTTGTGGTGCGTGGGGATAGATATTATGGCTTTATTGTTCCCATTTTGCCAACAAGGACACCAAGACTCAGAATGAAAAAAAAAATTGGTAAATGAATGAGTTAAAGGGCATGTTTACAAATGCAGCAACAAAGTTAGGCTGTCAGAAGCTGGTCAAGTATGCTATCTACCTGTACATGAGTAGGCTATACTTTTTAGGGATTACTGATGGCTTCACTTGTTACTTTACATTCCTAGTTTTCACTCCTTAACTATTTGAAGAAATAATAAATAATTTATAGGAAGATAATCTTGAAACTCCCTGGATAGCAGAGAGATAATAAAAATTAGGGTGTTTTATAGAACTATTAGGAAAGTAAACTTATTAATAGCAAGTTAAAAGGTAAAAATAGAATAGGGATACATATGAAACCAACTGCAATTAAAATATGCATACACACATAAAAGAGCCATACTGATGATTCAATGCTAAATTGGAAATATAATTTGGATATCAAAAAACTGAGTATCAAATAGGTCTGAAAAATCACTAAAATTTAAATATCTCATTTATTAGGTAACAAAAAAGATTGTCAACTATTTCTAACAAATGTAATAATATATAAGTTATTGAATTACAATGGATACAATTATGTAAATTAAATCAATATGGAGAAGCAACTGAAAAAATGAAGGAAACAAAAAAAAAGCTGCTCAAAAAGTCAAAAAATACAACAGATATATATATGTATATATATATATATATATACACATATATATTACATAATGTATACTATATTATGAAAAAATGTTACCAGGTATCATGCATACATGTATAGAATACATGTATATAAACGATACATCCATAATCTATTCATGTTTATATCTGTGCAATGTATATAGACAGTATATGCACACGCTCATATATGTGCATGTACCATCTGTGAATATTATATACATGTGCACTGGCATGCATGTATGCACACAATATAATATCTATGCATGTCATATGACAGTATATTAGTACTGTCTTTCACCCTTTTCGTCTTGATACTTTCTTCTTTCTAAATTTTCATGGCACTGGTTTTTCTTGATTCTCTTACTTGTTTGACTTATCCTCAGTTTTATTTATTGGATCTTCTTCCAAACCATGTCTATGAATGTGCCCCAAGGCTCTGTCCTGGGCCCTTTTCTTTTCCCTTTTTGCTATTTCTGTTGGTGATCTCATCAGTTCCCACTGGATTTAAATGATCACCTTTATACAGATGGTTGTCATATCTGTTTATCCAGCCCTAACTTCTTTCCTGACTTCCAGTCTCTCATCTTCAATGGCCTATTGGACATCTAGAACTGGATGTTGTATTGAGTTACCATCTTAAACTCTTCATGTTCAACAAATTTCAAATTAAGTGACTTGCCTAAAGTCACATAGTTGTAAGTATCTAAGGCCAGATTTGAACTCAGGTGTTCCAGATTCCAGGCCCAGAACTCTATCCACTAGCTCTTGTATCTCTGTCTCATCTAGCTGGCCCTGTAGCCATTCCTTACCATGGTACCTGGCACATAGCAAGTACTTAATGAATAATTATTGACTTGACTTACATGTAATACACATATTTATGTGTATGTTTTTTTTGACTAGACCTATGGTTTCATTGGCATAGGAAACTCAATGAAGAAACTAATTTTACCAGTGCAGATTAACATTTGTTCTACAGTTTCTATATTGTCTTAGAGGGGTACCTAGGAACACTAACAGGTTAAATGACTTCCTAGGATCACATTGCCAGAGTGTGAGAGGTAAGACTTGAACCCATGTTTTACTAACTAAGGTCAACTCTCCATCCATTGCATCATGGCTGCCTCTCAGGCATATTAGAAACAAGTAATTGGTAGCGCAAAGGTGGACTGATATGCAGAAGCACACTGATGGAAGAAAGAAATTATAGCTAACGGTGATATTGTGAGAAAGGTGACAAACTTAAACAGAACTTAAAAAGCATACCATCTTGAGGTCATTTGGAGTACAGACAAATCCCTGCACATCTAAACAGACTGTGAATGCATTATTGTACAGTAATAATGTTCAGAAAGGATGACCTGCAGTCATTAAGAAAAGATTAATTTATATTTTTTGTATGTTTAAGAAGAAAAGGAAACATCAGCATGTTAAAAATTACAGAAATATATTAATATAGTTTGCTTTGACACAATAGAAACTTACCAACAAATCCCTAAACACAGTCACCTTACAAAATACTTTCCTGGAAAAACCCCAAATAATGTATCAATATTTAACCAAAAGAAAGACTGAGTCCTTTCACTTTCACAGATACTCCTACCATTGATTATTGTATTAGAGGAAGGTTTTGTTACCTCTCAATGTTGATTTTATTTACATTTTAGCCTTTTGTCAAAGTGAAAGGAAGATGGTATAATGGTAATGTAATTTGAATTTGAAGATCCCTTTGTACTGGCAAAGGTAACAGGTACTTAGCACTTAGTAATTAATCAAGCCTCTGTTAAAGAAACAGAAGGTATGAACTATTGTTGACATAACAGAAGGGGATTGGCTAAAACAGGAAGGTATTAATGCCTTCTGTATATAAAGAAAGACCCTGGCTGGGAAAGTCAGATCTTCTTTGAGCAAGTCCCATGGAAGAGGCAGAAGCTACTGCCACTAAGGATGCTGAAGAGGCCACCCCCCCACCCCCACCCCACAATGACTTTGATTTGGAGAACCTGGATGACGTGATTTTTTATTCTGGGAACCAGCTGAAACTTCTGCTGAGTGCGAGGGCCAGTGGGAGCTGCTAAAGATTTCTGAGAACAGTCAGAGCTGAGGGCCAGCTGGAGATGCTGAGGCTGTTGAGGATTTCTGAGGGCCAGCCAGAGTTGCTGAGGATTTCCAAGGGCCAATAGGAGCTGTTAAAGACTGAGGAAGCATGACTGTGATGCTGGTACTTTGCATGGACCTATTGGTGGCTTTGTTAAGCCTTGTCTTCCCAGGAACAGAGACTGTGAAGGATTTGAGATGGACTGGACACTGTGAGCTCCAGTGTGGAGCAGGAACTGCACAAAGGGCTGGACAGGGACTTGGGAGCTGTCTGCCTTTGAACCTAGGTGACAGTTCGGTGAATCCAGGTTGGATCTGGGACCATGGAAGAGGATCCAGGGAACCTGAGAAACCACCCCAAGTCAAGCTAAAAGAAGACTTTATTTGGATACTGTGTACTGACTCAGAAATTGTAAATTTACTAGTGACCTAGGAGTAGAGGGTCTGTGTATTTTCTGATTATTGAATAGTGAATGATGAAGGATGATTTAATGATTGAGTTGATTGAATGATAGATTGACTAAATGATTGTACTTAGTGATTGTTGACTGAATAAGTGACTGATTGAGTTAACTTAGTGTGCCCCATGAGTGGAGAACTTTGACTATTGTACTTTGTTTTCTTTAAGGGGACAAACCTCCTTAAGAATGATTGAATGATTGAGTTACTAAATGATTGTTTTTTTGTTGAAAACTTTGTGACCATTGTGGTGAAAATTATGTGGCCATTTCCTTTAATAAGTTGTTGTGAATGCTATGTTTTGATTTTCTTCGATAAGTTGTAACATTGTGAATACTGCACTTTGATTTACTGTGAATGTTTTGCTTTGATTTGTTATGGAATAAATAGAGTGTTGACTATACCGTGTAATCAGAACCTTAAAAGCTGTTCACAGTAGCATTCTTCTGGAAAGCTGCTTATGCTTGGTGTTACAGATAGACAGGAACATTCAATATATTCTTGGGCTACTTTTGGGGATTTAATGAATTATTGAATAAGGTAATCATACTTTTTTTTCCACATGAGAGAGAACATGGGCTTTATATTACATTGGGAAATTTCTTGAGTTAAAAAGAATAAATATAGTGATAGACTATAAAATATAGAATGGGTTATTGGATAGTTTATAATTTCAGAGATATGATTGTAATGATATGTAATGAATGCCTCTATAATCCTGGGTAAATCATTCAGCCTTCCCTTATCTCAAGCAACTCTCTATGACTATAAGTTGCACAGTCAAAGGCCCCAGTGCTCACAGGGAGGATGAAATCACAATGAAATTATAAGTTCTAACTGCCCCTAAGATCCCTCCACCAAAAAACAAATGAAAAAAAAACTATTAGAAATACTAAGAAACAACTGAGGAGAATAAAATGTCTTTTATTCATTCATTCATTCAATACAAATTTAGCAAATGTTTGCTCTTTGTAAAGAACTTCAGGTGAAAGAGGAAGATGATAAATTTAGACAACAAATGTTTCCTTCTCTAGAATCTAATCTAGTAGAAAATGAGATGGAAATCCAGATCGCTATCATACAAAACATGATTATCTGTTGGAACTTATTTCAAGATACGGTGAATTAACCTATTTCACAAGACATTGAGAAGATGAAATGACATAATATATTTAAAAGTTTCTTTTAAATTAAAGATACCAACAATGACATTGCATTTAAAGTAATCAAGGTACAAAATATTCAGAGCATCTAAAGAAAAAAACCCCATGCTTCCTAAATATGCATAATGATAATTATTTATACTCATTGGTAGTGTCTTAGTACTTTCATTTTAGGTGAAGTTTGGCTTGTGGAGCTTGAGAAGATTTAGTGAAAGGAAACAAAGATATTTAAAATTATAGCTAAAAATAGAAATCCTTAGTAGACATTGGGTTTAGTATCTTTTTATAATAAGTATAAAAATTATGTTTTTTTTTCAAGGGAATGAGAGGAATGATCCAAGAAACTACTTCCAGTTATGTAGAGGAATTTGATACTTTGTATAAAAAGAGTGCTGCCTAAAGTCTTGGTGGATAGTGCTGAGTGAAGTCTCTCTGTATAAGAAGATATTTCATATCCTGGTTCTGCTAGTATTTGTGCAATGTTGAGTTAGTGACAATTTCTCTGGGCCTCCATTTCCTCCTTTGTAAAATAGGGAATTGGATTCAGAATTTACATCTGAGACTTTATCTAGATAAAGCAAAAATGTAAAGTATATCTAATTATAGATCTATAATCCTATGGACATAAAGGATTTGAAAAAAACCTGTATAAATTTGAAAGTTGAACCAGGTCAGTGGTGGAAAACTTTAAATGCATGTTATAAGATTTATTGTTGGTTTCATCTCTTGAAACTTTAAACATTGGCTATGGTTAATGGCTCCTGATCTATATAAGACAATTTCAGAAGCCAATCAAGTCTGAGACTGTATTTTAAACAGTATTCACCATTCTCTCTTTCATAAAACATCAGTATTTAACGTATACCATAAGTTAATTAGGGTTAGAAAAATAAACAACTTGAATTCTATTTTTCTGTGTCCTATTCTATAATGGTCATTTTTGTAGTTTAGGTAGAATATAGAACTGTGAGGAAAAACTTAGCCAATTTCCTTTATGTCATAAGCATAGACTCCCCCCTACCCCATATTCATATTCTTGCCATTAGGGGATGAGGGACATTAATTAAGGTAACATCATCTTTTCAATACTCTTGCTATAGATTTAGATATATTAATATCAGTGCTCTGAAAATACTTTTTTCCTTTTCATTAAAGGTAATGGATAATAGCCTACGTATGTCCTTTATAGAGCTGACACAAATTCAGACTTCATTAAGTTACCATCCACTTAGAGAAAAGGAAAAACTCGTATGTATTGTTTCCTTTGGTCTTTCAAAGGCTGAATCTTCTCATAACTGTAGGTAATGGTGCGAATTTACAGTATCTATAAAGGCAGTGTTAATGTAATGTTTTAGCTAATGCATTGGGCAAAGAAAATCATTTGGCAGATACTACATATCTACAAACAAACCAAAATGCACAAAAGTCAAAATTACATTACTTTTGTCAATAATTTTTGCTATAATTTTTATGGCAAATATTAATAGATGGAATCCCTTAAAAAGGAGTCTGACGTTTTCCTTTTGCAGCCCTGTTTGTATTTACATCCAGCCATTTATAGCCCATTAAAGAAGTAATGCTATGTTAATGTAAGGGAAAAAAAAATCAATGCTACTCAGATCAGTAGCTGTGGGGAAACAGTGCAGCAGCTGGTTTGCAAACAGCAAGCCCATATAGATCAATGAAATTACAAGCTAAATCTGCTGATGCTCACAAACTGCTCCAGCATTGTGATGTCTAACCTTTCTCAAGTTCAAGATCTCCAGCAAGCCAGCAGTCAGTAAATGGGGAGGAGAGAGGGGAGGGTAAGTAGAACAAGGGAATGCATAGGAATAATTTCACTGGGATATGTATTAAGCTACTTCTGAAGTTACTGGGATAACAGCATATTCTTAACAGAAAGAAAAGGTCCTGCAATCTTTCCAGTGAGCAATGTGGAGATCTACACACTCCAGAGGTTTCCTTCCTTAATGTTCAAATATGTCACTTATTACCTTGAGTTGTAATAGTGGAGGGCTAAATAGCTCTTCTGTAATGTGGTTGTTAATATGAATTCTAGAAAATAATTTATCAACAAACCAAAACAGGGTTTCTAGTAAATATGTTTCTTTTGTTTCCTGGTTTACTTGTAGCCTGTATAAGTGTTTCCATGATATGCAAGTAAAAATCAAATATGCAGAACTTCTACATACTAATTTGTAGCATGGAAGTTTATAAATTTTATCTTTTTAAAAGAGGAACAGCTAACTTTTAATCTGGATAAACTGATTTTTTGGGAGGTGTTTATTTAAGTAACATTAGTAAATATTGTTACTGTATTGAATTTTTAATATCTCACTTGCTCAAGCCCTTACTATATACTAACAGAATATTTACAGTGTTTCCTCAGGGACACATATTTTAACAAGAGGAGAATTAGCTCTCTCAATAAGCAATAGCTATACGCATTTGCATAAGAACAAGAACCGTCACTTATGCAAAAGTTATAGCAAAGTAATTCATTTATCTATTTATCTTTAGATTTATTTATTCATTACTCATTAATTCACTTATCTATATATTCATTCATCCCACCATCCACCCATCCATCCATCCACCCATTCATTCATTTGTTTGTTTATTAAGCTGGGTCTTCCCATCTTCTGAGTCTAGAAGTTCAATGTTCACTTATGGGCCTAATCATAATATTGATTATCACAGAAGCTTTAACCAACTACTTTTTTTCTGACCTGGCTGGGTTTGCCTCTCCATGGGCAGTAGTGATTCTCTGCTTGTGTGGGATCATTACATAGATTCCGGACTTAGTATAAACCCTCAATTGCATTTAGCATGATTTAAACTCAGATCTCCTAAACTCTAATGATATACTAGCCTTGACCTCTCCATCATTAGCACAGATTATAAACCTAGCACAGAAAAATTATTTGTAAGGATCTTAAATATTATTGCATAAATTGAAATTAGTTAAATTTTACAAACATTTATTAAGCACCTTCTATGTGTCAGTCACTTCATTAGATTATAAAAATAAACTGATAACAACCCTTGAAGAGCTCATATTCTTTTGGGATTAGAAATGGCAAAAACTATCCATCATGTTTTATTTTTCCTTGATTCTTTGAGAATGTACTTGCTTATTAATTCATTGCTTTACCACATGCCAAAAGATTTCATTTCTTTATGGTCATGGCTCTCTATGGTCAAACAATGTTAGCACAAGAAGGAACTGTAGTGATCACTGAATCTGTCCTCTTGCTTTGGTATGTGAAAATAGTTTGTAAGTCACACAGTCTCCATCTGACGCCTCTCCCAATCATCAGTTGCTTCAATTGTAATATTATTTTTAAAATTACAAACTTAACTATCATTAGTAGAAAGGAACACCTCGATATACAAAAAAATTCTATATGTTACTCTAAACTTCCGTAACAGTGTTTTTAAGTATTTATCAAATTTAGTAAGGTAGAAACAACATTTATGTTTATTTCTCATGCTGCAGTTATTTTTGTGCTCTTCTGAGTATTTTTACTTTTAAATATTCTAGTGGTTTTTTTCTTCTTTTCTTCTTTTTCTTTTTGGATCACACTGTTTATAGTGATCAATCCCTCACCTACTCAAATACAAGGCTCACCTTGTAACAAATTAGTCAAGCAAAACAAATCAACATATTGGTCATGTCTAAAAATATATGCCCTATTTTGCGTATGTCCTCTGCTGTACCATGATTCAGGAGGCAGACATCATTATTGTTTTTTTTAAGATCATGGCTTTTTATTGCAACAATAAAAGTTCTGAAGTATTTTAAAGATGGTTTCTTTTATATTATTGTAGAAATAATACAAATTATTTTTCCAATTTTACTCTTTTCACTCTCTACCAGTTCAAATATATTTCCTCAAACTTCTTTGAAACACCACATTCATAATTTCTTTTTGTGTAATAATATTTACAGGGAGCAATTTGTCCAGGCATTCCTTATTGTGTTTACTTAGATTCCAGTACTGGACATGAGAAAGTGTTACCTTGTCTTATATATGAATCATTCCTTTTCTTGACCTCTTTGGGATGAATTTAGTGACAAAGAGGGTAGGATTCCAAATTCGATTCCAGATTCTATTAGTGTGCCTGTCCTACATCCCCTAAAAATTGACATTTTTATTTTCTGTTGTCTTTGCCAATCTAAGTAGTGTATGCTGTTTCAATTTACATTTTTCTTAGAGATGAGATATGGCATAGTCAATAGAGAGCCAATGAAGCAGATCAGGGGTCAAGTCCTAGTTCTGAACACATATTTGTTGTGTGACCTTGGGAAAGTCACTTAACTTCAGGTAACTCTCAGACTATTTGTAGTAGACAAAGTGAAAATCTACATTGATGGAAGGAATTTCCTTACTTAGTATTACGTGCACCAATGATATCTGCACCAATGATGTCTACTATCAGCTTATTAATAATTTTTCATAAAGTTATACAGAGACTCATTTAAAAAAATATACCAGTGGAGGGATTTTTGTGTAATTAATTTACTCTGCATGTGTGGAATTCAAGTATATAAGGAAGACAATTCAAATAACACAAGACTATTCTGTACCTATGAGAAATAGCAAAAGGCAATGGAATAATATCTATTATAAAGCAGGAAAACTTAAAATGAAATCCCAAATGACCCTATAAACCCTAGTCAAATAATTAATGGGGAACAAAATGAATGTTCAATAAAAGGGGGGTATTTATAATTCTAAAAAAATTGGAATAAGCAGATTATTTGACTTGCAAACACCCCCCACCCCAAAAATGTACTAGAAAGATAAAGAAAAAATTTAGGAAGTTCTATGCAATGAAATAAATCATATCACCTCTGGGCTATTAAAAGAAAAAAAAAACAAATTAGAAATATGAAGACATTGTATAGGATTTTGAAAAAAGAAATGGTAATGGAGTGACCATTAAGAACTTTCTTTTCCAAAGTGCACAAGGGAATAAAGATGAAAGTGGAATTTAAAGAAATAGGAGAATAATGGTGAATCAATATATTTTTAGAGAAAAAAATTGAATAATGGGAGGGTACATAAAAGCAGGGAAGGAGATAAAGGATAGAGAGGAATGTATAATATAATCTAATCAATTCTAAGGTTAAACAACAAAGGGAGTATAATTCCTGTTGTTTCTACCCAAGAAACAGGATTTAAGGATTCTTTCACCATACTCCAGGAGGATAGATGAGGTGGTAAAAGGAGGTATTGAAAGAGGAGAAAAGAAAGAGTAAGATAGCCTCCCCTACCCTGGAAGAACACTCAACCAGCGAGAGATAACATTCTATATCAGATGATGGGGACCTTGAAATGGGACAAATATAGTGCACAGGGAGACTACTTCCTCTGAGAGAGTGTTGTGCCTTCATAGATAATATCTTGCCTCAAGAGAAGGGATGTAAGAGTTTTTGGAGGAAACTACTATACAGAAGGGTATGAAGGCATGGTCTGTGAGAGGAAAATACATGGCAAATGAAAAAGAAAATGCTCATAAAAATTATAGGTGGGGGCAGCTAGGTTGCACAGTGGATAGAGCCCCAGCCCTGATGTCAGGAGGACCTGTCTTCAAATCTAGCCTCAGACACTTACTAGCTGAGAGAGAGAGAAAGTGAGACAGAGAGAGAGAGACAGAGAGACAGAAAGAGAGAGACAGAGAGACAGAGAGACAGAGACAGAGAGACAGAGACAGAGAGAGAGAGAGATTGATTGATTGATTGATTATGGGTGGTAGAATTTGACCAAACAATTTGAAATGCAGAAAAATTTCTACAATGGGGCAATAGTACTATGCCTACAACCTTCCATAGGACTAGATATATCTAAGATTGATACAGAATAAAAACCTCAGTCACCTCAGCTTAAAGCTTATCGAAAACCTCAGTTTAAGAAAAGTGTGTGTGTGTGTGTGTGTGTGTGTGTGTGTGTGTATGTGTGTGTGTGTGTGTGTTGTTGATGGAAGGTAATGTCAGGGAAGACATTAAGATTAGGGAGAATTGGGATAGGTTTTTTTGTAGAAAGTGGGATTTGGGATTTTAATTGTGGCTTCAAGAAAGCCAAGAGGAAGGGTAGAGTTCTAGGCATGCGATGACAGCTAATGTAAATGCCAAGAGTTAGGAGATAGAAGTGTATTATGTGAGGAACAGCAGTGAAACCAATTCACTGGATCAGAAAGTATTTAGAAGGGAGTAAGGTGTTAGAAGACTGAAAATGTAGGAAGGGCTCAGGTACTCCTCAACCTTATGAGACACTTAATTTATAAGACGGGAGATGGATGTAGGTGTGTAGCACCAACGTAGTATTCACAGCACCGATGGCTACTATGAATACACTGGCATAGTTCTCAATTATAAAATATAATATACTCTCCATGTAGGAGACAGAAACAAAACATTTATTCAAATACCAGAAAACCAAATCCCAACACCAGAAAGTCAAATCTATCATGGTAATGAAGAAGTTAATACACAATAACTCAGCAGGGAGCCACACTATCCTTTAGCCTTTCCACAAACAAACACTCACAAGCCTAGCTGTCTCCTTCACTATATCCTCTCTCTCCCACCATCTACCTTCTCTGACTCTTAGCTTCCTGTGGGCTCTGCTCCACTTTTCAGCAAGTTTCTCCCACCACAGTTTCCATGTGATTACATTCAGCCTATTAGGGGACAGGAAAGATCTTCAAATTCCCTTAGGCCTATCAAGGGGCAAGAGAGATCTTCGAATTGCCATTACAAGGTGGTAGCTTACTTCTCAGTTGACTCCCTAGCCATTGAATATATTGATACAAGAGAGGAAACAAACAAAACTTAGTAAAATCTTACATTGTATTTAGAGAGATTTGGTGCCCAGGAATAAGAAGGTAATAGTCCCACTATCCTCTACCCTGATCTCACTATATCTGGGGAATTATGTTCCATTTTTGTCACTCATTTTTAGTAATGATATCAATAAACTAGACAGACTTCAGAGGAGTGTAACCAGGATGGTAAAGAGACTTGAAATCATGCTTGATTGAAGAACTAGAATCTTTAATCTGGAGAAGAGATGGATTAATTAACAACATTTATTAAGTGGCAGGCAGTGTACTGTGTGCTGGAGATGCAAAAAGTTGGAAAAGACAGTCCCTGCCCTCAAGGAGCTTATAATCTAATTCGGAAGAGAGCATGCTAACAAATATATAGAAACTAAGCTATATAGAGGATAAATAAAAAATAATTACAAGAAAACGTCACTGGGATTAAGAGGGCTAGGAAAGGATTTCTGTAGAAGATGAGATTTAAGTTGTGACTTATAGGAAAATAGTGAGATCAGTAGTGGGAGGAGAGGAAGGAGAGGATTCCAGGATTGAAAGATAGCCAGAGAAAGTGCTTGGAGTTGGTAGATGGAGTGTCTTGTTCTTGGACCACCATGATTGCTCAGAGTGAATGTAAAAAGCAACTGTTTCTGTTTTTTCCAGAAACCCTGAAAGTTTTCCCCTCCCAAATTGATCTTTTTTTTTATAATAGGTATAAGAGGCCGTTCTTTACCTTACTTCTTACCTAGTTTTAGTCACTGAAAGGGCATTGCCTCAGTCAAATTGAGACTTGGCAAAGACAAAGGTCTCCCACTGTATCCATGGCCATCTCTAGTTGCCCTGATTTATATCTTACCACTGGACCGCAATGACTCTGGAGGAGAAAATGAGACTGGTGACTTTGCTCATCCCTCTCTCACTTAAAATCTAATTCATTAGCAAGTCTTAGGATCACCTTTTGATGTGATAATCCTCTTGAGAATGAAGAACAAACAACAATAATCACTTTGAATGACTCCTCCTAGGTCCTTTATTTAAACAGGATTCTTCATTATTCTCCAAGCTGCATTCTATACTTTAACCTATCCCTTTTAAAGCTTCTTATAAGTAGTATTTCCCCCAATTAGAATGTAAGCTTCTTGAGGTCAGGAAATGATATCAAGTGTGTAAAGAGCTGTCCTGTTGAGGAATTATCCTTGCTTGTTTCAAGTTGTGGAGAGATTGCTTTTATCTCTGTATAAGGAAAGCCTTTCTAATAATTGGTATTATCCAAAATTGCAATGAACTGTCTCAGGAGGGATTGAGTTTTCCCTTAATAGAGTTCTTCCTAGAAAAACTGAATGACAACTTCTCTGGGAAGCTTCCTTTTCAGGTTTGCATTGAATTAGATGATCTCTAATGTCTCCTCAGACTCTCAGATTCTATGATTCTTGCAATTATTCCTCTCTTCTTTCTCTACAGTCTCTTCATTGGTGATCTCATCCTCAGCAGTGACTTCACTTATTAAACCTATCCACATGACTTCCAAATCCATACATAGATTTCTGATCTTTCCCTTATTTTCAAATGAGGTAGTTCTTAAATTTCTTGGTCTTAAGATCCCTTTACACTCTTAGAAATTATTGATAGTTACTGTCTTAGGATTTGGGGGAGGGCTTTTGTTTATATGGGTTATATTTATCAGTATTTACCATATCAGAAAATTTAAAATCTTAATATTATTATGAAAATAATTTTTCCCTCACAGACCCACTAAAAGGGTCTTAGTGACCTCTAGGAGTTCTTGGATTATACTTTGAGTACCACTACTATAGTCTTACACATTACAACTATCTGCTGAAAACCCCTGTCTATATACTCTGGGACTTCACAATGTCACTAAAACTGAATTTTTCATCTTCCTCTCAAAAACTGCTGCTCTTTCTACTTTCTCTGTTTTTGTTAATGAAAACAACAACCAAGATAAAAAATGTTGAATTCTTGTCAATCCTTTCTTTTTAGCCTACTTAATTCTACTACTTTTACACTTATTGCCTACTTACTGTCTTTTCTATCCACACTGAAAGCACTCTTACTCACACTCTACTTTAGTTCATCCCTGGACTATTGTCATACCCTATCCCTCAACTAGTATTCTTTTACATTCTGTATCCTCTCCAATCCACCCTTTATAATGTTGTCAAAACAGACTTTCTAATGCTAGTCTGATCATGTAGCTCCTTTTCTCAAAAATCTTTAATGCATTCCTCTTGTTTATACAATAAAATATGAACAGCCTAACTTGGAATTTAAGGCCTTTTATATCTGATTCTAACCTACATTTCTAGCCTTACTTCATATTATTTATGACATTCATACATTATTTCCATCCAAATTGGAATACCATGATCTTTTCCTGAGTTTCCCCATATCTGTATGTTAACACAGACTGCCTTCCATTCCTAGAATACCCTGGTTTTTCACCTCTACCTGTTGAAATGCTTATTTTTCTTCAAGTTCCAAGTTCAGATAGTACTGAATCCAGGAAACCTGTGATCAGGAAACTTTTCCGAAAGTGATCTATTTCTCTTTAATTCTAAGGTTTGTTCTCCTTAATCTCACGTTTGTTTTAATGATATTAGAAGCCATGTTAGCATAATTAAGTGGATTTGAAATTGGTTGAATAACTGGTCATAGAATACTAATTAGTGTCAATTTGGATGTAAATATCTTATGAAATGAATCTAGAGAATCTCTTGCTTGGATAATTCCATTCTATATTTTATCTAACTTGTGTAACAGAATAAGGATTAAAAAATATTGATAATTTAGAACAATGAATCTAATATTTTGATATTAGACTTATCAAAGATCAATGGAAAGTCCTACATGTGGGTTCAGATAATCAATGGCACATTGGGAGAGTTATGAAGGTTAGATAATATTACATCTGAGAGAAAATAGACATCTTAATGACCAGAAACTAAAAATACCGTTTGGCATCAAACTCAAACAATTCATTTGTTCTTAGTCAGCATGAAGAGATGCATATTAAACAGAAGGTGAAGGGGCAGGGAAGGTAATAATTACTGTATTTTGCCCTGGTCATATTACATCTGGATAATGTATTCAGTTCTGAGAATTACACTTTAGGGAGGACGTTGACAAATTGGAGTGTGTCCTGAGGTTGCTGACCAGGATAGTAAGATGATTAGAAGTCACAAGTTATGAAGATCAATTTAAATAATTGAGGATGTTTAACCCGGAGATGTAATAGTCATTTTCAACTATTTCAGGTATTGTTATGTGATGAGTGAATAGGCTTGTTTCACTAGAAAGGGAGCTAAGAGGAATTAAGTTGACATTGTAGAGTAATAGATTTTGTCTCAATGTAAAGAAAGTCTTAACAGATTTTTTTTTAAGTGAAAAGGAAGCAACCTTCCAAGTTCAAGATCAAAATATACTTGGTTGGAGAAGGGGTTCGTGTTAGGATATAGGATGTACTAGATGGTGCCAAAGGTCCTGCCCTTCCACATATGTAGTTCTGTGATACTTTGCATAATTTTGCTTGAATATCATACTCCCTGTCTCTTTTAGATGGTAAGTTCTTTTGTATCCTGAGTGCATAATATAATGTTTTTCATATTGTGAAGGCATATAGAGAGGAACCCTAAGTTTTCCCTCTCTTCATGAGAGACTCCATCTTTAAAGTAGATTCTATTTGATCAGCTAGGTGGCATAGTGAATAGAGTATCAGATCTGGAGTCAGGAAGATTCATCTTCCTGAGGTCAAATCTGGCCTCAGATACTTACTAGCTATGAGATCCTGGACATATCACTTAACCTTATTTGTTTCAGTTTTCTCATTTGTAAAATGACTTGAAGAAGTAAATGGCAAATCACTTCAATATGTTTGCCAAGAGCATCCTAAATGGGGGTATGGAGAGTCAGACAGGACTGAAACAACCGAACAACGATTTGGTTATAAAATGACTACTCAGATTCACTCCCCTGTGTATTTTTGCTCTAACCTAGTTCATCAGCAATGTTGACCACAGGGACAGTGAAAGGGGGTGAGAGGAAAAGCTTCCCTATTTTGTGTTCCCAAGACCAATAACATATTAGCATATTAAGTAGCTTCTGATCCCTTTCTGGCTGAGATGAAATACATCAAACTGACCTGTACCAATTCTAACGCTTACCACAGACCTATAAAGACCTACTTTGGTTCAGACTAAATAATCTTCATTTTTTCTTTTTTACTCTATAACATGCATACTAATAGAAAATGCTTTATTATCAGGGCTCACTTACACTACCAAGATTACTTTTTTCCTCTTTTAGTAAACCAGAGCCTCTCCCTGACATAGCTTATACTAACAATCTGCTTAACACTTCCATTTGACTTATACCCTTAATTTTTAGCAATAGATTTTTATTTTTTCCTATCATAACATTGATGGATTGGTCAGAAATCTAAAAACATAGACTCCATACTGTCTGGAGGCATTGGATTTTCCTTCCTTTTCTTTCTTTTCTCTCTTTTTTCAGCCCATTAAGAATACTCATTTCTGTTTCTATTTATTATTATTATTTCTATTCTTTTTCTGTTTTGAGTATATTGGTTTCCTGTAGAATTAATATCATCTCTTATTCAGACTCTATCCTGTACTCTTTGGTATGGATGACTCTTAAGGAGAGGCATGTTTGGTTTTTGTTTTATGTCAGATAATTTTTAATAAGTGGAAGGAAATGACTTTTGAACTCAGTTTTTTTTTTTGCTTTTTTTTTTGAGGGCAATTGGGGTTGTGACTTGCCCAAGGTCACATGGCTAGTAAGTGTTTAAGTGTCTGAGGTCACATTCGAACTCAGGTCCTCTTGACTCCAGGGCTGGTGCTCTACTCACTGCGCCACCTAGCCACCCCACAGGAAATGACTTTTGAATTCTATCTCAGATGCTTACTAGGATGTGACTCTGGAACAGTCACTTAACATGTTTCAGCTTGAGTTTTCTCAGCTGTAAAATGAGGATAATAATAGCACCTACTTCACAGGGATGTTTGAGGATAAAATGAAAAAGTACTTTAAAAACATTAAAGTGCTATAGAAATATAACTACTGCTGCTACTACATACTACTACTATTACTACTACTACTATGACTACTACTATTAATTTCATCTGTAATTTAACTTCATTTTAATTGCATTCCATGCAAAATTAGAAAATATTTGAACTGTTGTAGATCTATCTGAATTATTTGTACTGTCTATACCTAAAAGTATGTGTCTTTAAGGTGTTGACAATCTCAGTAAGCTCTCAGACTGATTTTACCCTTCATGTTCCTGTATTCCTCTAGTGACTCTAATTCATCTGCTTCTAAGTAACCTAATTGGACTACAGTGGAACCTTTCTGGGGGATGGGCGAGCCTAACAGCCTGTTTGTTGGCTGGTCAAGTTGGGGGAAACCCTAAATCAATCTCTTTCTCTCTCTTTTTTCCCTTGTGAATTTTCTGGAAGCAAGTTTATTTACATCCCAGTTCCCAGTTAGAAAACTCCAGTGACTGTACTGTACATTAGAATGTGGCACAGTACTATCAAATGGTGTGATTTGTACTAAAACTTAGAATAAACTCAGACTTATAAGGAGTGCTAGCATAATGCAATTTTTTTTCTTTTAAAAAAGTATTTTGGGAGAAAGAGGAAGATCAAGAGTGAATAGCTACTTGTTGTGCTTGGGACAATGATACCTGACAACGGAGAGAGGGAAGAACTTTCCACATGTTGTTTTGCATCAGATGTCATAGGTAAAGAGAATGATATTTGACTGTCAGTGACAGAAAAAAATATTGCTTGCAGGGACTTGATTCCCAAGATAAGTAGGGTTATGATAAGGTGCTCAGTCACCCTTGATAAATTCAAGTTGCCTGACTCAGTTGCACTTAATTCTCATGTATTTCTTTTTCAAACATCAAGCTTTTATCTACTATGTGTCAGGTACTCAAAGAATGATCGATATGATGGCCAAGGCATTGATGGTGATATTTGAAAGATTTTATAGGATAGGAGAGGCAATATAGTTGGAAAAGTAAAATATTTCCCCAATTTAAAAAAAAAAGGAAGAGGACATAATTTTCAAAGTATAACTCAATGAGTTTGACTTCAATTCCTGGAAGGATTCTAGAATGTATTATTCAAGAGATGATTAATGACAAAGAAGTGGTAATTACAATGAAATAGATTGTTTCCATCAAGAACAGGTCAGTTCTAAACTATCTTATCTCTCCACCATCCCCTTTTTGGACAGGGGAAGTAGATGAGTAGATCAGAACCAGAATTGCTGTCTCAGAGAGGCTATTGAAGGTCTTCAAGCAGAGACTGGATAACCACTTATCAGGTTCATTATAGTGAGAATTCTTTTTCTGGATAAGGATAGGACTAATTGACTGTTGAGGTATCTTTCTACTCTAAAATTCTAGAGGTGCTTAGTTTGCTGAATTTTATTGAATACCTCTTTAAGAGTGTGTCAGCTTAGGGTTAGGTTGCATGATGCCTTCCAACTCTTTTATCTATAAGAACTATCTTCTTTTCAGTATTTTGTTTTGGTTGCACAAATGGATGATTGAAATTATTGTATCACAAGCAAAAATGTGGACAGGAGTTTGCTTGAATGCCGTAGTCGTTTCTTTTTTAAATGTGTAAAACCATCTTACTAAGACAGCTCTTGGATTATCTGTCTGATGGAATAATTTTGAGCCAATGAGACTCTCTACTTTCTTTTTTTAACTCTATTGCTCTGGAATAAACACTCTCTGAGTATGGTCACACTCTTGTTTAAGCACATTAACTTGATATTGGCAGTAACCCACTGTAAATGATTCTTTACCTATAAAATAAGAGATAGGGACTAGATATTTATTGATTCTTATTGACTCCTCCCACTCAAGCTCATGAGGTAGAGGTTATGGTGGGAGGGGGGAGAATAGTATTAGTTTCACATCTTTTTTTTTTTTTCAAAAAAAATCTGTCACTACAAAGGGATGAGCTACCCAGGGGAATATTATTGACCCCTGATCCTTCTTTCTGCTAACACCTAAAATCAAGCATACCTAAAACTTCAGCAACCAAGTCTTTTGGTAACTGAGACTCATAAGTTTATTTTGCAACCTTACCTTTCTTCCCTCATTTGTTCTGTTCTCTACCATGCTACTGATATGAAGTGTTTTGTTTTAGGCTTGCAGATTTCTCTTGTCTCACTCATTATAGTATGATAAAATCCTAGCTTTAGAAGGTACCATGGATGCTACTTAGTGCCAGTATTTAATTTTACAGATGAGGAAACTGAGTCAGTCAAGTAGGAAACTATGGAGGTTAAGTGATTTGCCCAAGATCACAGAAGTGGAAACTTGTATAATCAGGATTCAAACATAAGTCCTTTGTCTTTATACCTGGCACTCTTTTCCCTAAACATTATTGCTTGTCTGACTCGTGAAATGCCTTCCAACTTCCAAAACTCATAATAAGGACCAGGACATATGTATGCAGAATCTCTGTGACACATTAAAAATAGGTCTTGAGGAACTGAGGTATTTGATGTACCATATCACTACCTCTCAATATAGCTGGTCAATTCTTTTTCTTTTAAAATTTTCATAGTTACGAATGTTACAATTTAAACAACAAAATTTCTTTTTAATTTTGATTCTATAAGGATACTCATTGCATAAAAATGAAGTTAATTCATTGGGCAAACATTTATTAAATGGTTATTATGCACCACATTCAGGTACACTATAGTACAATAGAAGGTTCTGGTACTCCCAATGTCCCATTCCTTAAATAAGCAAACAAAAGAACAAAGAAGCACATCCTTCTTTGAAGTTTAGTGATATGATTAATTTCTCTATCTTGTACAAAATAATTTGGATTTATTCTAATTTATTATTTTTTCTTAATAAAGCAACTGGAAACTGGAGCAGAGATATTTAAACAATATGATATATTATAGGGAAGAAACAAAACAGGAGGGATTTTTTTATATTGTTCTGACTTTAAAAAAAACAACAATGAAAACATCCTCATGGCCAGAAACCCTCAGCAATAATTCCTCTTGACTGCAGTAAGTACCTGCTTTTGAGGAACAGAAAGCTGATGAGCTGCAGGCTTCCCTGCTGCTAAATTCATCTAACAAGCCACTCATGATGTTTTTTTTTCTTTTAAGACCAATGGGAACTTTATACAATGATTTTCTGGCCTCTTTCTCCAGCCAGATTGGATATGAAACTTGTATGTTTTCCCTTGCAAATATGTAGATTCTTGTTTGAAATGAAATCACAGAGCATAGGCCTCAGTCTTAAAAAAAAAGTCTGATGAATATTATATAAATTATATGACTCAATGTGTTTTCTAGAGCTGGGTATACAAAGTCAAAATGAGTCTAAATGATGAGCAGTTATCATTCAATGAAAATAGTACCTATAATCATCATTACAAGAAATCTAAGGTCTAGGATGAGATGATACATGTGAATGTGTTGAAGAAGGCACTCATAGATTGTTTAATCCATCTTCAGAGCAAGAAGAATCCAGAAGAATATATTGTCTATCCAGTACATGAATTAGATGGTGTGGTGTTAATAGGTAACCAAGGAAGAAGAATTACTTGATACCCCTTTGGGAATATTGAGTTCTCTATCAAAGTGAATAATACAAATTGAAAAGACAAAAATAAAGACCAACAGACATTTAAAATTTAAGTCAGAAGGAAATAAGAGAACATCTTTATACAATTCATCTTTATATCACAATATTCCAGAGTGCTAAAATATTTTGCAGGTATGATGACAAAAACATTGCCAATAATCTTTAAGAAAAGGAAGAGAATGTGAGAGTAGGTACCAGAAGATTGGAGATGAGTAGATGGCATTCTGAATTTCTGAAGTGGTGGATTGCAGCAAGTATAGATGCTTAAGCTTAATGTTGACACCAGGGAGAAAAAAATAGAGTAAATTATTAAGCACCATATAAACACTTAGTAAGGAAGCAGTGATGCCTTAGGAGTCAGTATATGCTCAAGGATAATTATTTTAGGAGGTTTATACCCATCATTGAAACAGATATAATGAATCATTGGTACTAGCATTTAGGCGCTATGCTTCTACATGAGAAGGGCTTGATGATGATGATTATGATGATGAATCATTGTGAATACAAAACAAAAGACCTCATTATAGACATTATCCTGATTCTTGAATCCATGTTATGATACAAAAGTTTTACTCTCTGTGCCTCCCCTTTGACTAGATGCCTGGACATGAACTTTAAAATGGTGTTGTCCTTAACACCTTTACCTCTGCTTCTATCTTATGTTCCTTAGGCTTTCCCCCATTGGTTCACAGCATTAGATTGCTGAACAAGTCAAATACATTAATCTTATTTCCTTTAATGATAATAAATAATTTTATGAATTTATTTAAATGAATAAATAAATAATTTTATGAATCAACATGAAATATTAGCCTAGTCATCTATTCAGAAACAGCTATATGAATAAAGTATTTATATATCCCAAATTATGGTGTGTTGGATGGCTGGTCAACAGTGTTTTTTTTTAACGCTTTCAAGGTTCTTCCTGCCATGACAACCCACTTAAAAATCAAAACAAAGAAAAAAATATAAATGTCCCCTTGAAGTTGTTCTATGTCTGTGAATATGAAACATCATAGTATCAGGAAAATCTAGAATTGTAGGTCATTCAGAATCATAGTGGTTCTCAGCAGGCTATAGCATATTAACAATAATTCATTTTTTAAAGAAAAATTATCTTTTCACTGGAAAGAGGACCAAAAAAATGGATATAAGGATTTGAAACACAAGAAAAATAAGGAACACCTAGTATTCATGTTTGAACCACTAGACCAAGCTCCAGGTGAACAGAGTGACAGAACTGTTGGATGTGATGCAATACACTGCCAATTACATTTCAAAGATCAGGGAGAATGACAAAATTATTTCAAGATTAAAGAAAGGCCAATGTCTTATTTTAAAAATGTGAATACTTCAAAATATGAGCCAAAGTGATTAATTTCAATTACTTGAGAAAAAATTCTCCATTGGTAAATGAATATTTGTGAGCAGGTAGAAAGGGAAGTAGTGATCACTAATACCTCGCATAGTTTTGTCAAGAACAGGTCATGCTAGTATAATCTTTTTTTTTTTTATAATGAGGCAACTGGTTTATAGATCTGGAAAATGTTGTAGATGTAGTCTGCATAGATTTCAACAAAGGATTTGACATGCTTCCCTTTACCATCTTTGTAGATAATATGGAAGAATATGGAATAAATGTTAGTACTATGAATTTGGAATTTGTTGAATGATCAGGCTTAAAAAATAGTAGTTAACGGGTTGATGTACTCTTATAAGCATGTTTTTAGTCAAATGGACAGGAATCTACCCTAGGCCTTGTGCTATTTTACTTTTTGATCAACAACTTATATGGAGGCATGGACGGCATGTCTCTCAAATTTAAAAAAGACATAAGACAGAGAGGGAAAACTATTATATTGGGAAAAAATAGTTCCTAAAAAAAGATCTCAAAAAATGAGAGTGTTAAAATAAATGCAAAGAGAAAAAAGTTCATAAAAAGATGTAAAATCTTATACTTGTTTTTTTCAAACTACTTCATAAATACAAGAGGATAGTATGCCTAGAAAGTAGTTTATTTGAAAAAGATTTGATATTTTTAATGAAATTCAAATTCAGTATAGTCAACAGTTTGATATGGCAAGCTAAATTTGTTAGACAACAATACAATATTCAGTATTGAGCACCTCATTTTAGAAAGGACATTGAAAAGATGGAGAGTATTCATAGAAAGATATCCAGAATGCTAAAGAGCCTGAACAAAGAGCAGAGCTAGAAATGAGTGGAAACCACAAAGAGGAAGACATTTGTTGGATATAAAAAATTCCTGACCATTAGAGCTTCCTAAAAGTGTAGTGATATGCCTTAAGACATAAAGAATTTCCTCTAAAAAGTCTTCAAATGAAGTCAGGATAACCAATTTTGAGCAATTGTTTTTAGAAGAAATTATCAAGTATGATTTGGATTAAAAAAATCTATGCAATATTTCTTTCAACTCTGAATATCTGTGGTTTATTATAAGGGGTTAAGAAATAGGACAGAAAACAACATGTGAAACCAGAAAAGGTTGTAAGTTAGTGGGAATGAAGTATAGCAACCTAACTTACCCTAATGTACTGATATCATAGGATATTAAAAGAACTGCAATATGGTTATCTAGAACATTAGATATATATGCAAGATCTATCAAAACACATGAATAAGAAAAGCACAGAGTGAGTAGACTCAGAGGGATAGTGATCTGTAGTAATAGAGGGAATACTCACATCAAGGAGAGTATGATAAATCATTGTTTTAGATGACCATACCAAGAAAATAGCTGAGTATCATTATTTTAGCAAAGCATTGGAGGAAATTTCTCATGAGAGCCTTTCGGACAATTTGAAGAAATGTATACTTCATTTTAGCAGTTATGTTTATATCATTATTGCTTGAGAATCCAAATCCCAAAAAATATAATATAGGATTGTTCTCAATCAGGAGACAAATATGACATTTCATTCCAGAGGTCTCTCATACTTGACTCTAGCAGCTAGGTGGCAGAGTGGACAGAGTGCTGAGCCTGAATTCACAGAAGATCTCAGTTAAAATTCAGCTTCAGGCACTAGCTTGGGTGACTGTGGGCAAATCACTTCACCTACCTATCTCAGTTTCCTCAACTATGAAATGGGGATAATAATACTGCCTGTCTCCCAAAATCACTCTGAGGATCAAATGAGAAAATATTTGTAAAGCACTTAGCATAGTGCCTGCCTGCCATATAATAGATATTTAATAAATGTGTGCTTTCTTCTTTCATCTTTTAAACATTTTTACCAGTAACTTGGAAAAGGGGAATAAAATGTATAGTTATTAAGTATTCATACAACACAAAACTGGCAGGAATAATACTTGGGAATCTACTTACTCAAAGTAGAGAGCAGAGTCAAGATGTTGAAGTAAAAGCAGAGATTTGCTTGAGTCTCTCCCAGACCCCACCAAATACCTGTAAAAATGACTCTAAACAAATTCTAGACCTGAAGAAGCCGCAAAATGACAGAATGAAACATATCTCCAGCCCAACACAGCCTGGAAGGTTGACAGGAAGGGTATATCACACCAGGTTGGAAGCAGAGCATAATCCTGAATGGACTTTGTCAGCACGGACAGGGCCAGAGCAGACCTCATGGGACTGAATGTGGACAGCTGTGGCAGTTTCCAGACTTCTCAACCCACAAATGTCAGACAGTATATAAGGTCAATGGTAAAACTCTGTGGGACCTAGATGGAAGAGATGTGCAGTCTGGCCCTAGCCCTGACGTGGCAGAGGTGGTGGCGACAGCAGCTGCAACTGCTTTCAGAGCTCTTGGCAAACAGATGGTGGGGGATCAGGTGACTGATACAAAACCCCTGAAGCCTGGGACAGGACACCCACTCCCACCCCAAACCCACTAGAAGCAGAATTCTACCTTGACAAAGAGTCAGAAAATCAGGTATTTGGCTGGGAACATGAGCAAATGGTGAAAAAAACTCAAGACTATAGAATCTTACTTTTGTGACAAAGAAGATCAAAACATACAACCAGAAGAACACAACAAAGTCACAACTCCTACATCAAAAACCTCCAAGAAAAATGTGAATTGGTCGCAGGCCATGGAAGAGTTCAAAAAGGAGTTTGAAAATTAAGTAAGAGAAGCAGAGGAAAAATTGGGAAGAGAAATGAGAGTGATGCAAGAAAATTATGAAAATGAGTCAACAGCTTGCTAAAGGAGACCCAAAAAAATACTAAAGAAAATAACATCTTAAAAATTAGATTAACCCAAATTGCAAAAGAGGTCCCAAAAGCCAATGAGGAGAATGCCTTAAAAAGCTGAATTGGCCAAATGAGAAAAGAGGTCCAAAAGCTCACTGAAGAAAATAATTCCTTCAAAATTAGAATGGAGCAAATGGAAGTCAATGACTTTTTTGAGAAATCAAGAAATTGTAAAACATAACCAAAAGAATGAAAAAAATAGAAGACAATGTGAAATATTTCATTGGAGAAACCACTGACCTGGAAAATAGATCCAGGAGAGATCATTTAAAAATTGTTGGACTATCTGAAAGTCATGATATAAAAAAGAGCCATCATTTTTCAAGAAACTATCAAGGAAAACTTCCCTAATATTCTAGAACCAGAGGGAAGGCTAGAAATTCAAAGAATCTGCCAATCACCTCCTGAAAGAGATCTCAAAAGGAAAATTCCTAGGAATATTATAGCCAAATTTCAGGTTTCCTCAGTCAAGGAGAAAATATTGAAAGTATCCAGAAAAAAACAATTCAAGTATTGTGGAAACAATCAGGAAAAAAACACAAGATTTAGCAGCTTTTACATTAAAGAATGAGAGGACATAGAATGTGATATTCTGAAGGTCAAAGCAGCTAGTATCAAAACCAAGAATCACCTATCCAGCAAAATTGAGTATTAATCCTTCAGGTGAAAAAATGGATATTTGATGAAATAGAGGACTTTCAAGCATTCTTGATGAAAAGACCAGAGCTGAATAGAAAATTTGATTTTCAAATACAAGAATCAAGGGAAGCATAGAAAGGTAAACAGGAAAGAGAAATCATAAGGGACTTATTAGAGTTGAACTGTTTACATTCCTACATGGAAAGATGATATTTGTAGACCTTTCTCAGTATTAGGGTAGTTGGAGGAGATTATATACATATACATACATATGTATATATGTATATATATACATAAACACACATATATACATACATACAGTGTATACATATATGTATATGTGTGTATGTATAGAGGTCACAGGGTAAGTTGAATATAAAGGGATGATAGCTAAAAATAAAATTAAAGGGTAAGAGAGGAATACATTGGGAGAAGGAGAAAGGGAGAGGTAAAACGGGATAAATTATCTCACATAAAAGAGGCAGGAAAAAGGTTTCACAATGGAGGGAAAGAGGGGGGAGGTGAGAGGGAAAGAGTGAACCTTACTCTCATAGGATTTTGCATAAGGAGGAAATAACATATACACTCAATTGTATATCTTACCCTACAGGAAAATAAGGATAAAGGGGATTAAGGGGGGGGGAGAGAAGATGATAGAAGGGAGGGCTGATTGGAGGAGGGAGTACTCAGAAGCAAACACTTTTGAAAAGTGACAGGGTCAAAGCAGAAAATAGAATAAGTGGAGGGTGGCAGGATATGATGGAGGGAAACAGTTAATTTTTCACAACATGACCATTATGGAAGTGTTTTGCATAACTACACATGCATAACCTATATTGAGTTACTTGTCTTCTCAATGAGGTTGAGTGGGGAGGTTAGAAGGGAGAGAATTTGGAATTCAAAATTTTAAAAACAAATGTTTAAAATTTTTTTTACATGCAACTGGGAAATAAAGTTTACAGGTAATGGGGTCTAGAAATTTGTCTTGCCCTACAAGAAAGTAAGGGGGAAGAGGATAGGTGGGGATGATAGAAGGGAAGGCAGACTGGGGAAGTAGTAATCAGAATGCATGCCATCTCAGGGTGGTGGGGAGGGGAGAGATAGGGAGAAAATTTGGAACTCAAAATCTTATGGAAATGGATGTTGAAAATGAAAAATAAATTAATTTTTTATTGTTAATATTAATAATAAAAGAGAGAGTCTACTTACCAAAGCACAAGGAACTACACGAATAGAATTATCAAATACTCTTTATGGAAATAACAACAGACCCAAATAATTAGAAGAATATTAATCATTCATAGGTGCAAGGAGTCAATATAATAAAAATGATGATATTACCACATACAAAAAGGTCATACCATTGTAAAGCCACACATGAGCAGCTTTCCAGAGGACTGCTGCTGTGAATAATTTTCAAGGTTCTGATTACATGGTATAGTGACCTCTCTATTCAATAACAAATCAGAGCTTTTAAAACCTTCATAGAAAATCAAAATACAGCATTCACAATGTTACAACTTATCACAGAAAATCAAAATACAGCATTCACCAAGTCACAACTCAACAACTTATCACTAAAATAGCCACATAGTTTTCACCAAAGTGGGTACATAGTTTTATTTTTAATTTTTTAAAAATAATTGATGTCTTTTTATTTACTTTTAGTTTACAACATTCAGTTCCACAATCTCTTAAGTTTCAAATTTTCTTCCCCTTTCTTTCCTCCCTCTCCCCCCCATAGCATCATGTAATCAGATATAGGTTCTACAAATGCCTTCCCATTGAACATTAGTCATGTTGTAAAGGATTATAACCACTGGCTGAACAATGAAAAAGAAGGGATGAAGCAAAACAAAACACAAATGAGAAAGAGCAAATAGTTTGCTTCAGTCTGCAGACTCTGTAGTTCTTTCTCTGGCTGTGGATATCCCTTTGCATCATGAATCTTTTGTTGTTGTCTTCTAATCTTGTATTGTTGAGAGGAGTCCAGTCTATTAGTCATCACACATATGATGTATCTGTAATTGTGTACAAAGTTCTCTTGGTTCTGCTCTGCTCACTCAGCATCAGTTTATATAAGTCTCTCCAAGTTATCATGAAGTCCGTCTGCTCCTCATTTCTTATGGCACAATAGTATTCCATTACATTTAGATACTACAACTTGTTCAGCCATTCCCCAATTGATGAGCAACCCCTTGGCTTTCATTTTTCTGCCACCACAGAAAGAGCTGCTATAAATACTATTGTACATATGGGTCTTTCTCCCACTTCTGTGATTTCTTTGGGATACAGCCCCAGAAGTGGTATTGCTAGGTCAAAGGGTATGCACTTATTTATAGCCCTTTGGGCATAGTTCCAAATTGCTCTCCAGAATGGTGGGATTAGTTCACAACTCTACCAACAATGCATTATTTTTCCAATTTTTCACATCCTCTCCAGCATTTATCATTTTCCTGTTTTGTCATCTTAGCCAATCTGACCTGTGAGATGTGATACCTCAGAGTTGTTTTAATTTGTATTTCTCTAATCAATAGTGATTTAGAACATTTTTTCATATGCTTATAAAAGTCTTTAATTTCTTCCTCTGAGAACTGTCTGTCCATATCCTTTGACCATTTATCAATTGGAGAGTGACTTTTATTCTTATAGATTTGACTCAATTCTCTGCATATTTTAGAAATGAGGCCTTAATCAGAAACACTGGTTATAAAAGTTCTTTCCCAATTTCCCACTTCCCTCCTAATCTTGGTCACATTGACTTTTTTTGTATAAAAACTTTTCAATTTAATGTAATCAAAATTATCCACTTTGCATTTCATAACGCTCTCTCACTCTTGTTTGGTCATTTACCCCATCCCCATTTCAAATGTGTTTCTTGTAAACAGCATATTGAAGGATTATGGTTTTTAAGCCATTATGCTATCCACCTATGGTTTATGGGAGAGTTCATCCCATTCACATTCACAGTTATAATTACTGTCTGTGTCTTTCCCTCCATCCTATTCCCTGCCCTGTTTAGGCTTTTATTTCTCCCTTCTCCCTTCCCATCCTTAAGAGTTTTCCTTTTGACCACTGCCTCCCTCAGTATACCGTCCCTTTCAATGCCCCTCTCTTTTCCTACCCTTTCCCCTTATTACTTCTTCCCTCCCTTCTAACCCCACCCCCCCCATTCTTAACCCTTCCCCCTCCTACTGCCTATCAGGTATGATGGATTTTTATACTTAATGTAGTATTTTATTTCTTCCTTGAACCAAGATTGATGAGAATAAATCTCATACAATGCTCCTCTCTCACTCCCCTTTCCTTGTATTATTATAAGTTTCAGGTCTCTTCATGATAGAGTCCTATACTTAACTGATTACGTTATTCCCTCCTTACACCAAAACCAATGACAGAAAAGCTTGTATAATGTTCATTTCTCTCCCTTCTTTCCCTTTAGTATAATATGTTTTTACGCCTCTTTGTGTGGCATAATTTACCCTTTTCTGCTGCTTCCTTTCCCCTTATCCCATTATGGTCCCTTAATAAGGATTTTTATCATCATTTTAGTTAATTCACACCCATACCCTATATTTATCTATATTCCTTTTAAATGTCACAATGAGTATACAATTCTCAATCTTAACAGGTATCAGCTTCCCATATAGCGATATAAACACTTTGCTCTTATTAAATAACAAATTGTGTGTGTGTGTGTGTGTGTGTGTGTTTTCCTTGTTTACCTTCCTATGTATCTCTTGAGTCTCATATTTGGAGATCAAATTTTCCATTGAGCTCTGATTTTTTCATCAGGAAGGCCTGGAAATCCCTTATTTCATTGAATGACCATCTCCTTGCTGGTAGGTTATGCTCAGTTTCACTGGATAGCTGATTCTTGGTTGTAGCCCAAGCTCCTTTGCCCTACAAAATATCATATTCTAGTCCCTCCAATCTTTCAATGTAGAAGCTGCTAGTTCCTGTGTGATCCTGACTGTCGTTCTGCAATATTTGAGTTGTTTCTTTCTGGCTGCCTTCAGTATTTTCTCCTTTACCTTGTAGTTCTGGAATTTGGCTACAACATTTCTTGGAGTTTTCAATTTGGGATCTCTTTCAGGAGGTGTACGGTGGGTTCTTTTGATAACTATTTTGTCCTCTGGTTCTAGGACCTCAGGGCAGTTTTCCTTGATAATTTCTTGGAGGATGTTGTCCAGGCTGTTTTTTTCATCCTGACTTTCTGGTAGACCAATAATTCTTAAATTGTCTATCCTGGATCTGTTCTCCAGGTCAGTTATTTTACCATTGTGATATTTTTACCTCTTTTTTCTAATTTTTCATTCTTGAGGTTTTATTTGACTGATTCTTGATGTGTCACAGAGTCATTAGCTTCAATTTGGCCAATTCTAATTTTTAGCAAATTATTTTTCTCACCTAATTTTTGGAGCTCTTTTTCCATATGTTCGGATTTCATTTTTAGGGATTTATTTTCTCCAGTTAAATTTTGAACCTCTTTTTCCATTTCACACATTTTACTTTTCTTTGCTGAACTGTCTTTCTTTTGTAATTTTAAAAGAATTGGTCAATTTATCTTCTTCCTCTCTAATTTGGTTTTTCCTGATCTCTTTCAAGAATACTTTTTGGGCTTGAGACAAATTCATATTCCCTTTTGCGGCTTCAGCTGTAGGTGTAGAGTCAGTGCTGTCTCCTTCTGAATTTGATTCTTCATGCTCACAATAATAGGATTCTAGATTCTTTGTCTTTGCAATCTGTTTTTCCCCATTTTGAGACACAGCTTTAGCCATGCCCTTCCTCTAGGACTCACAAGCCTTTAGTTGGTTCCATTATTTTAGGATTTTACTCTGGGGCAATAATTTCTGGGTTTTCAGGGTCAGAGGGGGCAATTAGAGCAGCCAGGGTTCATGCCACCATTCTGGTCCCTGGAAGTTCAGGTAGGTGATTTCTAAATTTCCAGGCTGTGGGTTGATAGTACCAGGAGTAGCTGCTCTCCTTGCAACAGCTCCACAGATCCCCAGCCCTGATAGGCCTGGGAATGGCCCCTGAGGTTGGTGCATCAGCTTTCCCCAGCATCTGCCCTGTCACGCTTCCATTGAGAGCATCACCAGTTTGGTGGTCATGTCATATAAGGATCAGTTGAACAGCCTATGGATGTTTAGCATGGAAAAGATTACTGCAGGGGACCTGATAACTGCGTCCAAATATCTGAAGTGCTTCCACCTTGAGGAGTAATTCTATTTATTTTGTTTGTCCACAGAAGACAAAACTAGAAATAATAGGCAATTGTTTCAGGGTGGCAGATTTTGCCTAGACAGAAGGAGAAATGTTCCAAACAATTAGAGCTATTCAAGAGTAGGAGGGATTGTTCTGGGAAGTCATGGGATCCCTCACTAAAGACCATCATTGTAAATGAGATGACAACTTGTTGTGAAGGTTATAATTGGAATTAGTGCATGGATGCAGATTAGGCCAGATGGCCTCTGGGTATCTTCAAACTCTAAAATTATATGATTTTGAATCTATAGACTTATTGACAGTATGAATTTTAAGGGAGATAAAATTAAAGTTTATTTTAAAATTCAGTTGAACAAGTAGAAAAAGAAAGAGACTTGTCTTGAGGAATAAGTGTAATAAAGGTTGTACTTAATCAAAAATCTAAATATGAGGCACTGGTATGACACAACTGCTAAAACATCTTTTTTATTCTAAAGCTATATTAATAAAAGTATAGTATTGAGCACAAAAAAATGATAATGTGGCCACTGTACTCCATTTTGGGGTGATACTACAATTTTTGTCCTATGTCCATTTCTGGGTTATGTTATACTTCAAAAGCGACATCAAAAACTAGAATGTACTGTTAGGAAGGAGGAAACTAGGAAACTGAAAGGCTTAGAAAGCATGTCACATGTAGAATGTTTTAGGGAACTGGAAATGTTGACACTGGAAAACATAAATGATATGTATTTAAGTATTTGAACATTTATGATGTGTAAGAGAGATTTATTCTTTGTTCAAGAGGCAGAATTGGGATGAATAGACAGATTACAGTTCAATGCAAGGAAAATCTGTCCAATGGTTTAGAAATGCTGAAAAATAGTAAAACTTGTGAAGAGTGAGTTCCTCATCACTGGGCGCATTTAGAGACTGGATGAGTTATAGAAGGGATTACATAAAAGGGATTAATTAGGAGGTTAGACTAGATTACCTACCTCTAAGATTTGTTTTATCATGTGCATATATATATATATATATATATATATATATATTTATATATATAAATAATTAGAAAATTCCATGATTTATTAACCATTAAACTAACTATAACCTGCAATGTTTCCTATGCTGCATTTTGAGGTATTTATTAGTTCTCTGTCACTTCATGGATTGTATGGATGTGTTATGGTCTGTGCCATTGGGGAGAATCCCCATATCAATACCATTACTGATTCAATAAAGTTTCAAATGTCTGTCGCCTCATTTCTGAAACAGACGTAGCAATCATGGGAGAAAGTCTGGGTAAATAGATATCCCTCCTAGCTTTCTCATCTTTAGGAGGAATTGGACTAAAGTAGAATAACTCTGCTAGCTGGTGTTTCAGGTATAGGGGGTGCACGCATTGTGTAATTCCTGTTCTTGGGTAGGCTGACAATGTAAGATGACTTGAGCTCATGAATTCTGAGTTGTAATAGGGCTAAAGATGATCTACATTTTTCCAAGTATGCCAACAATATGGTGGGACCTCATGGTAGTGAAGTAGGTGGGGAGATTAAGGAAGTAATAGAAGAAAGGATAAAGAACAGGAAGAGTGAATTAGCCTGGATAAAAAATAAAGCTGGTCAAATGTTCTAATTAGCAGTGAGGTCAGGCCCATGAGTGTATGTTGCACTTTCAGCCTGAGTGAGATGAAAAGAATCTCAAAAAAGGAATAAAAAAAGAAATGAGCATGTTTCAAAGTAGAAAGAAAAACAAATCACATGTCTGATTGATCATTTTTTGACATCTTTTAATTAATATTAGTTTTGGCAGCAAATATATTTTTGTTGCAGTTTAATGTAATTCCCCCCTTTTTTCCTAAATAGGAGGGCTGAGTTTGATCAAATCCAAACAAGCTGCTTTTGGCACTTGCCCAGCCAATATCCATGCAAGACTATAAAGAGAAATGGCATGAGTGACTTTTTAAAAATAAAGATCACTCAGAGATAAAAATCTGATCATTTTTGAATTTTCTTCACTTCAAAGAGAAGTTTTGAATCCCACTGTCTTCTTGGAATCTCTTTAAGATAATATCAAAATTTAAATTTGTTTGATTCAGCATTACATGTAATCCCATGTTCTTTAAACTTTTCTTTATGAAAATAATATATAAGAAAAGGACATCAATCTGATTGTTCCTGCTTTCAATGGGGATTTATTTAATTAATTTTCTTTAAAAAAATTGTGTACAGAGAGGACATTTTTTATGACCAATGTTATGAATCAGTCCTCAAAGAATAAAACAAGAAACTAAAGGATTGTTTTATTATATCATGTTTGTCTCTTCCCCAATTTCTATTTAAATAGCCTAGTTTACTGAAACTGGAAATTAATGTGATAAATTGTATCTGACATGCATTTTCACTATTCCAAAATTTAGGATTCTAAATTAGCATTATTTTAAAGAATTTCAATTAGGAAGAACACAGTAGACTCCTTAATATTTAATTAAACTTGGGGGTAGAGCTTTAAAAGTCCTTCACAACCTATCCATTTTACTAGCATTCAAGTGTTGTCAGATTTTACTCTCCATCCATGTACTTAGTGTGAACAAAACTGACCTCCTTATTGTTCTTCACATAAGGCACCCCATCTCCATTTGTATCTATATGATCTTGAGGAATCTATTTAACTTCTCTGGGCATGAGTTTCCTTTAAAATAAAAGTATGATTTGGACTAGACCATCTAGAATGTCTGTGCCAGCTTTACATTTCTGACTGTATGATCCTATTTTCAAAGTATCTATTTTTTATATTTAGGGGATCAGTTGCCTTGGATTCTGCTATAGCTGTATTTTTTAGTTATGTATCACTTATCTCATAAACCTAATATAGATAAACTGTTGCTCCCCCTCCCCCCCCCAGCCTTTTTGAGCAGAAGGCTTTAAACATTATATTTGGTTTAATTTTTTTAAATAAATAAAAAATATTGTTTAAGGGATTATAAATTCTCTTATAAAAAGAAACTTTGAATTTTACTGTGAAAGAATTTTTAAGAAATTAGTTACTAACATAGTAAATTTTCTCAGTACAATTTTGCTGATATCAATTAATATCACAAGACTGTTCTAAAAAGAAATGAACAATTCATGTCTAAAAATGAGCTAAATTAGGCATCAAGTCTCAGTGAATTTAGACTTGATCTCAAAACCAGAAAGGCTAGTGTTCAAGTTCTAATTCTGACACAAAATGGCTGTGTAACCCTAGGCAAGTCACTCAACAACCCAGTTTCTGAGGTATTGGTAGAGGGAGTTTCTGGTGAGTTCCCTATGTTAATGAAACCACAGATCTAGTCTCTTTCTTTGTCTAGTATAAAAGGTCCTCTAGCTCTAGGAACTCCAATTTTATACTATTAGAATAAATTATTTGCATAACTTATCCACAATTATGTCAGTGAAGAGTCAATTCCACATTTAGCAAATATAGTTTTAGTAGGCAAATACAACAAAAATAATGTATACATGTACATTTCCAATCATTGCAAGAGAAATGGATTCATGGGTAACTGACAAAATTCTTTAGTAACCACGCAATTTAAAGAGATCTAAATGAAGACATTCAGCACGTTGGGTAGACAGCTACTAGTGGAGGATATTGGAGATACCTTCTAGTTGAGACTTGAAGCAAACATGTGAAGCAAAGGGACAGAGATGAGGTAGGAGAAAATTCAAGCATGAGGGACAGTCATTGAAAATGCCCAGAGCTGGGAGATGGAGTATCTTATGTGAGGAAAAGCAAGGAGGTCAGTGTCATCATTGGATTGTATATTACGTATAGAGGAGAAGGGTGTAAGAGGACTGGAAAGGTAGAAAGGAGCTGGGTTATGAAGCCAAACAGAGCATTCAAAATTTTATTCTGGAGCAAGTAGTAAATCATTTTATTTTAAAGAATAGGAGAGTGTCATGTCCAGACATTCACTTTAGTAATATAAAACTGGTAGTAAAGGATGATCATAGTGAGGAGAGACTTGAGGTAGGGAGACAAACCAAAAGGCTACTGCAATAGCCCAGGCATGGGGTAATGAGAATCTAAACCAAGTTAGTGGCAGTATGTGAGGAATGCAAGATTGATGTTAGAGGTAGGAAAAGCAGAATATGAGAAATGGTTGGCTATGGTGTGGGGAATGAGAGAGGAAGAGTCAAGAATAACAAGTTGTCAGTTCTGGCTATCCTCAACCATAATAGAAATGTTGGGAAGAGGTGAGGATTTTGGGGAAAAGATAATGAGTTCTTAGATATGTCAAATTTAAGATGTCTGTTTTGACATTCAGTAGATAGTGAAGATGTGAGACTAGAGAGCAAAAGAAAATTTATCCATATATTCAGATTTGAAACTCATCTGCAGAGAGATGATTGCTGAAACCATGGGAGCTGATGAAATCTCCAAGTGACCTGCCATGGCTTAGATGAAGCAGAGGATACTGAGGAGTGACTAGTATAATTCCAATGTGATATTCATAGCTTCCATGGTGGCTGAGACACAAAATATAACAGACTCTCCACGTGGAAGACAGAAGTAAAGCATTTATTCAAACACCCAAAATCCAAATCCATCATAGCAATCAAGAAGTTGGTACACATTACCAATGCAGTGAGCACTGATATTCCCAAGCCTTCCCTCCATCAGGCCTTCAAAACAAAACAGGCTCCCTTAAGCAAAAATACCCCTCTCTCACTCATGCTAGCTGCTCTGCCTCAGCTCTGCCTGCTCCCAGCTCTGTCCTTGCTCAGCTATGCTCCTTCCTGGTCCACCCTTCCTCTTCCACCTTTTCAGCAAACTCCTCCCACCATGGGCTCCATGTGATTACATTGGCCTATTAAGACCAGTGAAGGTCTTCAAATTCCCTTAGGCCTATTAAGGGGCAGGGAAGATCTTTAAATTCTCATTACCATTAAGAATAGTGATGTGTAAACCTAGGGACAGAGAAGATAGTAAGAATCAGAATATATTTGTAGGTAAAAGAAAAGGAAGATTGGGATCCTCTCTGTAGCTTAAAATCTTAGGGAGTTGCCTATAACACTGAGAAATTAGATGACTTGCTTCATGTCAGTCTGTATGTGTCCAAAGTAGGACTTAAGCCTCCATCTTCAAGAATATGAGGCCAGCTCTCTAGATACTATGCCAGGCTTCCTTCTTTACAGGCAGTGGTGAAGGAAGCATTTGGTAGAGTGATATTGAAGTTGCATTAGAAAGAGAGATGGATTGTCAGAGCAAGGTCCTGGAGGAGGCAACAAATGTATGAGGTCTAGAATCATTATATGTGTTAGTTAACATAAAAAGGAGAACAGATAATTCTTCATAAGAGTCAAAGGATGAGATGGTGGATAAAGATATGGAAAAAGAGATTGAAGTAAATATGGAATAACTGGAGATACCTAATATTAGGCTACTGCCATCTCACATTATTCATATGTTGACAAAAAAAGTGGAGAGTATGAAAACAATACATAGGGCTTAAAGAAAAGACACTAGTTTGCCATTGTTGCTATGAGCAATAAAATTGTCAAGAAGATGTGAATATAAGGAATGAAAAAGTGAATAACTGTTGAGGTTTGATAGCATTAATTCATAGTGAACCCAAATTAATGGGTTTCATCCTTGGTCATGGAGAGGTTGGAAGAGAAAAGAGACATCATAGACAACTAAATTGTTTATTGCAAGGTAGTTACTAAGTACTTCAGAAAGTGAAGGAGCCATGGGATTCTGAGGTGTCAGCAATAGTACATCATTAGAATGACTCACTATGAACTCCAGATGGGGTTGGGAGGTGAGTAAAGTGAAAATAACCTTGATCAATGAAAAGAATTGGGAATAAAGAGTTGATGGACAGAAGGTGATAATCAGTCAAACATTTATTCTGTCTACTATGTGCCAGGTGCTGGGGATACAAAATAAAAAAACAACTCTTGCCTACAAGGATCTTACTACATCCCTGAGTAGATGTATACATATATAGTTAGATTTATTTATGGATACATATGTACATATGCATATATAGTATAGATAGAAAGATAATTGTTATATGTGAAACACACCCAAAATAGATACTAAGGAATCTTTTCTTATTTTTTTTTCCAAATTATTTCTTTATTTTTAGTTTTCAACATTCATTTCCACAGGATTTTGAGTTACAAATTTTTCTCCCTATCTTTACTGTACCCAAACCCCAAAATATCAAGCCTACTGAATACCCCTTCCCCCAATCTGTTCTCTCTTTTATCCCCCCCCCCCCAATTTTCTAGTAGGTCAAGATGGATTTCTATACCCCAGTGCATGTATGTCTTATTTCCCAGTTGCATGTAAAAAAAAAACCCAAACTTTTTTTAAACATTTGTTTTTGAATCTTTGAGCTCCAGAGTCTTTTCTTTCTTTTCTCCTCACCCACCCCCACTGGGAAGAAAAGCAATTCAACATAGGTTGTACATGTGTAGTTGTACAAAACATTTCCATAGTAGTTATGTTGGAAAGACTAACTGTATTTACCTCCATCCCATCCTACCCCCCCCCACACTTATTCTATTTTCTACTTTGACCCTGTCCCTTTTAAGAACTGTATACTTCTAACTCTCTCCCAATCTGCCCTCCCTTCTATCATCACCCCTCTCATCCCCATCCCTCCGTTTTCCTGTAGGATAAGATACTCAATTAAATGTGTCTGTTATTCTCTCCTTAAGCCAAATTCAATGAGAGTAACCCATTCCCTTTCACCTTCCTGCTCTTCCCCTCCATTGTAACAGTGTTCTCTTGTAACTTATCCTAATCTATCTCTCCCTATCTCCTCTTATTATATTCTTCTCTCACTTCATAATTTTATTTTTTTAGATATCATCCCTTCATGTTCAACTCATTCTGTGCCTTCTGTCTATATATACATGTACACACATGTGCATGCATTAACATATATATTTATGCACACATACACCCTCCTATACATACACATATATACATGAATACATATATATGTGTGTATATCTATATCTATATCTATATCTATATCTATATCTATCTATCTATATATATAGATATAAATATATATTCCCTTCAGCTATCCTCATATTGAGAAAAGTTTCATGAGGTATAATTATCATTTTTCCATGTAGGAATGTAAATAGTTCAACTTTAGTAAGTTCTTTATGATTTCTTTTTCCTGTTTACCTTCTCATGCTTCTCTTGCTTCTTGTATTTGAAAGTCAAATGTTCTGTTTAGCTCTGTTTTTTTCGTCGAGAATGCTTGAAAACCCTCTATTTCATTGAATGATCATATTTTCTCCTGAAGCATTATACTCAGTTTTGCTGGGTAGGTGATTCTTGGTTTTAACCCTACCTCCTTTGACCTCCAGAA
>CM053584.1:258269557-258279795 GCA_028627135.1 Pseudochirops cupreus
ATCATATTCCAAGCCCTTCAATCCCTTAATGTAGAAGCTGCTAGGTCTTGTGTTATCCTTATTGTATTTCCACAATGCTTGAATTATTTCTTCCTGACTGCTTGCAGTATTTTCTCCTTGATCTGGGAACTCTGGTATTTGGCTATAATATTCCTAGGAGTTTTCTTTTTGGGATCTTTTTCAAGAGGCGATCAGTGACTTCTTTCAATTTCTATTTTGCCCTCTGATTCTAGAATATCAGAGCAATTTTGCTTGATAATTTCTTGAAAGATGGTGTCTAGGCTCTTTTTTTGATCATGGCTTTCAGTTAGTCCAATAATTTTAAAATTATCTGTCCTGGATCTATTTTCCAGGTCAGTGTTCTTTTTCCAATGAGATATTTCATGTTGCCTTCTATTTTTTCATTTGTTTGGATCTGTTTTATAGTATCTTGATTTCTCATAAAGTCATTAGCTTCCAATTGCTCCAGTCTAATTTTGAAAAAATTATTCTCTTCAATGAGTTTTTGAAATTCCTTTTCCAGCTGGCAAATTCAGGTTTTTAAGGCATTTTGTCTCCTCATTGGCTTTTTGGGCCTCTTTTGCAGTTTGAGTCAGTCTACTTGTAAAGTTGTTATTTTCTTCAGTATTTTTGGGGTCTCCTTCAGCAGGCTGTTGACTTATTTTTCGTGATTTTCTTGCATCATTCTCATTTCTCTTCCCACTTTTTCCTCTATTTCTCTTACTTGATTTTCAAAATCCTTCTTGAGCTTCTCCATGGCCTGTGAGTATTTCATATTTTTCTTGGAAGTTTTTGATGCTGGAGTTCTGACTTCATATTCCTCCTCCAGTTCCATGCTTTGATTCCTTTTGTCCCCAGAAAAGGATTGTATGGTCTGATTGCACTTCCTCTGCTTGCTCATATTGCCAGCCAATTACTTGACTTTTGAGCTCTTTGCCATGTTAGAACTCTGTTTACAGAATAGAGAGAGCTTTGTCCCAAATCACTGGGCTTTTCGCAGCTGCCAGAGCTATTAGTTGGGTGCTCTCTTTGCAGCATCCACAAGCTCTGGCACACTGGCCATATACCCCAGGACCACCACCCAAGACCATGATCCAGATCCAAGCAAGTTAATGCAAGAGCGATTATCCTCTCAGTGGTTACTTGGTCCCCATACAATCTGCAGGCCAGGAGCCCTGGAAGCAGCCATGCTGTAGCCACTGTGCCTCTGCCACTTCTCACCCTGGGGGCAGAGGCTGGACAATACCCTTCTGACCCCCTGTTTCTGATAGAGTTCCCCACTGACCTTTGACTTTGTCTTTGGCATTTATGGGTTGAGAAGTCTGGAAACCACCACAGCTGCTGGTGATTCACTCTCCTGAAGTGCTCTGGCTGCTGCTGGTTGGGGCCACCCTAGGGCCAAAACCATGGCTCCCCGGGGACTATGCTTGGCTCCCAGTGTACTCCAACAGACCTTTCCTGTCAGCCTGCCAGGCTGCCTTTAGCAGGAGATTTGTTTCTCTCTGTCTCTTTGTGGATTCTGTAGCTTTAAAATTTGTTTTGAGTCATTTTTTTTATAGATATTGGAAGTGGTTGGAACTGGAGCTGACACCAAGTTTGTGCTTTTACTGATACTAAAGAGTTTTTAAGGAGAAAGCACTGGTAGCTGGGTTGGTGGTGGCAATGAGTAGGAGAGGTTTCATGTAGTAGGTGGAACATGAAATGAGACCTTTTAAAGAAAGTTTTAAATTTTATTTTAAGCTTAAATACAAAATAAGGGCAAAAAAGCATTGCCATGTACACAGCAGAACATGAAAAGATTCAATATAAAGCAATAAATTTCCATTTCAAGAAAACCTATATAATAAATACAACACATTATTTTCAAAGCTTCCAACTTTTCTTTACTTCCTTTTAGGTTTATTTTCATCTTTTGTTTTGTTTTGTTTTTTTAATACTGTCTAATTATTTTATGTGATCTAAAGCTATTGATTAATATAACTGATGTGGTGTAGTTTCCCTACATTTCTCATTCCCCTACAGTGTTCTTTTTACTTTATTTTTTCTGTCTTCCTTCCTCCCCCCAAGAAGGATATAATTAAGTGAGGACACATGCACACGTAGACACACACATCCATAAATATATACATATACACTCAAACACATATATGTAAGACCATATTATGCTTATTTCCACTTGTTATGAGTTTCTCTGAGGGTGGATAGCATCTTCCTTCATAAGTTCAAGTCTTTCCATAGTTTTTTAAATTCACCAGTGTCTCCTATGCTGTTCATTATTTCCTACACCCCAACAATATTCTGACTCCATCACATTCTATCTGAGACATTGTCTATGACAGTTCCTCCCCTCAATTTTCTGCATCCCCTCTATTCTTTACTATATAGGTTTTATTTATATAGGACATTTTTAATTTAAAATAATAAAATTGATCCATTTTACATTTCAATACTGCTGTCACCATATAATATGGTTTAAGGTCTAGTAGTACTAGATCTAGTTCCTTCCCATCTTTTCCCCTTGGTTTCCTTAAAATTCCTGACCTTCAGCTCTTCCAAATGAACCCTGTTATTTTTTTCTGATTCATTATTGTAATTTTTAAATAATTTAATCAAGATGACATAACATAAAGAGATTAGTTATATAAAATAGTCATTTTTATTTTATTAGCTTTAACTACCCATGTACAATAAACATTACTTCAGTTATTTAGATCTAACTTTGTTTGCATAAAAGATGTTTTGTGTTTATATTTGTAGAGTTCCTGTCTCTGTTTTGGCAGGTGTATTCTCATGGTTGTTTTTTTTTTTTAAATACTATCTAATTATTTTATGTGGTCTAAAGCTATTGATAGATATGACTTGACACAGTGTAATTTCCCTATATTTCTCTTTTGGTTGAATCTATTTTAGCTTTAAGTTTGTCTGAGATAGTGATTATTATCCCTGCTTTTTTACACAATAAATTCTACTGCTGAGCTTTATTTTATGTTTGTGTGTATTTCATTTTATAGTATTTCCTCAAAGTAACATATTGTTCAATTCAAGTTTTTTTTATCTACTATCAGTTTCCACTTTATGGGTAAATTCATCCCATTCACATTCTAAACTATAATTGCTTCTTGTATATTTTCTTCACTATCCTTCTCACTCTATTCCTATCCCTCCTCACTCCTCTACTTTCTTCTACCCACTACCTTGCCCTCTTATTCCTTAACCAAACCCTCTCCAAGAATGCTTCCCTTATCCTCTCCTTCCACCCTTTCTCCTTACTCTCTTATTTCTTTCTGAATTTAGAAGATTTTTATATCCTTTCAAATATATATGTTATTTCCTCTTTATCCTGTTATCATTAATCAACATACTCTTTTTGTTCTTATCCTATCTATTCCCTATCTCTTCCTAATTCTCCCTCCCCCCATGCCCTTAACTCTTATTTCTTTTTGAATTTGGAAGACTTTTATAGATATATATGTGCTATTCCCTCTTTAACCCATTCCTGATGAGAGTAGGATCCCAGAACTCAGCCTTCCTCCCCTAATTCTTCTGTATCAGTTCTTCCTCTTGTACCTCATTTGTATAATTACTCTTTTTTATATTTTCCTATACCTTTCTACTTTTTAGAATCACATTATACTTTGTTCTACCCCATTCTTTGTTTCAAACTACCCAGCTACTAATAACAATCTTAGGAAAATGGTTTAAATTTCCACATATAATAAGCAAACAATTGTCCTTATTAAGTCCCTTGTAATCAGTCTTTGATGTTTACATTATATTTCTCTTGGAACTTGTATGTCAAATTTTCTATTAACTTCTGGTCTTTTTGCAAGAGAATCCTGAAAGTCTGTCATTTCATTAAATGTCCATTTTTTTCATTCAGCATTATACTTAACTTTGATGGTATGATATTTTGAGCCATAATTGAAATGAATCTTAAAGGAAATTAGAGTTTCTAAGAGGTAGAGATGAAAATGAAGTAAATTCCAGTCATGGAGGACAGTCAAAGCAAAAACACTGGAACAAAGAGTTGGGGTGTCATCTGAGAGGAGTAGAAAAGACAGTAAGTCTGGACTGAAAAATATGTGGGGGGAAGTGATACGTAAGAAGGTCAGAAAATAGGAAAGGTCCAGGGAAAAGTTTTATAGGTCCCACGAAAGTTTATTGTTGAGCTTTGATATAATAGTGAGGCACTGGGGACTTTGAATAGAGGGTAAGCAAAGCAAATTCATTAATAAAGAAAGAATAAAAGAAGTGCATGGATAGTACTTGTGGTCAGAGAGGGGAAACTCAGAGTCCAGTATGTCAGAAGCAGAATAGTTTTGAATGTTGATGCATCTTCAGATAGGTTAGCACTGATGGGTACCTGAAGTGGAGGTAATTGGAAATGAAAAGAAGCTGAGGCCAGGATGTTAGAGGCATGATCAATATGGATCCCTTGTTCAACAATTTTACTGCTTCTTTTGCTTTTCCTAAAATTTTCAAAGGATATAATAACACCTGAATCTGTCTCTGTCTCTCTGTCTCTCTGTTTCTTTCTCTCTCTGTATCTCTCTCTCTCTCTGTTTTAAATAAATCTATCTCTTAAGGAGTCATGCCTCTCCTGTCCCATTCCTACCACCTTATTTATCTTTTATTTGAACAGAACAATCCAGACTCCAGCAAATTTCCATAATAGCTATGTACGAATGCAATTTCCCCATATCACATTTCTAAATATTGGGTAGAGAACTGGGCCTGGAGTCAGAAAGACTTAAGTTTAAATCCAGCCTCAGGCACTTACTAGTTGTATGACCTTGGGTAAATCACGTCACCACTGTTTGCCTCAGTTTCCTCATCTTTAGAATTAGGCTAATAATAAAAGCCAGGGATGCTACAAAGATTAAATGAGATAATATTTGTAAAGCACTTAACATAATGTCTACTACACAGTAAATACTTACTAATTGCCTGTTTCCTTCTCTTCCTCCATCCGTTGTTAGTCTATCCCAAGGGTTTAAATATCTTCACAATTTGAAGTAAAAAAAAACATAAAGCTTTCTATATTTAACCTAACTCCGTACCGCTGGCATATATCATCTTCTCTTTTGCAGAGGAATAGATAGCCAGTTACAACTCTTTGCATAATCTCCATATCCAAGTTAACTTTGATTCAATTCCACTTAAGTAGCATTTATTAAGCACCTACTGTCTGCCAGATATTATTCTAGGAGTAAAGGACACAAAGACAAAAAAAAAATACACCTCCTATCTTCAAATAGCTTTTATTCAATTTTTTATGATCCAACTGGATAGAATTATAAAACAAGAAAAGATGTCTACCTAATTGGGGGAAAAATGTTCCTAAGTACTTAAAGGTAGTAAATACTTTAACTATTTATTTAATTCTTCTTTTTTTCCTTTTTGGAGGGAAGAGGGTAGGGTGATTGGGGTTAAGTGACTTGCCTAAGGTCACACGGATAGTAAGTGTTAAGTGTCTGAGGTTGGATTTGAGCTCAATTTCTCCTGACTCTAGGGCCTATGCTCTATTCACTGTGCCACCTAGCTGCTCCTATTTATTAAATCTTAAAGGGAGTCAGTAAGAGGCAGAAGTTGACTAGTATGAAACATTGGATGTATTGTCAGATTCTTTAAGGGTGTTGATCAGTTTTTCTGATGTTTTCCCTCAACTTCCTTTTTTTTCTTAAAAATATCTCTCCTAGGATAGTTTTCTAGAAGAGTGAAAGAGATGATATTCAGGGGAAAATTAAAGTAAAATAAAATAAAATATGTCAATAAAGATATTTTTTTAAAAAAAAACTTGTTCAGTTGTTTCAGTCGTATCCAACTCTTTGTGACCGCATTTGAGATTTTCTTGGCAAAAGTACTGGAATGGTTTGCCTTTTCCTTTTCCAGTTAATTTTATAGATGAGGAAACTGAGGTAAATAAGGTTAAGTGAAGTGATGTTATAGGAACTGACTGCTAAAAGAATGGTGCCCCAGAAATGTACTTCTTTTCCTTTTCTCCTTTTGTTTAAGCCTCCTTCACAAAAACAAAAAAAAAAATGATACAAAATGAAATGTTAGAAAATAGTATATATTAATATAAAGTTGCTTATGGTGTTATCCATTTCTTCCAATATCTAGTATAATGCTTAGCATATAATAGACATATATTTCAAAATAATGCAAGCTTTTAAGCAACATGAAGATAAAAATTGTTTTATGAAGCTCTGTCTCTATGTATTATGGGAGAGAGAGACACACACAGAGAAAAACAGAGAGATAGACAGATAGAGACAGAGATAGAAAGATAGACAGAGAGACAGAGCTAGAGAGGCAGAGACAGACAGAGGAGACAGAAAGACACAGAGACACACAGAGAGAGTCAGAGAAAGACAGAGACAGAGGCAGAGAGACACAGAGACAGACATACAGAGAGAGAAGCAGAAACAGAGAAAGAAGCTTAGAGAGACAGACATAGAGACAGAAGAAACTACACTATAGTCTTGGGGCTGTCTAGGGCTACTTATCCTTCTCTGCTTTCCCCCACAGTATTGTTTGTTCATTTATAGCAAACACTTGCTCAGAAGGCAATGGGAATCATCTTATTTTTATTTGGAGACTAAACCATCGAAAAAGTACAGAAAGTAGATAAACAGGACTTAAGGGTAAGTGATTCCAATTCTCCAGGCAGCAGTGAGGCAGAGGACACAGAAGTTTAAAGAGCATAAAATCACCTGATCCCTGTCTAGCAGCAAATAGGCAGGTTGGTCACTTCCTAAGCCTGTCAGTGAGGCTGATAAAGCTCCATCTGCTCATTATTATATTTAGTTTTTTATAGCAGTGTTCTTCCTTTGAAAACCATCCCTGATCACATCTTTATCCACTCCTGGGACTCCAAATTTCCTGGGGGTGGTGGTGGCAATTATACTTCCTATTGGCTTTCTTGTTTTATAATAAAGGGGCTACAGTTGTTCTTATCTTTGTATTCCCAGCACCTAGCATGGTGTCTTTGCATATGTTTAGTATGTACATAAAGAAATGTTTGATGAGTCGAATTTATTGAAATACGAAGCCATTGATGAATTACTGAATAAATGATTTTAACTGCCATTAGTGAAGCATCATAGGTCATTAGTTGAAATATGTGAACAAGAGGGTCTTCTAGCAACTCAAATCTTTGGTCATCTGTATAACATATGGGAGGCAGGAGGAGTAAGAAGTTAGGACTGTCCACATTGAATGGATATAGGTCTATAGGAATTCTGTGTCAGATCCTTTTTCCAACCCTGGAAATGTAAGGTTGCCTGTAAACTGTGGAATCAGTTATTTCCTTTCTCTATCTCATCTACAATGCATCTGAAGAAACTGATATGGTTATGTTCCATTTTGTTCAGTAGTCATGTACTAGATCCCCTTTCTCTCTCTACTCTCTCATCTTCAAGGGATTCACTATTAACCCTTGAGATGGCAACCAGTTAACTTCCACTAGGCCACTGTTGTAATAAGATAGTAATCAGAGGTCTGTTGTTCATGACATTGCAATACCTTGAGAACACATAATTGATTTCACTGTTCTGAAAATAATGATTATTTTATATGTGTGTTTTTAAAGGCCACTGGGGGAAGCTTGTATTTTAAGCCTGTATTACTTCACATCCTTAGCTATAAAACCATAGATTTAAATAAAATATATTTTGAAACTAGATTAGACTCTAAAATTTAATCTACTTTAAAATTGTTATAAACTCTTTGAAATGTCTCTGTGATGATGCCTCATAAATTGTCAAAAGAAAAAAAAAGAGTCAAACAAATCCTGACAATTCATCCACAGGCAGCAAGTATCATAGCACCATTTAAAATCTTCTGTTTTAAAGAATTCTCTGTTATATTGACCTCAGAAAAGTGGGTGAATCAGGAACTATGATGAGTTAATCTAGAACTCTTATTTTATTATTTTTAGCCATTGAGTAGCAAAACAGGATAGTGGCTAAAATATTGGATTTTTGCAGTCAAGAATATCTGAATTCTAATCCTTTTTAAGTCACTTACTACCAGACGTTGTGTATCCTAACCTATCAATTTTCTAATGTATAGAATGGGGATGATAATAGCAACTAACTCAGATGTTTGTTGTAAGAGTCAAATGAGATTATGTGTTTAAAGTGCTATAAAGTGTCCCAAAAGTCTTACTGCAATTTTAATCTTCATTAGCTCTTATAATAAAAGTTCTTGTTTTTATATACTATAACCCTACAGATGTCACTTACTAGCAGATGTAATGGTATGCATATGTAAAGCCCACTGAAAGGTCCAAAACATTTGATAATGTGATGTGTTGTCATTATGTTCCTGGTATAGCAATGAAGCTAATATTGTTATTAAATTACTTCGATCACAGATGGTAAATAGTTCAGTCCTACCCTCTCTCCACCTTCCCACCCCTGACCCCACCTCACCATTATTTTGAAACCTCTTTCTGGTCCCTAGGATAACTACAAGAATTGTAGAACTTTTTTTTTTTCCTGCCAACCTTCAAAGGTCAAAACTAGCTGTGACACCTAAAATTCAAATGTAATTAGTTCGAGATTTACAGGGATTGTATGCCAATCTTCTAGTAGCTTAGAAGTGACATGGTATCTAACCTTTGGTGATCCCAAGAGACATTCAGGTAGATGTGAAGATAAATAGAAAAAATACATCCAAGTAGTGCTGCAGTGTATTTTTTTTTTAATCAGAATAGCAAGCTTCTCCCCAACCCTTTCTTCCTGACTGGCATTATTAGAGGTTGTATTCCTGCACTTTAAACTTCATCCTCCACCCTACACCCTCCCCAACCCCTATTGCTTTCTTCTCCCCCTGTTTTTACTTTTTTTTTTTTTAAGTCTGAGCCATGGCCTCTCAACACTGAGTTGATGTATTTATTTAAAGCTTAAGTCACGTGGTCTACACTTGGATCATTAAACTGAAGGACTTGTACAGTCATGATTTTTAATGAAGCATGTTTGAATAATTATGCTAATTTACAAAGCACTAGAATCAAATCAAGTGATCAAAGTTTCCATGATTGCTATCATGTGCTCTGAACCCCCCTCTGCCACCCTCACAATTGGCGGGATGCAGCCAAAGCTTTTTTCTTTCTGGGAATGTGTTGGGAAATGGGCATTAATCAATGTTGAACATTAACCAAAAAAAAAGGAGAAGAAAGAAACCACTGCAACTGAAACATACTTCTTGCACTGACTCTATAGTGGCCTGTACACAAATTTGAAGGTAATATTGCTCGGCCGTCGGCCGTCGTCTTGCCTAAATACAGCCTACAATCAATACTGTATTCTGTCTTGACAGAAAGCTGAATTTTTATCTGTTAAATGTGTGAGCTCGGGGCAGCACTGTGTCTGAAGTGGTTTACATCTAAAATGTGATGTGCAGCACAGAAAGTTGATTGACATCTTTGTTTATTGAAAAGTATTACATGAACAACAAAACCTAGGCAGATGCAGAAGGCCCCACCACCAAGTGCAGCTGTGTTATTTTTCAATCCTATGTGTTCAGCCCCTTTGAAGCTTGTCTGATGTAATAAAGACAGAGGACAGAAAACAAACAAGAACCTTCTTTGATTCGACAGTCAAAATTTTAGACAAGGGTAATTTCTTTTTGGTCTTAGATTTTAAAAATAAGAAACTTCCTCTAGATTTTGCCAATCTCTCTCCTACCCATCAAGTCCTTAAAACTATTTATTTTGTTAAAAAAAAAAAAGAATCTTATTTGTTTTTTTTAAATTGCTCTTATGGTTCTGAATGTGAAAATAAATTAGGAAGTATTTAATGAGAAAACAAATTGGAATGGGTTGAAATATTTTTATGTATGCCCTAAAAATGAGAAAAAAGACATTAATGACACTAATCTTAAAGCATTAAACATGCAGAATAAGAAATTAAGTTCCCTTTAAATTTTATGTTAGAATAATTATCCCCCTCAATGCAATTTGCCCATGTTTTATTAAAGCTTTATTATGTCAAGGTAAATAGAGGTTAATGCTGCTGTTACTTCTTCCAATGAAGTATTATCTTTAATCTTGCTTTAATAAAATAGTGGTAAATTGCACAGTAGGGGTAATCACCATGGGCTAATTTAGAGAGTTGTAAAATCCTTTACCAGTACATACTGTAGTTAAAAATAGAAGCAGTCTTAAGAAAACACAAAGTGCTATGTAACTTAGGAAGAGCCTGGCTATGTTGTTATCAATAATGAAGTTC
>CM053584.1:258280295-258322516 GCA_028627135.1 Pseudochirops cupreus
CAAGGGATAACTGTTACAATGGAGGGGAAGAACAGGAAGGCAAAAGGGAATGGATTAACATTACTCTCATTGAATTTGGCTTAGGGAGTGAGTGACATACACTCTAAATTGGGTATCTTGACCTACAGGAGAGTAGGGGGGAAGGGGATGAGAGGGGGAGTGATGGAAGGGAGGGAAGGTTGGGGGAGAGGGTTGTTAGAAGCACACACTTCTGTAAAGGGACAGGGACAAAATAGAGGATAGAACAAGTGGGGAGTGGGAGAGGAAAGAGGGAAATATAGTCAGACTTTCACAATATGTCCATTGTGGAGATGTTCTGTGTAACTACACAATGGCCTGTATTGAATTGATTGTCTTTCCAGTGGGGGTGGGTGACGAGGGAGGAAGGGAAAGAATCTAGATTTTAAAGTTCTAAAATTAAAAGTTAAAAATAATAATAATAATAATAATAATAATATATTATTATTATTGTTAGTATTAGTATTATTTACATGCAACTGTGTAATAAGATATACAGGCACTAGGGTAGAGAGATCCATCTTGCCCTACCAGAAAGTCAGAGGGGTGATGGGGGAGGACATAGGAGAGAGCAGATTGGGGAAGGGGTTATACAGTGGGATTGCTGTTTTTGGATGGGGCATAGGGGAAAGATGGGGAAAAATTTTGCAACTCAAAATCTCATGGAAATGAATGATGTAAACTAAAAATAACCAAAAGTTAATATAAAAAAAATAAGAAAATCTGAGAGGTAAAGTAGCCAAGTTACACAGGTAGCAAATGATAGTGGTATGATTTGAATCTGTGTTTTCTGAATCCAGGTGTGAGTCCTCTTTCCAAGATACCATCTTGCTTCAGGGTAATAAAGAGATTAGTCCTAGAAAGGGGTGAGAAGAGGGAGTCACCTTTTCCTTGAAAAAGAAGAAAAGGACATAATAAAGAATTACTAATGTCTTAGGCATGGAAAATATTTAAGGGAACAGAGATCAATACAATGAAAGTGATCATCTGTTGAAGAAAGTAGAGATGAATTTTGGGGCTTGCAAGTGGAAAAGTTTAGCATTATCTCTGAGGATTATGTGATAGAGAGTCTGAGTGATATGATCCCAAATGAGCAATATGACAACTAAGCTCAGAGGGTAAAGTTCAAGTCATCATGGGAAAATAAGGGCTTTCTTCATTGCAGTGAAGAAGGAATAGAGCATCATTAAAGAAGAGGCAAAATTTCTAAACAAAGGCCAGGACCTAGAACTGCCTACAGAAATAAATGAGGAAAGGAGGATTCAAATAATCACAGAGTAGTACAAGCTAGCACCCCTGGGCAATGCTGAGATCTAGAGCATAACTTGGTTTGCCAAGGATTCATGTCCCTTTTGTTAGTGAGGTGACAACACTTCCCTGGATGATGAGTGCCTTAGAGACAAGTGTGAAATGGACTGTGGGTTTTAGCCTGGTCCAGAGCCAGGAGCAAGGGGAGGAGACCCACTAATCCCTGACAACCACCAAGTTTGCTTTAATGAGAATGACCCAGAGATCAAGGACTAATTCAAAAATCCAAGCAAATAAATCTATTAGCAACACTTTTGCAGATGATTCATGCTTTTCTTGAACTTAAAACCTGTGGCATTATGTTTTTTGACAAATATCAAAATATTTAATACTCATAATTGGTGATTGTGGAAGAGGTATGCAGTGGGAGACACTGAAAAAGAAAATTGACTCAACAAAGCTAGCATAGCTTTGGGATGTTAATGGCTGTGCCACCCTAATGAAGGACTGAGCTCCAAGCCAAGTGAAATGAATCATATAATCTTTGAGCCATCTAGTCCAATTCTCTCGTTTTAGATATAAGAAAACTGAGACCTAAGAAAGATAAGTGACTTGAACAAGATCACATAATGGGTTATTGCCAAAGCTAATTCTACAAGATAGGTCTCCTGATTCTTAGTCTAGTGGGCTTTGTGAGGCATGACTCTGCTATAGTTATCGCATGCTGATTTGGCAGCATCATCTATGAATCATTCTTGGCATTAGTGGAAAGGTGGGATGACTTTCAATGAGCACAGTCAATCTAATGGCATTGGAATGACATACATTGTAATGCAGCACTATGGAACTAGAATTCTCATTGAGGATGGCAGGAGTCAGTGGATAAATGGTAGGTGGAAAAAGAGAGGGCAGAAAATATTTTGTGAGGATGCATTGAACTACAACTCTGTTTTTTCCAGGGCAATTGGGGTTAAGTGACTTGCCCAAGGTCACACAACTAGTAAGTGTGTTAAGTGTCTGAGACCACATTTGAACTCAGGTCCTCCTGACTCCAGGGCCAATACTCTATTCACTGCACCACCTAGCTGCCCCTGAATTACAACTTCTGAAAAATAATATAGCTGTGGAAAAGACATTCTTTGTTTTTGTTTGTTTGGTTTTTGGAGGGTGAAAGTCAGAGCAATTGGGGTTAAGTGACTTGCCCAAGGTCACACAGCTAGTAAATGTTAAGTATCTGAGGTTGGATTTGAACTCAGGTCCTCCTGACTCCAGGGCTGGTGCTCTATTCACTGTAACACCTACCTGCCCCTGGAAAAGACATTCTTGCCAAAGAAAAATTTTGAGGGGCTTGTTGGTGGTCAGTTTTGTCTGGTAGCCAATAATGGAGGGAGACAAGCACCAAATGCTTTGTATTGAGTAGAGATAACACAAAGCAAAAGTATATGTGTGTGTGTGTGTGTGTGTGTGTGTGTGTGTGTGTGTGTGTGTGTGTGTGTGTGTGTGAAGTAACTATGCTTTGGTCTTTTTGACACATTTTCTTGTTTGGGTAACAATAATGTCTGCAACAGCAACTTCTATGGTGAATAGTAGCAAAAGGGGTGCTTTAAATATCTAGAAGCACAGGATCTAGAGAATTAATTTTCTGTTTGAATCACATAGGATTTTACTTACTATACAAAAGATTCCATGAACAAAATTATTAATAAATAACTCAAGTTGATTTGCAGTGTACAGGACCACTGTAAGAACAAATGACATGATATGTATTATGTGCCTTGCAAATCTTGATATGATTCGTGTAATGTATTATTATTGTTATTGCTAGGTTTATGTATTTTTAATTAATATATAATTATATATAATATAATAATTAAATATAATTGTTTGGTTGTTGGACCAACAATACCCTTAGATCATATGCATGTTTTTCTCTGTTTTTAAATGTCTGTGTATAAAAGCAGAATGTAATACGACAATGAAGGGAAATATAGTAGTAAAATAAGACATGGAATTAGGCCTGTAATTTCATTGGTACTGGGAACTCTGCAGTGAGGAAACTCGTTCTATCAATTCAGGTTGGCACCTGCTCTGCAATTTATAAGGTTAGAGAGCTGCCTAAAGCGCTGAATGGTTTAAGTTATTTTCCCAGGGTTATAAAAGGCTAAATGTCTGCATGAATCTTTGTGGGAAGAATCACTCAACAAAATGTTGGATATTGTCTGTCCAGCAGCCCCAAGTATATTTCTTTTTTGGTGGGAATCCCAACCACAGGTTGGCATTATGGTTTTGTGGATAACTGTGTATGCCATTGTGGAAGTGGGGACTCACAAGAATTTAAGGGGATTGTCCTCTGGTAATTGCAAGCATAATTTTCTTTTGTTAATAGTCCAAACCAGGGAATGTATTTTATGGCCCTGTAGAAGATGAATAGAGGTTACTAGAGTGTGAGAATTGCTCCGACTACTTATGGATCATTGTGAGTTCTTTATATTTTTTCTTCATTGTTGGTTTCCAGCAAGACCTTCTTTCTGTGGGATAAAATAGTCTATCACATAACTTATAAAAATATTTGTTACTTCAAGTTCTGTCATCAAAAAGACCCTTAACCCACATCTGTGGGGTCCAAGAGACAAGTTCATTTTGAAATTTTGTAGGGTAAACTTTCAGTTGGGGAGCAATATAAAGCAAAGAGTTGGTGAATTTTTGTCTCCAGCTTATTTTATGTAGGCCAAGAAGATAGTGGTGCTGAGCTACCAGTTATAATTGACTATTCCTAGGAGCAGAATCTTGGTTAATGGAATAGATAATCCTTAAAATATAAAGAAGATTGAGAAGAAATGGGCATGAAAGAAAATTGACCAAAAGGAACATATTCCAATGTATGAAAATAGGGGCCATTTCTTAGCACAACTTTACATCTCTCCCACTGTCTACCCAATGTTCCACACACCAGTTATACTTAGTAAATGTCTATTTATTTAAATGTTTTTTAAACTTGAATCTATTTGTGATTAAGGAAGAAGATTCTCCATTTGTAATCAATTCAACCCACATGCAAAAATGAGGGTCCTCGAAGACAAACAAAACAAACCAATACTCAGACATGACAGAGATCATCATCCATCTTCCAGTAAAATAAAGCTAATCATGTTTATCTTGTGTATAACAAAATGGACTAGGTGTTTGGCATGTCCTGTAGAATTCAGACATGTTGTGGAAGTACAAGTGATAGTATTTGGTGCAGGTTTTTCAGGGCAAAATATTTACCCTAACTGGAACACTAGACCTGAATAGTATGATAGGACAGGCTTTTTCATGAATGTATGATTGAATACTATTTTTTTTACACTAACTAGCACAGTTTTATTAAGCTGAATATTTGTTTTCCATTAAAGAATCATGAATCTCATGATATGATTAGAAAAAAAGGCCCTTCTGATGATGAGTGGGCATCTACACCTTGTTATATATCTGCCGGGACAGAAACCGAGCTAAATTTCCTTAGAAAGCTAGGCATATTTTTCTCTTCCCTGTGCAACCTACTTTTTTAGATAACTTCTTCCAGTTGCCACAGACCAACTGTGAATGTTAAGTGAATATCTTTGACAGGAGTTAAATCTTTGGGGCATTGAAATAGGTTTCCCTCTTCCCTTGGCATGTGAGGATTGAGTGCATACTTTGACATCAGGAGCACAGGATGTGAGCCACAGCATCATTCAGCATCCGAAGTGTCAGTATCAGGAACGATCAGCACTAGATCAGTGTGGTGAGGGGGCTTCCCCCAGCTACCATATGCCATGAAGGCTGCCAACTTCCGTACACTCCAGGCACAGAGAAGGCTGCCTCCTCATTGTTAAATACCATTTAAACTGTTCTGTCAGCATCCGGCACGAGGAGTTGTCCAGTTCTCTTATACATAAAATGAGAAAATAAAAAACACAGTATGTGAGAGTCTGTATTTAACTATCTCAGTTCAAGAAAATTATAAAAGATATTCATATGTACCTCTTTTCACAGTGAGATATTTTAGAAGGTTTTTTGTTGTTGTTACTGTTAGTTTGAATGAGTAAATGAACACTGTGCTAAGTGCTGGAGTTAGAAATAGAAAAACCAGACAATCCCTTCCCTCAAGTATTTTACATTCTAAGAACAGGCTTGGGCTAGAGCTTCCAGCCAAGTAACAAGAACAGCATCTGCAGACTTAGAAACATCTCACAGTAACTATGAACTTTCAGAAGCTGCCAGCTAGCTCAGAAGGGCTAATTAATGCCAGCAGTTGTCTACTCACGCTTCAACTAGGATTAGTAATAATAGTGGTGGTGCTGGTAGTAGTAGTAGTAGTAACAGTAGTAGTAGTAGTAGTAGTAGTAGTAGTAATAGTAGTAGTAATCTTTTATGCATTCAAGAACATTATTTTGAAGTGTTATTAAGATAGCTAAGTGACTAATGTATTGGACTTGGAGATAGAAAAATTCCAAATTCAAATTTTTCCTCCATTGTTTTTAAACGGTATGACCCCAGACAAGTCGCTTATTCTGTTTGCCTCTGTTTCCTTATCAATAAAATGGAGACGATTGATAGTACCTACCTCCCAGGGTGACTGTGAGGAAAAAATGAAATGTCTGTTCAAAATGAACAAACAGAAAACCAAACAAATCCTAAACCATTAGATTGTGAGTTCCTTGAGGACAGGAACTGCCTTTCTTTTTTCATATTTATATCTCCAGTGACTTATTTTGGGGCAGGGGGAGGGGTTGTCTACCCCAAGCATGTGAAGTCTTCCTCTGGCATAATAAGTGGATAAGAACAATTTAAGCAGGTGCTGTGGCAAGCTTAGAGCTTGGTTAGACATTGCAGACACCAAGGTCATCCATTGTATCCTGGGCCATCACCTGTAGCCTTGAATTTTGTCTTGCCACTAGGCTTCAACAACTGTGGAAGAGAGAGTGATGCTGATGACTCTGATGACTCATTTAAATCCAATTCACACATAAATCAAAGAATTACCCTACGATGTCATTTGTCCTCTTTGAAAACAAAGGACAAACAACAATATTCACAGTAGTAGTCATTGTAGTTATCTTTGTCATAGTGGTTACTATCATTTTTGATGTCTTTGTAATCCACAGAGCTTTGCACATAGTTAACATGAAATGTTTGTGTGTGTGTGTGTGTGTGTGTGTGTGTGTGTGTGTGTGTGTGTGTGTTGGGTTTTTTGTTTTGGTTTTTTTGGGATTTGAAACCATCAGTATCTTCAGTGATGGGCTCTTTCCCCATCTCACTATATTATCCCAGGGTCTTTGTCACCCAACCCTGCCAAATGAAGGATCTTTTCCTGTCCCTTGCACTAGGTTAAAACAATCCTAGCTATGATTCCCATTCTGAGATTCTTTTTCCAAAGAAGTCAACCTGGAGGAGAGTAGATAGATGATCCAATATTTTTCCTACTAGATGCTCTATCCTCCTTGATTTCAGGGACACCACTGTCCTAGTTCTGAGATCCTGCCTTTCTATATTCTTGTCTTGATGAGCTCATAGACTCCAAAGGAAATGATAATAGCTCTATGCAAATGACTCCCTACTCTACTTATCCAGGTCTCATCTCTATTCTGAGTTCCAGGTCCTTCTTTCCAACTTCCTACACTGTATTCCAGTGGTATTTCAGTTCATTTCACCTTCAAATAGCTCCCATTACTTTTCATTATGTCATGTTTTAATTGATCTCTTTGCAATTTGTCTTCTGGAGGCCAAAAGAATAATCCCTCTTCCATATGAAAATCTGTCAGATACTTGAAAACAATTATAATAACCCCCTACGTCTTCTCTTTTTCATGCTAAATAGTTCTGATTTCTCCTCTTCCTTCTTGTCCTTCTCATTCATATTCTCCTTCTCTTTTCTTTCCTCACCCTCTTCTTCCTCCTTTGGCATAGTCTTCCATTTCTCATACTGGTTGCCTTCTTCTGACTATGTGTCAATGTCCCTTCTTAAAATGGGGCACCAGGGTGGCTAGGTGGCACAGTGAGTAGAGCACCGGACCTAGAGTTAGGAGCACTTGAATTCAAATCTGGCCTCTGGCCACATAACATTTACTAGCTGTGTGACCTTGGGCAAGTCACTTAATGCCAATTGCCCTGCCTTCCCCCCTCCAAAATGAAAAAACAATGTGGCACCAATAATGAAACATGGGACTGCTAGGTGCTTATATATAGCTTATTAACTATATGACCATGGGCGAGTCATTTAAGCCCTCTCAGCCCCACTTCTCTCATCAGTAAAATGAAGACAATAACTAACTCATAGTGTTATTGTGGGATCAAATAAGTAACTTGTAAAGTGATTTGCAGCTATTTAAACATTATATAGATGTAGTTGTGTTATTATAATTTAGAGGGCATAGCCACACCAATGAAGCACAGCTTTAAAAAAATAATAATAATTTAACTGAATAGTAGTTACTTTGTATATAGTAAGCACCATATAAATGTCAGCTATACTAACTATTATCATTAATAATAAAATCACAAATGATCATTATGTTATTTATTAGCAACAAAATCAATACATCTCTATCCCTTTGACACTGAAAGGTATTTATGTTGATGGAGGGGAAAGAGGGAAATGGACTAAGTTACTTACCGGTAGACTGGCTCCTCTCCTTTGATCCTATGGTGCCATTCATTAACTCTCCTAATTTCTCCAACCCAGAAGGAATGATATGACCATGACTCTCTGTAAGCTGTGACATAGCCTGTGAACTTCAACAGAGCAACACTTGGGTAGAATTATCATTTGCATTATATTGGCTTGGGTTATTCATGAACAATTAATATTTCTACAATTACTTAGATGTCTTTTTTTGTGTGAAAAGTGTTTTGTAATTGTGTTTACATAATCCCTGGGTTTACCTTGACATGCAGACTCCTGAGTATCTATAGTATCTGCAATTATTTTAAATGGAATTTCTCCTTTTATCATTTCCTGCTGGGTTTTGTTCATAGTATATAGAAATGTTGATGATCTATATGGATTTACTTTGTATGATACAATTTTGCTGAAGTTGTTGATTGCTTCAATGACTTTTTTAGTTGATTCTCTAGGGTTCTCTAGGCAGACCATTACATCATCTGCAAAGACAGATAGTTTTGTTTCCTCATGGTCTAATTTTATTTAATTACTTTTTCTTTTCTTATTTCTATAGCTATTATTTCTAGTACAATAATTTATAGTAGTGGTGATAATTGACATCCTTACTTCTCTCCTGGTCTTATCTCACTTTCAGAGTTAATCTCTCTTATAGATAATGCTTTCTTTTGGTTTTAGATAAATACTACTTATCATTTTAAGAGATTTGATTGATTCCTATGCTTTCTAATTTTTTTAAAGGAACGACTGTTGCATTTTGTCAAAGGCTTTTTTCTGCACCTATTGATGCAATCATATGGTTTTCATTGTTATTGATATGGTCAATTATGTTGATCAATTTTCTAATTTTGAACCAACCTTGTACTTCTGGTATAAATCCCACTTGGTCATAGTGTATGATCTTTGTGATATTCTGCTTTATTCTAGTTACTAGCATTTTGTTTAAAAATTTCGCATCTATGTTCATTAAGTTGGTCTGTAGCTAATAGTTAATTGGTTTATAGTTTTCTTTCTATGTTTCTATGTTTCTGCTCTCTGTGGTGTAGGTATGAAAACCACATTTGTGTCCAAAAAAGTGTTTCATAGGACTCCTTCTTTACCTATTTTTCTGATAATTTCTACAATATTGGGATTAACTGTTCCTTCAATATTTGGTGGAATTCACTTTTGAATTCATTTGGTCTTGTGGATTTAGGGAGTTCACTGATGGCTTGTTCAATCTCTTTTTCTAAGATAAGGTTATTAAAGTATTCTATTTCTTCTTTTCTCAATTTGAGAGGTGTATGTATATATGTATGTATATACATTTATGTATATGCACAAGTGTGTGTATGTGTGTATATACACATGTATGTGTATATAGATATGCACGTGTGTACATATACATATGTATATATATGTACGTGTGTACATGTACACACACACACATACACACACACACACTGGTTCAACCTATTCCTCCATGTCACAGTTTATATTTTTGTGAATATTCACTTAGATTGTTGGTTTTACTAGCATGTAATTGGGGAAAGTAACTCTTAATATGTGCCTTAGTTTCATCTTTAAGGTAAATTCATCCTTTTCTTTTCTGATATTTGTAGTTTGAGTCTCTTCTCTCCTTTCTTAAAATAAAATTACCCAATTATATGTATAACTATATATTCATAAAGTCAGCTGCTTTTTTCATTTATTAGTTTGATTTTTTTTTTTACTCTCAATGTTATAATATCTCCTTTGATTTTCATGATTTCCATTTTGGTGTTTGAGAATTTTTAATTTGTTCTTTTTGCAGTTTTTTTTTTAGTTTCATGCCTAATTCATTGATCTGTTATTTCTTTTATTGATGTATGCATTTAGAAATACAAATATTTTCCAAAATATTTTGGCTGCATCCTACAAATTTCTCATTTTTGTTATCCTCTTTAATGAAATTATTGATTGTTTCTATGATTTGTTTTTTTACCCATTCATTTTTTAGGATTATATTGTTTAGTTTCCAATTAGTTTTTAATCTATGGTTGTATGACTCTTTATTAAATGTAATTTTTATTACATTACGATTTGAAAAGGGTACATTTAACATTTCTGCTTTTCTGTATTTGTTTATGAGTTTCCCCTGTCCTAATATAAGGTCGATTTTTGTGAAGGTACCATGTATAACTACAAAAAAGGTAGTCCTTTTTCTTCAGATTCAATTTCCCCTATAGTCTTTTTCTGACCACTTGCCAAGTGTCTGTATTGTCTCTGGTTTGAGAACTGCTGAAGTTCCTACTTCTGTTGCTATCAGCCAGTGGTCTCTGATTCAGCCTCTTTCCCCATGTCACAGATCTCTCTTTCCTAACGTCCCTGACCACACACTGTCTTGGACTGGAAGAATGTCTCACTCTGACCTTTTGTTGACTCTGCCACTCTGATGAGGTACAGGCTCTGAGAACACCCTGAGCTCTCCTTGAATCTTTGAGGTACAGGCTCTGGGAACCTCCTTGAGCTCTCCTTGAATCTTCCCACAAAGGGTATTTGCATGAGGCCACAAGCCTCTTTATTGTGGCTCTGCCCAAACCTTTGTTACTAGCTTGGCCCTCCATTATCCAGTTAGCCCCGACCCTTGATCCTCCCCAAAATATCTATACTCTAATTTGTTATACCTTTGAACTGGCCTAGCCCACCATAATCTGTTATCTCCAGGTAGCCTCCAGCAACTTCCCACCCTTAATCACTCATTTACTGGAGTCTGACCTCATTGACTCCTCCTGGGTTTGCTCCTCAAACTCCTCCTCTAGACAACTCCTAGATTCCTCCCACAACCTTTCTGTATATCAGATCCCATTTTGCCTCCATGAGAGGAGAAGGCCAGAGAATGAATTCTAGCACAGACTTACTCTGTGTCAAATGATTCTGGCCCTCTTGCCCAAAACAAGTGTCACAGATAACGAAGCTCCTTAAGAGTCTACCCAATATGGCAAACTTTTAATAAACTTTGCTTTTCTTTGGCTGAGAGAAGGCTGGAGTTGAATTCATTCTGCAGGACCTGGTGTGTTGGTATTTTGGGGTCTCAAGCACCCCTAACCCTAGACCTCTTCATTTTATGGTAATACTCATCAACTCCAGAAATCAATTTGAGGAGTTATTTTAGAGTTTTAAAGTTATTTAATGGAGGGGAATGTTGGGAGAGCTCAACTAAACTCTTTTTCTACTGTGCCATCTTGGCTCTGCCCCCAGAAGTCGCTAGATGAAGATTATCCTGTACACAAATATGAATTATATACTTCACAGCTATCACATTTCCAAAAATTTCTTTGGTTAAAGAAATTCTGAAATTCCTGAAATTCTTCTGAAAACATTTCTTTGATTAAACTAGCTTGAAAACAGGGATACCACAGTTACTGAAAAATATTTCTTTTTATTTCTTATTCTATTGTGAGAGACTCCATTAAGTTTGGCATAAATATGCCAATTCAGTTCAACAAAGTAATTACCTACTGTGTGCAGAGCATTGAGATAGGTGCTGACAGGGAGACAGTTCTCTTGTCCCTTGAACAACTTACTCCATTTCAAAACTCCAAGGGTGTTTCCTGACTATCCTCCATGTCTGGAATGTCCTCCCTCCTCATCTCTGCCTACTAGATTCCCTGCCTTCCTTAAAGTCCAAGCTAAACACCTACCTTCTACAGGAAGCATTTCCTAACCCCCCTTAATTCTAGTACTCTCTCTTAATTATTTCTAATGTGTCTTGTGCATACCTTGTTTGTGCATATGTTTATATGTTGTTTTCCCCATTAAACTATCAGGGACCATTTTTAAAAATTTTCTTTATATCTCAGTCCTTTTGCCTAGTGCCTAATACAATAGGTCCTTAATAGATGTTTCTTAACTGTTCAGAAAAGCCTCTTCCTTCATGGAGCTTATAGTCTAATACTAGATATACCTAAGAGCTATATGAACACTTGCAAAGACAGGCAGAAAAAGGTTAGTTCCATTCTTTTTCCCTACTTTGATGACTTTTGCCTCATTACCTCCTCACCCGTTGGTGTGATGCAATATGCACATTACATTCAGTAAGAGAGAGTTGTGTAACTAGGGCTCTCTCTTCAATCCTTTGCTGCAGTACCAGAGGGCAAGATTTGTCAATTATATTGTTTATTCCACAGGGCACAGTCTTCTACCATACACTGTTTGTACCAACCTAGTCACAACCTTAAGCTTTCCCCCATAAATCATGCACATTATTCCTATTTGGAGCAGCATACAAAATTCAGTGGGTATTTTGTATAGCTCCCAGCTATATTGGTAGGTTTTTAGGCCCTGAAGGTATTGACTTCCTAAAAAGAGTTAACTGGGTTAAAAAAGGAGGAAAGGACAAAGCTGAGCACTTGTGTAATGGACTCAGTATGATTATAGAGGAAGCACTGCTCCTAAGTCTAGAAACTTCACATTCTAGGTTCTAGAATCACAGAAGGGCAAAAGTAGATATTTGTCCCCATGTGACCCAAAGACTGCCCACCAGTGACAACTGAATTCCTTCATTGTTATTTGTCCCCAATAATAAATGTTGATATATTTTATAGTTAAAATTCACTAGAAAAGACAGGGATCATTAAAACAAAACAGGGATCAGTAAAATGGAGAATATAAAAAACCTTCACTCATTTGTCTATTTGACATTTTAAACTGGGTATCCCATAGGCATCACAAACTAAAAATGCTGAAACAGAACTTTTCTCCCTCTATCAAATTTATATGTCTTCTGAACCTGCCTCTTTCAGAAAAAAGTATTATCAGCATCCTTTCAGTTGCCCAGTTTCAGAACCTTTGAGACATTCTTGACTCCTGACTCTCTCTCTTATCCCACATAGACAATTCATAGTCAAATGTTGTCATCTTCACAGCATCTGACATTTGTTCCCATCACATTCTCTCTTTTTTGATTCTATACTTTCATTGCAGCATTTTTTTTTATTTTACAAAGATTTACATATATTCCTACTTATGACAGGGTTTTTTTTTTTGTAGCAAAGTAAAACAGTTAAGCAAAACCAACACAACAGCGTTTTTATCTGCAAGTACAAACATTTCAAATCTCTGGCACCCCCAACACCTCTCTATTATTTTTATATGAACAGAAATATATTTTTCTTCACTCTCACCCCTTAGCCCATTAAAAAAAGAAAAGAAAAAATTATTTTAACAAATATACCTGCATATTCAATGAAAACAAATTTCATCAATAGAGGTATACAAAAATATTTTTTAACCTCATTCTGTAACCTAATCCTGTCACTTTTCTCTAATGGATATGAGGTTCTGTCAGTGGTCCTTGAGAATTATGAATGGTGATTGCTTTAATCATTATTCTTACAATTCTCAAAGTCCTTTTTATAATATCTATATTCTATAAATTGTTCTCTTGGTTCTGTTCTTTTCATTTTTTTAGCAGTTTATAAAAATCCTCAAAACTGTACATTTTTATAATATTGAGGTTATAATAGAAATTGTTCTTCTAGTTTTGCTGATATCACTCTGTATCATTTCTAACGTCTTTACTTGTACTTTTGTTAATTATCAGTTTGGTGGGTGAGGAGGGAAGAAGGGGGAAAAATCTGGAACTCAAAGTTTTAAAAACAAATGTTTAAAAAAATTTGTTTTTCATATGCGACTGGGAAATAAGATATACAGGTGCTGGGGTATAGAAGTACGTCTTGCCCTACTAGAAAGTTAGGGGAGTGATGGGGGAGGATATGAGAGAGAACAGATTGGGGGAAGGAGCATTCAGTAGGCTTGCTATTTTGATGTGGGGGTTGGGGAAAGACAGGGAGAAAAATTTGTAACTCAAAATCTTGTGGAAATCTATGTTGAAAACTAAAAATAAATAAATAAGTAAATTTTAAAAATTATCTGTTTCATCATTACTTACAAAACAACAATATTTTTTATCACATTCACATATGATACCTTATTCAGCTATTCCTCAGTTCCTCTAAGTTTCTAATATTTTTGCCACTGGAAAAAGGCATATATATATATATGTATATATATATATATATATATGTATGTATATGTATATGTATACACACACACAAACACACATATACATATATGTATGTATGCATTAACACATACATACATATGTGAGTGTATATATATGTTTATTTATTTATAATATATATTTTATATAATTATATATTCTATATAATAGACACATTTTCTTCTTTCTTGGATCTCTTTTGTATAGTGGCCTAACAGTGGTATAGATCAGTCAAAGGACACCCATGATTTAGCAATTTTGGTGCATAATTAATTTCAAAATGCTTTCTAGAATTTTTCTATCCATTCACAGATCCACTAACAGTGAATGCATCTATGTGAGTGGATGTGTGTGACTTTTCCTCTCCTTACTCATATGTTCACATCCTTAATTTAGCATCTTATTACAACTTGCATTAATGATTTCTCTGTCTTGATAGATATAAAGATAGATAATATATATATATATACATATATACTTTATGTACACATATTCATATTTATATATATACTTGCATATGTCTATATCTAGCTATCTCTGTCTATAGAGAGAATGGCAAATGCAGAAAACATTAAATACTTTGTATGTGCATGGTGCTGTGTTGGGTGTTATGAGTAGAGAGATGAAAAAAAAATTACAATCCCTGTCATTATAATATGTTAAAGGTAAAAGAGATATCCAGACCACAGACTTTTAGGAATATTGAAAACTGGATAGACTAAAATATTCCATCCCAACAGTAAATAAAAAATAATAGGTGCTTAATAAATACATTAACATAAAGGCCAACAAATCTATGTGCTCGAAGAACCAGGTAACCCAAATTACATATTGTTTGTTATTTTGAAGTTTCTTCAGTTGAGCTAATGTTTTTGTTTGTTGTGCCTTGAAGGTTCTAGAAATCTTAAGGAGATGCCGATATCTTCCCATTTTTTTTCTCTGTAAACCTTTCCATCGACGTTCTGTGTTGTGCCTGCCTGTTTGTGAATAAAGGTTTGCAGGTCTTACTTCAGAGGTAGTCGATGTGACTCTTTCATCAGGCAGTGGGGTAGCTGGCTACTCTGAGCACAGTGCCAAGACTTTATTTTGTATGATGCCTTTTAAACAAACGTGCACAGTGAAAACACAGGATAAAATAAACTTCCAGATCTGGTAAAATGCTGAAAATCATGGCAAAAGAGGACTTGGTTGAGCACATGAGGAAATACACTGAATATTAATGAAGTGTCAATTTTTTCCCATAGAAATAATATAATGTGTTCAAGGCTGATGCAGGGTTCATCTGCTTTGAAAATAGATTACTCAGTAACTGATATTGTTTGAGAGACAAAACCAGATTTGAATATATTTTCCTGAAGAGTTGAACTTAAATGACCTTTGCTAGAAAGTAAAGAGGAACCTATGGTTTTTTTTTTTTTTGGTCTGTATATGAATAGATAAACATATTAATATGTGTTTGTGTATTTATGTGCATTTATATTATACACATATACATTTCGACAACACGTCAGAAAGCAAATAAACTCTGATTGTTATTGACCTTCTTAATGCTCAGAACCTTAAGATAATAAACCAGCTATGGATCTTTATATGAACTGAAGCAGCCTAAATAATGAGACCTTAATTAGGATGCTTGTTTGTGTAACAGTATATGTTGATTTAAATAATAAAAAAAGGAATGTGAATGTCCCCCAAAAAATTAGCAATAGGAAAGAAAAAAGAAGTCACACTAAGGCACAGGCATAGCTAATAACATTGGGGGCATATTTCTCTTCTCCACTGCAACCAGAGCAGAGGCCCTTAAAAATAAAAAAGATCCTTAACATTGGTTTAGTCCAATAATGGGTATATTCCTTTTTTATGTTACATAAGTGGAATATTCATGTCTTTATAAGCATACATGCATACATGTGTGTATGCATGAATTTGAATATATCCTTCCAAGTATATCTGGGTAAACTCCAGTGAATGGTGATTTTGTTCTCCTAAATGAGAATATGAAGTATTCCTCCAGGTTTTTTAGTTTTTAATTTCACTGTTATCAGGTCAAACTTAGGAAAAATTCTTGATGCTCTTGACCACTCAGAAAACTGTAACTATTTTTTTTTCCTTGGGAAACATATCTCTCTGCGCTTTCTTTTGCCCCCTCTCCATCATCCTCCGCCTCCCTTTCCCTTGAAGTATTTCCTTTGTTTGTCTCCATTACAGCAACGTGCAGTGACACAATGTTTCTGCACAGTGGGGGTTGGCAATCTCCGAAGAGGCTTTCCAGCGTTGCTTTTTAGACTGAAATCATTACAATCTTCAATAGCTCCATGGATTTGAAAAACTAGCACATTATTATTCTCAGGACCATCTCGATGTAAAAAGAGGCTATTTGCTTGGTGATTCTCTCCCTCCCTAGTTTTCCCCCCGCCCCCAGCCGACCACCCTCCAACCTTGCCTCTCTGGATACAAGTTTCCTTCACACACCTAAAGCCAGTTTTTCTGGTCCTGGTCCTCATTCACTATTCCTATTCAAAGGCATGGGTGTTTTCCTTTTTTTTAAGGACATTTACATTGGCTAAGCAAGGGATACAGGAACTGCTTAATTTCACTGACAGAGCTAAAAGGATACGATAGGCAGGATGCCTTTTCTGAAAGCAGAAGACTCCTTTGGTAAAGCTCAGGAAGCTATGAACATATCTTCTCTAGGTGAAAAGGAGGCTACAGCAGTGTCCTCAGACACTTGTTTTTAAGGAAACTACAGGTACTGCTGGTATTTCTAGATCTACTACATGTCTACCCACAGTTTACTAGGGTCTTTTTTTTGGCAAGTAATCTCTCCATATATGGTGTGTTTGAATATGTGAATTTATACTGTGAACATGTTAATATGTACCTGGCATTGAACTTGTGCCCGCATCAAAATCTAGTTGCAAAAGTTTCAATATTTGAATGTGATTAATGCATATAAGTGTACAATATTTCCTCCTTTTGGGGTTTTTATAATGCTTCCACAGGATTCATTAATATGGTACAATAAATGTAAATAATGAAATTAAACTTCACAAATAAAGCAAAAAATATAATTCATTGATCTTATACATGCATTGTAGCCTATTTACACTCACTGTCCAACCTCATCCCCCAAACATACTATCTGTGTGTATATCGAAATATTTTAATAAAGTTTAGCTTTCTTGGTAGCTTGGGATATAGGAAATACACAAGAAAAGTATCATTTCAATCAATGTGTCTTTTAATTTTGTATTCCCCTGTAGAGTCCTTTTAAGATGAAGTAGATTCCCATCTATGAGGGATCATCTGAATGTGGTCCTATCTAATATTTGAAACTTTTATAAGATATTTATTCATTACTTTCATGTCAGAGATGTCATTCTAGCTAGTGGTACCTACACAAATTACATATATTTATATACACACATACATATATACATATATGTATGTACATATGTAATGTATACACACATATATTATATACATACCCCCATATACATACATATATGTGTGGGGAACAAGGTGATTCCTTAAGTCTTTGTGATTTTTTCATTAAGGTACTAAATTAATTTTAACTTAAGTTCTAAACATTTCTCAGAATGTTTTTATTAAAAGGAAGAAGAAGTTCAAATTTAAATTGCTTGTAATTGAAGGACAGTGACCAATAAACAACTTGCTATAATCCATCTTTCTAAAACTGGAGAGCTTAGCATTATGCCGCATGGATATTAGGTCATTAATACATGCTTGTGGCCAGAGCACACCTTATGCTTCAATGCCTTGTTGTCTTGGTCAGCGCTATTCCCTCTGTACTCTTCTTTCCTCCTTATACACTCATATACAGAGAATCTGTACCTCAAAATCTACACATTTGTTAATGTTTAGATTTAATGTTATGTCTTCTACAATGCTTTCTTTTATCCCTTACCTGCAACTGGACCTGATCTCCTCTCTGTTAAAGTAATATACTACTTGGTACTTCCCCTGTGGCATTTATACTCTATTAAAATACAGCTATTTATGTACATATTTTAATTCCCTTAGTAAATGGTAAACTCTTGGAGACAGAGACCACATCATATTCTCCTCTAAGTTTTTTATAGTGTTTGTCAGAGGAGTACCAAAGAAATATTTGTCAAATGAATGAGAAAAGACATGGTCCATTATGAAAAATGTTGTTAGACAATTCTAGTTTAAATCCAGCCCTGTTGCTTGCTGCTCTATGACATTAAGCAAACCTTTTTTTTACTTCTCTGAGCCTTGATTTCCTCATCTATTTTTAAAGAAATGAGTTGAATTAGGCTGCCTAAAGTCCCTTCCAGCTCTGAATCTGTGATCCCATAGAATGTTTGACAGGTTATCTCACTCACTTAACACCTGTTTGTTTGTTTCTCAATGAGTACAGCAGCACTAGGGGCAGCTAAGTAGTATAGTGGATAGAGCACCAGGCTTGGAGTCAAGAAGATCTAAGCTCAAATCCAGTCTCAGACAGTTACTAGCTGTGTGACCGTAGGCAAATAACTTAGCCCCTATTTACCTCAGTTCCTCATCTGTAAAATGGGAACACACTGGAGAAGGAAATGGCAAATCACTTGGATCTTTGCCAAGAAAACCCCATGGACAGAAGTTCATTGGGTCTTGTAGGGTTAGATACGACTGAACACCTCAACAACAGCAGCACTAATGAGAGGGATCGACCTCCCCAGCCTGAAGCATGGTGAGAGAACTTTGCCATTATTGTCATACTGATTTATAAGCAAATCCCTATGTAAACACTGAGCATCACAGGTGAGTGTCTGCTGAGGAAAGTCAGTAATATAGAAATGCAATCATAGCTTGCTTTGGCCATGTTCTATCAAGAGGAATGTAATGGGAAATATAGTAAGTAGTTCAACCTTAGTCTAGCATCTGCAAATGACAGCTGATCTGAATTCACTAGTTGCTAAAAAGGTTATGAATGATGTCATTTGCATCAGGATAGTCAAAGATTCTTGCTTGACTTTTCAGCTCTATTTACAGAGACCCAAAATGGTCTTGCCTGTTTGTTTATCTAAAATATGTTCTCTGCGAGTGCCAAAAAGGAATTGCTACTGTAATCCTAGGTATCAATTTGCTTCCTGTAAGATATTGCCTTATGATCCTTTCTAGGTTCTCTTTTATTTTTTTTCTAATCCAAAACCCTAGAGGCATCATTTCAGCCTAAGTCAGTGATTTAGGGGCTCTCATGCTTTTATTTATAAATGTGTATGCCATAAAAAATTACGTAGCATGGAATATAATGAAAGCTGGCCACAAATTTTGCTTTGGAAATCGCAAATGTGTCCTAGTAAAAAATAGCTTCTGCCCAGCCATTTTTGCCACTTGGTGCTGAAGTAGTCACCTGCTTGCATATGCCTGAACTCATTTTAAATCCAATTTAGGACTTGGTGCTTTATCTCTGTGGGAAATATGGAATATTGGCACCCTGGCGGGATACAACTTTAGCCTGGTATTTTGTCACACTGGTGATTACCAGAATAGGCCCATAATAGAGGTCCTGAATCTGGGCTAACACCAAAGGGGGCTTGGACTTTGAGCACCATTTTCTTGCCATGCCCTGTCATTTCTACATTCACAACATCTCTCATCTATATTCTCTTCTCTCTTCTGACACTGCAAATACGTTGTTGCCAGCTCTTGTTACCCCATACCTGGACTATTGCTATAGTCTGCTTGTTGGTCTTGAGGGTGTCTCCACTTTATTCCATCTTCTAATCAATCAGCTGCCAAAGTGATCTTCATAACGTGCATGTCTAATGGAGCATGCCCCATCTCCCTACTCAATTCCACTTTCTGTGAGAGGTTTTACCTACCTTATCCAGCCCCCATCATCTTCTTTATGAGATGTATGTAGTAGGCACTTAAAATAAGTTATGGCTGACTGAATAAATGGTGAGGATTTGTGCTACCTACTTGGGAGGGCTAATTATTTTTTAAATATTAAATTGTGAACTTAATTATCAACAAACACAAATATTTAGAAGTATAAAGAAGAAAAGGGAAGAGTACTGTATATGAAACTAAACTTCTAAACCTATATGTATGTATGTAATATATACATGTATGTTATACATACATACATACACACACACATATATATACACACATAGAATTTCATAAGATAATAGATTTAAATGTAGAAGGGAATTCAAAGTCTTAGAGGACATCATGTCAAACTCCTTCCTTTTATAGATCAGGAAACAAGTAAATAGAGCTTAAAGACCCCTGTCTATGTTCACAAAAGCTATTAAATGAGGCAGAATTTGATCCCAAGTCTTCGTGACTTGAAGTCTACAATCATATCCATTACATTGGTCTATGTTCTACCTCTCCTCTCCTCCTTTCCCTCCTTGTCCTCTAAGTATCTATGCATGTTGTGGTGGTTTGTTTCTGCACAAGTTTGTACCTTTGACTGCCTATGGATTTGGAATGCTCCCAGACAACTGGGTTGCAGTTCACTGGCATGGTTTTTGTGGCATGATTATTAGACTGCCTAACAAATGATTTCATAGTTTAGCATACATCAGGAGTTAGAGCCATAAGCTTTGCAAACCCTGAACCTACTATATGACTTTAACCAGCCAACTCACTAATCAAACATCAGGTTCTTATTATGTGCCAGGCATTTTAAGTGCTAGATGTAGAGGATATAGTCACAAATGAGCCTTAAGGAGCTTACATTCTATTGATCAAAATAACATACACAACTATTCATATATTTTTAAAATGTACAAAATAAATAGGGGTAATTTCTACTTATTGACTTCATGTAGGAAGAGAGGTCTCATGTATGAGATGGTATCTGAACTGAGCTTTGAAACTAAGGATTCTAAGAGTAAGATATAAGGAAGGCTGGGAGATAGCCAGAACAAAGGCATGGAGCAGATTCTGTGAAGAACAGTAAAGTTCCATTTTGACTGGATCAGAGAAGGTCTGAAAGATAGTCACAATGTATTTTAAGCTTGGAAATTTATGCTAAAACCAGGTTATGAAAGACTTCAAATGCCAAAGAGTTTGTATTTGATCTATGAGATAATAGTAGTTTATTGAACATGAGAATGATATGATCAAATCTGTACTCTAAGACTATCCCTCCAGTATAACACTTAGGAAACTTATTTTTTCCTTATGTTCCAGTTTTCTTGTAAAAAAAAAAAGGCAGGGGTAGCTAGGTGGTCTGGTCAATAGAGCACTGGAGTCAGGAGGACCTGAGTTCAAATCAAGCCTCAGATACTTACTAGCTATGTAGCCCTGAACAAGTTATTAACTTTAATCGCCTCTAAAAAAAGTTTTTTAAAGAGGAAAAATGTCAGTAACTTTACTTCTCTTATTCCCAGAAATTGTTGCAATGGGAGCCACACTTTCCTTGCCCTCAACTTTATATCACAATATGGGAATATTGTAGAGGAAAGGAAAGAAGGAAAGAAGGAAGGAATGAAGGAAGGAAGGAAGGAAAGAAGGAAGGAAGGAAGGGAGTGAGTGAGTGAGAGAGAGAGAGAGAAAGGAAACAAAACTTAAGTGCTTACCATGTAGTAGTATGGAAAGAACATGGAATGGCAAATTTAATGAAAATGGAACACTTCAATTATACCTTAGTTAAAAACCATTGCAACAAAAACCAGTCATTCTATAAATTGGCAGGGGAGACCTTCCAAAAACTCAGTATGAGGCTTTTTTTTTGAAGAGGGAATAAAGTTCATTTAAAAAATACACATTTTGATGATAGAATTATTTAAGAGGGCATCAGTATTTTAATTCAAATTTTGTTACTTCCTTTTAAAACTTATGTTTGCTAAATTAAGTAACCCTCAAAAAATTAATTTTAGAAGGCATGAATCAAATGTCCCTGAATCACTTCCCATTTGGAAATTAGCAGATGGATGAAATCATTTGCAAATGGATTACTCTACGCATATAAGTTAAGAGATCTATATGATGCAAAACATGCTGAGAAAAAAAAAGTTCATTCAGATCAACAGATGTTTTTGACCATTGTCAAACATCCAGATATTTAGGAAAACTGATTTTCTTCATGTTTCATTTGCATATAAAATAAATATTGGTAGAAGAAAGGTAGGAGATTTTCTATCTGTCCAGTTTCTTCTTTAACCCAGTTCTGTTTTGCTACCAAAAGTCTCTGAATTTCACTTTAATTTACTATATAATTTCAAAAATGTCTTTGTTACCTCAAATTTATCATAAAGTCATCACACTTATCTCATAAAGTGGCTATTTTAAATAATTTTAAAAGAGGAAATTTTGTTTTAAAATTACTGGTTTTGGAGTCATGATGGTGGCAACCAGGCCCTGATAAACTAGCGGATTCACTCACTGCCTCCCAGACCAGCCCGCAACTTCTCAGGATGGAATTCCCGCTGGCCCCGTGCCTTGGGGAGAAGGAGATCGGCGGATCAAGCCGGGGGAAAGCCACATGGGGAGAGGCGGCGGCCCCGGGCCTGGGGAAGAGGCCACTCTGCAGGGTGAATGTGATCAACCCCATCAGCCACCTCGACCTCCCTCCCAGCAGCCCGAGAGGTCGACTGAGACCGCAGCAATCATGGAGTTCTGAGGCAGTGGCGGCCCCATGCTGATCACTCTGAAGACCCTCCAGCAACAGACCTTCAAGATCGACATCAACCCTGAGGAGACAGTTAAGGAAGGCACTGGAAGAGAAGATTGAATCTGAAAAGGGAAAGGATGCCTTTCCAGTAGCAGGCCAAAAATTAATTTATGCAGGCAAAATCCTTAACAATAATACTGCTCTCAAAGAATACAAAAATTGATGAGAAGAACTTTGTGGTGACAAAACCCAAAGCAGCAGCCACTTCAACACCATCACCAGCTACAACTCAACAATCAAATCCTGCTACCACTTCTACAGTTAGTTCATCTACAGCAGCATCTGTAGCTCAAGCCCCAACTCCTTCCCCTGCCTTGGCTCCCACCCCTACACCTACATCTGTCACTCCAACATCAGCTGCAGCAGCTTGTGAACCTATACCTATTAGTGCTCCTAAGGAAGAGCAACCAGCAGAGAAGCCAGTAGAAGCTCCTGTTGGTATTAGCCCAACATCTTCTGACAAACTTTATGGGCACACAGAATCTCAGTTTAATAAATATCATTATGATGGCCACTTCTATGTAATGAGGATATTTCCACATCCTGGCCAACAGTCCATAATGACATTGCTTTGCTGATGTGGATACAATAATAACTCACTTATTTGGAGGCCGCCTGTGCGGCAACCTCAACTATCTGGAACACCACCAAGAACCTGGTAGTAAGTGGAAAAAAAAAAAAGAGAGACCTTTGAACAGCCAAAATAGGTGTTATAAGGTCCATAAGGCTCATGCCTTTTACTCATTGGAATATTCCTCATACTCTCATTCAAAACCCATTTGCTTATCTAGGGACACACTTTTAATAACTCTGGTTCTATAAAGGGATTCCTTTTTGGTAGGAACATTGATAACAGCAAGAAAAGAGAGCAAAGTATAACAAACATAATATAAAAAACATGCAGAATAACTAGGGAGGGAAAGCATTACCATTTAATTAAAGATAAATAATCCTGTAAACCTCAAAAATTTTTTACTGGTTTTCACATTGGTAATGCACTTCTTATTGTCAGAGGCTGGGATAGAAGCTAGGAAACAAAGTATTCTGTATGGTCCCTTAGGAAGATGAAATATGTAACAGTGTTCAGGAAAAAAAAATGTGCCGATACTTTCTTAACAGCTTGTACCGTACCCAATATTAACCCGCTGGGCATATTGGAGCTGTAAGGAATCTGGACACAGTAGTAAGCTCTTGCTGAAAAAAAAATGCACTGATCAATAGCTTGCATTACTGTAAAAATCCTTCTGGGCTTAAAATTTTATTTTCTTGTATTAGGATAGGAACCCTGAAGAGTAGGGACGAGGGCTAATCAAAGAAATAGTAGAACACAGTATTTGTGTTCCAATACATGACAATCTCTGTAAAGTACATTATGTTTTCAGTGTACAGGACTATAACATACGTCTTTTTTTTTTCCTAAAGACATACATACACATAACAACAACTTCATCTTCTTTCAAGGTACATTAAATAAAATGATGCTGGAGTCAAGTTTCAACAGGAATAATCTCACAATAGTAAATTTGTCTTCAATAGCATTGTTTTTAAAATTTTAACTTTCCCCCATATTACATTGTCATTTCATTTTTAAAAAGAATTACAGCATTGGAATTAGTATAACAGTAGAGAAAATATTGAATTAGAATTCAGAGCACCTGAGTCTACATCTCAGCATAATGGGATTAGTGGTGTTCTGTGATTTTAGCTCTCTGGGCCTTGGTTTCTAGTACAATGAATGAATTTGATTATTGATGATTACACTATATTGTCCCTCAATTTATGATTTTTACCCCCTTTCAATCTCAGGATTGTTTTAATAAATAGGAAGCATAAAGAATGGCTAGCAAGATATCTTTACTGTCAGAAACAACTTTGTTTGAGTTCTACCTGTGACTGACGTAGTCAGTCAGTATGGGCAAAATCACCAAAACTCACAATGTTCCAGGTAACAAATATATGTTACATTTAAATTAGATAGTTGGAGTCAGGAAGTCCTGAATTCAAATCTTTCCAAAAACACTAGCTATTTGACTCTGAGCAAGTGGTTTAATTCCTGTCTCAGTTTTCTCATTTGTAGAATGGGATGATAATAGCACCTGCCCTAGGAGGTTGTTTCCAGGATTAAACAAAATAACCTATGAAAATGTCTTTCTATTTAAAGGGCTATGTAAAGGGCTATTGTTCTTCTTCCTATTATTATTATTAGTTATTGTTATAGTAATATTTACTGATCTGTATCAGGGGAGAAATTTTCACACCGGGAAAGAGGGAAGGAAACTAGCATTTATTAAGTGCTTCCTATTAAGTTCTTTGCAAATATTAACTCTGGTAGTTAGGTACTTATATTATCTCTGCTTTACAGTTGAAGGTTTCCTAACTAATAACTGTTTAAGGCTAGATTTGAGCTTGTCTTCCTGACACCAGGTCTAGCAGTCTATTAACTATACCACCTACTTGATTCAGGAACTGGGGGCTCCTTATATGAATAATAAAAATATTCAGAATCCCCACAGTTCCCCTTCTCCTCAGTAGATCAGATTACGTGAATACACACACACACACACACACACACACACACACACACACACATACACACACATACACACACATTCACTTAAAATAAACTTTTATTCTTGAAATCAGATGATACAAGAATAAAATTTAGAAAAAAAACAACAATCATGTTGTAGCTTTAAAAACATTTATCATACTAAGAAAATTGAATGATAATTTTGTTTCCTTATTGAGTCTTTCATTTAAGAAATGAATAATGTTGTGTGGGGGCTGTGAAGTTCTGAGAGATACGTTTTTAGCAATCCATCTGGAAACTTCTAATTTATTGGTTCAAAAAAAGGAATTAAATACCTATTGAAAGGCAAAAACAGATGATATATTCTGGCTAAAGAAATATAAGAGTCCCTTAAGTTTGGATGGTGAAATTAAAGCTCCTCTTTCCTAGAGAATCTCTGGTCATGATTTCCCTATTCTTTTAATGATTTAATTATTTTTCTAGTTACCATCTTGCAGCACTGAGAAATGTGTGTTTTAACCCTTCAAACAACATATTTGAGGAAAGTCAAAGTAAAGTTTTAAGTCAAAGAAAAAGTTGTCTTTAGATCTTTTGGAAGGGACGATTAATGTGCTCAAAAGAATATTAAGGGGGCAGTTTGTTGGCACAGTGAATAGAGCACCAGCCCTGGAGTAAGGAGGACCTGAGTTCAAATCCAGCCTCAGAAACTTAGCACTTTCTAACCATGTGACCTTGGGCAAGTCACTTAACCCTGATTGCCCTGCCCTCCCCCCTCCAAAAAGCAAAAAAAAAAAAAAAATTAGTATTAAAAACAAAGAAACCACAGATTCACCAAATTCTTTCAATGAGTTCTATGTGCTAAGCACTAGAAGAGACACAAATTTTAGATAAAATATCATCTGTCCTCGTGTAACTTACATTCTATTACAGGAATAAGAAACACATTGATAGTAAAAATAAATAAATAAACACGTTAAATTAATTTATCCAATAAACATTTTAATGTCTACAATATGCAATGGCCTAATACAATGTGTTTGACCTGATGATTGAGATACTAAGGGGGGAAAAAGAGAATCAATTCCTATCATCAAAGACTTTACTGACTTAAAAAGTTTTATTTTCCCCTTCTTTCTTAAGAAGAAGAATTAGGGATTTCAGGAGATGTTGTATCTTTAGTTTATTCACCATTCAGTGTTACAGTATAAACATCTCCTTGGTAGTATTCCTCTTTTCCTAATTTCTCTACCATTTCTTTTCTCCCCTACTAGATTCTAGTTAAAGGGTTAGAATAAAATATGGACAGTGTTTTTCACCCTCATTTGTTTATTAATAGGTTTTCCCAAATAGCTTTCTGATTTTTCGATTGTTTTCCAGGACAGCGTCATTAATGTCTATGTTTATCTTGCTTTATCAAAACTTTGAATATGAAGTCATATTTGATAATTCCACTTTTAGCTTAGCATTGCAAAATCTATTATTCCAAAGCTAGAATTGCATGCCTGTATCCAACCTCAGCCAGTGCTGCATCAGCACTTTGAATCATGACAGATCAGAGACTATGGGTCTGAATGCATAATTATTGTGACACAGTAGTTAACGTTAGTTGATAAAGGTTTGCACACACAATTAACAGAACAGGCTTTGTAAATTGGGGCTGTTCCTAAAGGAACTGGGGATGAAAACTGAGAGGGGGATTACAAACTTCCCTCTGCCTCCTGGAATGCTGTAGTTTTAGACCTCCTTGGCAGCCTCCAATATGGACTTCACCTCATACATAATGATGTCTTCCTTTCCTCTCTAGCCCATACTCCCTCCCATTCCTGAACAGTTTTGCCTTTTCAACTAGTTACTGTTACCACCATTTAATAAGAAGGCTTTCCTGGGCTTTCTAATCGAAAACTTGCTTTTATCTTTCTTCATGAAAGAATTGAAATGGCTTCTTTCAGGTTGCTGTAGCCTCTGGGGAGATAAGGACCCTGCGGTTAACAGGATGAGAGATTTTTGTTTAGAAATTTTTATTTAGACAATGAAAAATGACCTCTGTAAACTCAAAGCTATCTTATTTTTGGGCTTTAGGCTTCTGGCAGATAAATCAATTGGGCCCTTGGGACAGCAAAGGAAAAACCTTTGCAGTAACTATGTCAGGCCAACGCAATAGATTTGTTGTGTGTATGCAGTTGTGTTGAATGTAGAATGCACTTAAAAATAAATATCATTTTATTTTCTATTAAATATTCAAGATCTGGATCCTACTCTTTTCAGCTGTTGCAAGTAAATATTTCTTTTTGTGATGTGAACTGGAGAAGGCGGCAGATTTTTAATATGAAAGATGGGGATATTATTGATGTTTTGATTTTGACTTTTTAATTATTTACCTGGGATTTTTCTAATGTGGGATGGTTTTTTCTTGCTGAAAATATGTGCAATGATAGCTAGTTATCTTTCTTCCCATGAAATGTGAAAGAAAAATCAGTTGAATAAACCATCATATGGGGGAGGGGGGGGTAAAGAATTTTCATTCTTACCTAAATAATACAGTAGTTGGTTTCCAATATGCGTTTACAGATTACCACCAAGCTTTCACACCAGTGCATCGCCACAAGGCGCTTTCCAAGTCCTCACAGCATGAATTTGCACTGCATGCTGGCTCTCTAAAGCAGGAATTTTGAACTGTGCTGTAAGTTTCCTACCTGTGTCATGTAGAGTGGAGATACAGAGTGAAAAGTTATGCAGAAATAAACTGGAAAGCTGACAAGGAAGCAAATCAGCAGACAGATGCTTCACTAACATGTATCTATGTGCAACCGTTAGTGATGTAGTGTTGATCAACATGGTAAAGAGGCATTCGTAAAGAATCTAACTTGTTTTTTTCTCCTATTGAATGTAAAACCTACCCACACATTTTGAAATAACATTAAGGTTGTGATGCAAACCGACAAAGAGTCAGAAACTTGAAATGAAAGTGCATCAGGAGGCAGAGGGATGGAATGACTTAGCAAACATTACATGAAGAACTGGAAGTTGAGCCAGGAAGAAAGAGATATAACAGAAGAGGAAGGAAGCATGATACAGAGGAGAGAGGGTAGCGTACTGTGGATAAGAGATTGTAATGATGGGTTTGGATTCAAATGTTGCATCTATTACAGGAGCTGAAATTGGGACACCAGGTAGAGAGTAGGATCTGGATGTTATCCTGCCTATGACACTTACTAGCTGTACAAGTCACTTAACAAGCAATGGCCTCAGTTTCTTCATCTGTAAAATGAGGGCAATAAAAGTGCCTCCCTCCCAAGGTTGTTAGATGGTGTGATCAAATGAGATAATAGATGCAAAGCACTTTGCAAACCTCCAAGCTGTGAGGATGTTAACAATTGCTGTTACTAACATTTTTTGCCCATGGCTAGTTACCTCACCTATCTTTACCTCAATTTTTTCATCCTTAAAATAAGGTTTGGACAGAGTATTTCTAAGGTCACCTCTTCTGGATGCTGTAAAAAGAAAAACTCTAAGCAATGGTGCTACCATTCTAACTTTGTTGACTCTAAACCCAATGTGTTACCTTACGAGCAAAAACATAGCATTTTTCCTGCTTTGCCTGTCCAATTCCCTGCTACCTGGCCCTTACTCCTCTCAACTTCTTTTCCTCTCTGTTTTTCTGTTTTCTTTTTTCCTCATAAGGCCAAAGCATTTGTTAGATTTAGGACATGACCATAATGGACAGTGAAAAAACCATCTTAGAGTCCCAAATACTGACACAGTCAATTATTAGCTGAGTCTCCCCTGAGCAAGGTACTTAATTTCTGCCTCAGTTTCTTCACCTATAAAATGGGGCAATAAGAGCACCTACTTCACAAGGTTGTCAGTGGCAAATGAGTTAGCATATGTTAAGCACTCTGCAAACTCTCAATGGCTATCTAAATGCTAATAAATATTATCCTTGTTATGATTATTACTATCTTGTTTCCTCTATTTCTCTGCCTTCAAAGGGTTTATAAATTGCTGTGCATTTGTGTGTGTGTGTGTGTGTGTGTGTGTGTGTGTGTGTGTGTGTGTGTGTGTGTGTGTGTGTAGGGCTTGAATATACACCAATGAGTAACAAATCTTTCATAAATAAAAAGTTTCTCCTGTGTTTTTATCAATGTGGATTCTCCATTTATTGAGGGAGATCAAACTCATACAACCCCAGTTGACAGTTTCATGGGTTACTATGGCCAAAGAAACCCAGCCCTGAGATTGACCTTTGTTACAGTTGAAATAAAAAACACAGTAAGCCCCCATTATCTGATTGTAAATATGCTGGTTAATTTAGTTTAAAAAAGAAATTTTATATAGTCACAAACAATAGCCAATATTTATGAGAGACCTATATAATTCATAGTTCTTTACTACGGCCAGACATAGGAGAAATGGGAGAATGTAACACAATAACGCTTTATTTATCCAAAGCTAAAAAAAATAAAACTTTAATTGTTCAAATATCTGGATATCTAGAGATAAATATGAGGTAGATCTTCTGACCAGCTGAAAAATTTGTCAGAAAGCCCATGCACATTAATAGAGAAGAGGACATTGAATGCTTCCTCAGAATTTATATATATTTAAAAAAAAAAAATATATATATATATATATACATATATATTTTAAAGTCCCTAAGTTAAATCAAGTCAGTAAGCATTTATTAAGTGCCTTGGATGTACAAAAAAAGGCAAAAACAATCCCTACCCTCAAGGAGCTCATGGTCTAATGAGGGGAGAACACATGTAAAAAACTATATAGCACAGAAGAAATGTACAGGATCAATTGGTGATAATCCACTCAGGGAAAGCACCAGCTTTAAATAGACTTGGAAAAGGCATCTTCTATAATCTGGGATTTTGGCTGTGACCTGAAGGAAGGTAGGGAGTCCTGGAGATGGATGTGAAGAAGGAGTGAATTCCAGGCATAGAGTTAATAAGTAAAAATACCAGAGTCAAGAGATGGTTATCTCCTTTTTCTTCCTATAACATACTTGAAATAAGCAACTATGAAGTGAAAGATCATTCCAAGTTTCTTGAGAGCAAGGAACAATTCTTACACAATTTTATATCCTCCTATCCACCTCTTTCCCCCCTGCTCCATGAGAAGATTTATTGCACAGTGTAAATATGCAATAATACTTATTAATATAATGGGAACAAGAAGCTCTACCAATCCTAATAGCAAGGCATCACTTTTATTTTTTTAGCATATACAATGTTAGTTGGAATTTTGGGTCTGGATCTGGGATTTCATTGATATAAGGAATTCCCAGTTGGAAAACTCCCTTTATCAATGTCGATCTGCAAATCTTCTGTAATATATAGTTTTAGAAATAACAAAAATAGTCAGATCTTTCTGTTGTTGGACATATATCCAGAAATGTTATTTTAAAAAGGCTCTCCCTTCAAAAATCTTTATTACATCATTATGTAAAATTGCAAATTAAAAAAAAATGGGCAAACAAACCAAACCCAAACAAAAACAAAACAAAACAAAAAAAACCACACAAACAAAAAACCTGGCACCAAAAAGCTAAATGTCCAAGAACAGGGGAATGGTGAAGTAAATTGTGGTACATTCATATGATAGAATAGTCTGGAAAAAAACACTATGAAATAATACAGAGAGAAAGAAAGAATTAATGACAAACACATGAGGATACTGAATGATTGAGTGATGGGGCAAACCTCCTTAGAGATACCAGATGATTATTCTTTTGTTCTTTGTTCCAAATACTGTGACCACTTTGGTGAAAACTATGTGGCCATTTTAATGTTAAGCTGTTGTGAACACTATATTGTGATTTTCTGTGATAAAATGTGATGTTGTGAATATTATATTGTGATTTGTTGTGAATGTTTGCCTCGATTTGTTATGGAATAAATTTATGGAATAAATGCTCACTATACTGTATAATCAGAACTTTAAAAGCTGTTCACAGTAGCATTCTTTTGGGAAGCTGCTCATGCATAGCATTACATTCCTGGTGGAGGAAGCAGAAGCTTCCCAGCATCTGGAAGCTGGGCTGCTACTTGCTGGACTGAGAACTAAGTTGTAATTTTCTTGAGACCAGAATCTGGTGAAGGCTAAAGTTGCTGCTGAGAAGGCCGCCTGGAAGGCTGAGATTTCTTGTGGGTCCTAGGGCCAGCCAAACTGCTGGAGGAATGAAGAAGCATGACCAGGATAAGACTTTTTTTGTTTGTGGCTTGGTTGATCCTTGAGTTCCCAGGAACAGAAGTTGTGAAGGTTTTGAGACGTTCTGGACCCTGTAAACTTTAGTGTGTAGCAGGAACTGCCTGGAGGACTGGACAAGGAGCTGGGAGCTGTCTGCCTTCGAATGCAGGTGACTGGTGGATTCAGGTAGGAGCTGGGACTATGGAAGGGGATCCAGGGAATCTGTGAGACCACCCTGAGTCAAGATGAAGAAAAGGCCTTTCCTTGTATATTGAGTCCTGTGATGAAATTGAAGTTTACTAGAGACTGAGGGGTGGAGAGTTTGTGTAATTTTCTAATGATTGTATTTAATGATTAACAATACTTAGTGACTGATTGCTAGATAAGTGACTGATTAAGTTAACCTATGATTGCCTGGTGAATGAAAGACCGACTTGTATTTTGAGATGACTGAATGACTGAGTAAGAAGGCAAACCTCCTCAGGGATACCAGATGATTGTTCTTATGTCCTTTGTTCTAAATACTGTGACCACTTTGGTGAAAGCTATGTGGCCATTCCAATGTTAAGCTGTTGTGAACACTATATTGTGATTTTCTGTGATAAGATGTGATGTTGTGAATATTATATTGTGATTTGTTGTGAATATTTGCCTTGATTTGTTATGGAATAAATGGAGTGTTCACTATATTGTGTAATCAGAACTTTAAAAGCTGTTCACAGTAGCACTCTTTTGGGAAGGTGCTCGTGTATGACGTTACATTTTGGACTCAGCAAATTAAATGAGTGATAGAGAAATTGGGGAGAAAAAAATAACAAAGGAAATGGTACACAGAAAGCAAGAGGAAAATGTAAAGTTATTAAATTGTTGAATCTAAAGAAAATAAGCCAGGGAAAGCTAAAGAGTGAGACTCAGCAAAAGCCTCCTAGCATGTACAGAAATATCATAAGAAGTCAGGCATATCTTAACTTTTTTTTTCTTTTTTTTCTTTTTTTGGCTAGGGAAAAAAATCAGATATTAAAAAGACTGTGAAAGATTGGACTGAGGGAGACCATAGCCCTCTCGCTCTAGGTCAGTGGTTCTCAACCTTCCTAATGCCCTGACCCTTTAATACAGTTCCTCACGTGATGGTGACACCCAGCCCTAAAATTATTTTTGTTGCTACTTCATAACTGTAATTTTCCTACTGTTATGAATTGTAATGTAAATATCGGATATGCAGGATGTATTTTCATTGTTACAAATTGAACATAACCCACAGGTTGAGAACCGCTGCTCTAGGTATTTTGAAGACTAGGGAAGGCAACGATTTTTCTGGATTGCATCAGGAGTTCTCTATGGATTTAAGGCCCCACTTTAATACTTGTGGCCCCTTAGATCCTTGTACTTTACAATCCATTCCATGCTTTTTACTCTTTTGATCTGAATCTTTTGTTACCTTCCTACTTTACATTTTTCTCTGCTGTCCTAGTGGCAATTTTAGCAGCACTTTGACAATTAGGTACATGCTCAGGAAGGCAATCCCTGAGTCTCATGGATATAACAATATGCCAGTCATCATCTCTTAATAACGATATCCCTATTCTTCATGTAAATCCTTTCTATTTTTATTTTTTCCTCTACAAATAAAACTTTTCTCACAATCTTCCAAATTTTGCCTAAACTAAATTTTTCTTGAGGATATCTAAAAGTATCCCTAAATAACTAGATTTCAATGTTTCTCTCTGTTTGGGGTTTTTACTTTATTTTTGAAATCCAGTTTTTCCCTGGATTTATTTTCCGTTTTAATCCCTATTTAAAATATCTTGAGGGATTTTCATCTGATATATTTTGTGAGGCCTCTGTTTGGGGATTGTAAATGAGTTAATAATCTCTGCACCAACTATCAGGCCCCTGTTCAATAAATATCAAATAATAATAAGAAGACTGATCTAATAGCAATTTGACCGTCTTGTTGCTGTGATCACATTACCTTTCCTTAAGGATGCAATGGAGTATTATTGATTTTTATAACAAATATGATTCCATATTCCTGAAAGCCTCTTAACATTTTTCCTGTCTCTGTTTTATTTTCCATGTCCTTGATGTTCTTCTGTGACCACTTTAGTACATGGATAACACACACACACACACACACACACACACACACACACACACACACACACATACACACACCTTTCTGCCCCCAGAACCCTAGGTCTGACAAATAAATTTTCGATTTATCATGCCCAGAGTTAGGCTATCACATCACTTTCCAGTATTCCCTTCTTGAGGGCACGTACCATCTTGCTTGATTTTAATTTTATTTTTGGTAGTTAGAACAATGCCTCTCTACCACCTTCCCTCCATCCCCCAAATACTGCACTAAATATTAAGGGTACAAATACAAGTAAGCAAGACAACACCAGTCTGCAAGGAGCTTATATATTAATATTGGAAAGTTATATTTACATATTTATCTTTTTGATATGTGTATGCATATACATATATGCATCATATATAGCTACATAGCTATAATATACATCCACATGCATATATGTGTATGTAATACACCCCATCTATCTATCTATATACATAGATGCACATATATATGATATATATTCTTATTTTTTTTAAAAGACCAAATCTCTATCTTGCTGAGGCTGGAAGGAAAGGGACTATTCAGACATCTAGTTGCATCTCGTTGGTATCAGTATACCTAACAAAATAGATTTCAACCCATCCGTAGCTTCTCATCCTGGACACTTATTCTATTTGGACATTTATGTTCCCACCATACAGAGCTAAAAGCCTTCTAGGTCTTTCAAAATTCCATAGGTATCAGCACAGCAAACACGTTGTTCTTCACACCTGTAGCAATAGGTGTGACTTACCTCTTTTTCTGCCTGTTCATTTCAGGAATAATAGCTTTCTTATGTCCAAGTTATTTGTTTATAATTTATTTGTTTATAATATTTTGTTTATAATAAGTTGCAGACTACTTACTTAAGCCCACTATGTGATTTTCTCCTGCGTTTTGGGTCACCAGAAATTTTGATTCTTTAGAGACTGGAATGTGTGTGTGTGTGTGTGTGTGTGTGTGTGTAGGCACAGACCACAGACACATACATTCATATACATGCAAATACATATGAGTATGTAATAAGTTTATGTGAGTGAATAGATGATATTAGGGCAAGGGAGGAAAGTAGTATTTATGTACTTCCTAGTACCAGGCACTTTGCTAAACTTTTTTTATAAATACTATCTTACTTACTCTGCACAACAATCTTACAAGGTAGATGCTATTATTATCCTCATTTTACATTTGAGGAAACTGAGACAGAGGTTAAATTACATTTAGGATCACACAAGTAATAGGTGATGAGGCTCCATTTAAATGCAGCCTTTCCTGATTCTAGACGCAGCATTCACCCACTGCACCAACAGTGTCCTCAATTGGTGCTGGATCTAGAGATAAAAGTCACTTTTAGTAATGACTACATTCACCTGTCCAGAATATTTCCTTCCTCTGCTTGTGGAGGGCACCAACACATGTCATCTGTCAATTATTTAACCATCTCAGGAGGAGAGGGTATATTTTGACCACCAGATGGGGCTCCAGTTACTCATGACTAACCTGCTGTCTTCCATTTATTCTCTTTCAAGCCAGTGTCTCTGGTGGCATCTGGCCCCCAGTTTTAATAGTCTACAAGGATGGTGTGGGATATCCTCAGAACAACAAAAATTGTCAAGTATCTTTCTCTTTATTCATCAAGCTCAATATTTCTTTGGATTGGCTTCACTACCTTAATCATAACTCCCTCCTTCTTCAAGCTCAAAGGGTTTGCTGATTGACTAGTATTGTCTTAGTGATTTAAAAACACAATCAATATAAGAAACAAATAAATAATCAAAGAAAGCTTCAAATAATATATTGCAAGGATGCTGCAACCTGTCCCCCTACTGCCACTTGTCCTTGCAGTTGATATCAGAATGGAAAGAAAACAAATAGATAAGGATTAAAAATAGCCAGAGCTTTCTTAGCAAATGATCAGAGCAAGCAAGGGGAAGACTATGAACTGGAATTCCACTGACTTTCATTGATGGTAGCTGCTAGTTTTGTTTTGACCTTGTTTGCATTCTTTCTTCAGCTTGACTGATCTTTGCTTTCTCTGAATGCCTCCAGTCCATATCAGTTTGGTTTTGCCTTATGTCCATTCATATTTCTTTCTTTGAATGACTTCTCAAAGGGACTTCAGTTTTATTTGACCCTGCTCACAATTGGTGGACCGATATACCACGCTCTATTCCTGTTAGCATATTTGTGAAAGTGTGGATTCCTTAATGCCTTATCTTTCCTCTTTCTATTTCAGTTCATGGAAACTCCAGGTAGAAGTGTCTCCAAGGTCAAAGGAAAAAGAAATCTGTGAATTCTGGGTGAAAAAAAATTCCTCCATGCATCTTCTAGCTTAAGCAACTCTTTCCATTATCCTTTTTATCCTGGTCCTCCTGGAGTGTAATCAGAAAGGTGAGTTACATTTATATTGAGAATGAACATGTGAATACCATAATTAGATTGGTCCATTCTTTTTGTTTCAATGGATTTTTAAATTGATGACTTTTAAGATCATATCCATTTCTTAACATATTCATTTCTCCCTTTCCTACCCAGTGATCCTAATCATGTTTTTTTTAAAGGTTCTACAAAACAAATTAACACAATCACCACATCTGATTTGTTGATTCTTTAATTATCTTTAGCACAACTTCTCTAAAGAGAATAGAACTGGAATTTGATGTAGGAAAACCTTTATATAGAAGCTGAATTATATAAAGGCCAATTGTCATGATATATTTCCTTGGTCTTTATGGTTATATTTAATGAATTTTTTAATAAGTTAAAACTTCGTATTTCTTATAAATGTTTTATGATCCAGTGTTGTTTTAGAGGTAGGTTTTTTTTCCTTTTCTTGTGAACATTTGAGTTTTCTTCAATTTTTTTAAAATTTATCAGAACCAAGTCCACATGCTGGTTCATGTCCATATAACTCATGCTTTACAGTCATATACTGATGTGACACAGGGTAATAGAAAATGATGCATTGCCTGAATTTAAAGGAACATGGACTATTTCTGGATCTGCTGTGCAGTATGAGATCTGTATCACATTTGAAACAAAGCTAACCAAGCAGACAGAGCAGAAAGATATCTATAGCATCCATTAATCAGAGTATAGTATGTTTCTTTAAGCATCAAACACTATTTGTTGGTGCGTTTTTGAACTTGAAATATATAACAAAAGTAGTTTCAGTGTCCATCCATGCTATTTCTCAATATATTGGCCTTGAAGAATCATTCCTGCATAAAGTAAAAACAAATCCAGTTTGGTTGAAAATTGCTAAATATATAGCATTACATTTATCCATTTATTTCAACCTTTCTCACCAAAGTGCCATGGTCTATCCTGAAATATATTTGTTTTGAGATCTTAAGTTGAAAATGCTTCCCTTATCAGAGAGAGGGATATCCATCTGCCATTCAAAACTGACTAAAATGTCAAAGAATTTGGGAACATAGCTCTTAATAATGCTCACCTATTATCTCAGTCTTATGGAAAATAAAATAAACAAGAAAAATGGAAAAGATTTGTGAAATAAACAGGCTTTGATAACTTTAGCTGGATAACTTTGACAAAAGGAAATTCACTGAATAAATAAACAAAATATTAATTGGATCCTTACTGAATAAGCCAGCATGCTAGGCACTACAGAGCATATAAATACATTTATGATAATCCTATGTATTAGTGTTTTTGAGGAACTTGTATTCTATCAGGCAACATGAGACATAGACAAGCAAAAATATTAAGTATTTTTTAATCCAAGAAATAGAATGAAACACTTAATTTCCATTGAAACAATTTAAGCAATAAGTTATAGGTAGATGACATAGTGGATAGAACATAAAACTTAGGAGCCTGAAATCTGGAATTCTGATTTTGCTTCAATCACTGATCAGCCCTTTGACCTAGAGCAAGTCATTTATTCAGTTTCCTCATCTATAAAATAGGGATAATAATAGTACCTACATCATAGAGTTGTGAAGATCAACTGAAATAAACTATGTAAAGCATTATCATTGGACACTGGACATTTAAGCATTGGCTTAAAGAGTTGTGTAAATGTCATCTTACTAGTACTACTATTATAACACCTATTACTGATTATAATCATAATAATATAGTAGTTCTAAGATCTAAGATCTGAAACATCGCCAAGGCTTGGTATGAAAAAAAGACTATATAAAGGAGCTAAGAGTTGAGATAGACATTGAGCTAAGACTTTTCAATAGGTTGGTATAGTTCAGACGGTATAGACAGGGCAGGGAAAAGGAAGAATATTTGAAAGAGCATAAATATAGCATTTCTCTCTGAAATAAATGGCTAGTTTAAAGAAAGAATGGGAGAGCAGGTTAGCAATGTAGATTGTATAGGGGACATTAAATACAAAAGTAGATCAAATACTATTATTTTTTTTAAAAATAATTACTTTTAAAGACATTTCCCAATTATATATAAAAATTTTTGACAATCTTTTTAAAAAATTTTGAGTTAGAATTTCTCCTCCTTCCTCCAAGTACCTCCTTGAGAAGGCAAGCAATTTGATTTTTATTATACATGTGAGGTCATGTAAAACATATTCCCATATTAGCCATGTTACAGAAGAAAATGAAAGAACACAATAAAAATAAAGAGAGTCAAAAGAAGCATGCTTCAATCTGCATTCTAAGTTCATCAGTAATTTCTCTGGAGGTGGGTTGCACTTTTCATTATGGGTCCTTTGGAATTATCTGTATTGTCTTAATCACGGTAGCTAAATTTTCACAGTTGATTATTTTTACAATATAGCTGTCATTGTGTACAATGTTTTCTTGTTTCTGCTCCCTTCACTTTGCATGATTTCATATGAATCTTCCCAAGTTTTTCTGAAACTATACTGTTTGTTGTTTCTTATAAACAATAGTATTCTCTCATATCATATACCACAACTTGTTTAGCCATTCCCCAAAGGATAGGTATATCTTCGATTTCCAGCTCTTTGCCAGAACAAAAAGCCCTTTGTTCCTAATTCCAAATTGTTCTCTAGAATGGGTGAACTAATCCACATTTCCAATGGTGCATCTGTGTCCAAATTTTTCCACATCCCCTCTAATATTTTTCATTATCTTTTTCTGTCATGTTAAACAATCTGACAAGAGTGAGGTGGTATCTCAGAGTTATTTTAACTTGCATTTCTCTAATCAGTAGTGATTTAATGCATGTTTCATGTGACTATTGGTAACTTTGATTTCTTCTGAAAATGCCTGTTCACAGGCCCAAAGGGATTAAAACTATACATATTGTTTGATCCAGCAATACCACTATTAAGTCTATATCATAACTAATGTGAGAATATGTTTAACATAATTGTACATGTATAATCTATATCAGATTGCTTGCCATCTTGGAGAAAGAGAAGAGAGGGAGGGAGGAAATATCAAAATCTTATAAAAGTGAATATTGAAAACTAAATATCTAATATCACATTACTTGCTATCTTGAGAAGAAGGGAGGGGAGGGGAGGAGGGAGGGTGAAAAATTTGGAACTCAGAATCTCATAACAAATGAATGTTGAAAACTATACCTGTACTTGGAAAAAAACAAAATACTATTTACAAAAAAAGAAAAAAAAAGAAATTGCCTGTTCATGTCCTTTGACTATTTATTAAGTAGGTAATGATTCTTTTTTAAAAAAAAAATAAATTTAGCTCATTTCCTTATATATTTGAGAAATGAGAACTTTATTAGAGAAACTTGCTGCAAATCCTCCCCCCCCCCCCCCCGCCCAGGTTTCCTCTTTTCTTTCTAATTTTAGCTGCATTAGTTTTGTGTGTGCAGAAGTTTGTTTTCTATTTCATATAATCAAAATTACCTATTTTATTTTACTTCCCATGATCACCTCTATCTCTTCTTTGGTCACATTCTCTTTCCTTATCCATAGATCAGACAGGTACATTTTCCTAAACTCACCTATTTTACTTATGATTTCACCCTTAATGTATAATTCATTTATCCATTTTGACCTTATCTTAGTTTACAGTGTGAAATACTGGTCTGTGTCTAACTTCTGCCAAACTAATTTCCACTGAAGACTTGCTCTGAAAGCTTGGATATTTGGGTTTTTCAAACATTAGATTACTATAATCATTTCCTACTATGTACTGTATACTTAATCAATTCCACTGATCTGCCACTCTCTTTCTGAGCCAATTTCCATATTGTTTTGAAGATTAACACTTTGTAATAGAGTTTGAAATCTGTAACTGTTAGGTTACCTTCCTTAATTAAAAAAAAAACTTGATTCCTTCAATTTCTTGACCTTTTGTTCTTCGAGATGAATTTTGTTGCTGTTTTTTTTTTCAGTTCTATAAAATAATTCTTGAGTAGTTTGATTGATATAACACTGAATAAGTAAATTAACAGACAGAATTTGTCATTTGTATTATATTGACTCGGCCTGCCCATGGACAACTAATATTTCGGTAGTTGTTTAGTTGTATCTTTATTTGTGTGAAAAGGGTTTTGTAATTTTGTTCATTGAGTTTGTCTTGGCAGGTAGACTCCCAAATATTTTGTAGTGTCTGTAGTTACTTAAATATAATTTATCTTTTTATCTCTTCCTGCTTGATTTTGTTTGTATGGTATAAAAATACTGACTTTTTAATGTGGATTTATTTTATATAATGTAACTTTGTTAAAGTTGTTAATTATTTCGAATAGTTTTTTAGTTGATTCTCTAGAATTCTCTAAGCATACCATCATATCATCTGCAGAGTGATAGTTTTGTTTCTTTCTTGCTTATTTTTATTTCTTCAATTTCATTTTCTTGAATTATTTTTATAGACAGCATTTATAGTACAATATTTAATAATAGTGGTGAAAGTAGATATCGTTGCTTCATTCCTGATGTTATTGAAAAGGCTATAAGTTTATCCCTATTACAGAATATGTTTTCTCTTGGCTTTAGATAGATTTTTAAAAATCAATTTTAAGAAAGATTTCACATATTTCTATACTTTTTAGTGTTTTTAATAGGAATGGTTGTTGGGTTTTGTCAAAGCATTTTTCTATAGCTATTGATCTAATCATATGATTTTTGTTGTTTTTGTTATTAACATGGTCAATTATGCTAATAGTTTCCTTAATATTGAACCAGCCCTGAATTCCTGGTATAAATCCCACCAAGTCATTGTGTATAATCTTTGTGACACATTGTTGTCATCTCCCTGCTATTATTTTATTTAAAAGTTTTGCATCAATATTCATTAGGGAAATTATTCTATAGTTTTCTTTTTCTATTTTTTGATGTAGCTTTCAGCACCATATATGTATTGTAAAAGGAATTTGATAGGGCTCCTTCTTGCCTATTTTTCCAATTAGTTTATATAGTACTGGAGTTAACTGTTCTTTAAATTATTGGTAGAAATCATTTGTGAATCCATCTGGCCTTGGGGATTTTTTCTTAAGAAGCCCATTGATGGCTTATTCAATTTCTTTTCCTAAGATATAGTAACTTATTCTCTTTTTTCTTCTTTTGTTATTTTCTCCCCACTTAGTAGTATTTTATTTTTTCTGATTACATGTAAAGATACTTTTCAACATTCATTTTTATAAGATTTTGAATTCCAATTTTTTTCTCTCTCCTTCCTTCCCCCCCCAAAGACGTCAAGCAATGTGATATTTGTTATATATGTACAATCGTATTAAACATATTTCCACATTAGTCATGTTGTGAAAGAAGAATCAGAACAAAAGGGAAAAACCAAGGGAAAGAAAAAACAAAACCAAAAAGAAAGCAAAAATAGAATGCTTTGATCTACATTCAGACTCCATAGTTTTTTCTTTTTTTTTTTTTGTTAAATAAGAAATTTATTTATTTATTTATTTATTATAATTATTTATTCTCTTGTTTACATCATTCATTTCCACAAAATTTTGAGTTGTAAATTTTCTCAGCATCTTTCTCCTACCCACCACCCCAAAACAGCCATCCCGCTGTATAACCCCTCCCCCATTCTGTTCTCTCCTATGTCCTCCCTCATCACCCCTCTGACTTTCTAGTAGGGCAAGAAGGATCTCCCTACCCCAGTGCCTGTATATCTCAATTCCCAGTTGCATGTAGTTAATAATAATAATAATATTATATATATATATATATATATATATATGCATATATAGTTTTCACATTAGATTATAGAACTTTAAATTCTAGATTCTTTCCCTTCCTCCCTTGTCACCCACCCCCACTGGATAGACAAGCAGTTCAATACAGGCTGTATATGTGTAGTTACGCAGAACATCTCCACAATGAACATATTGTGAGAGACTGATTATAAGTCCCTCCTTCCTATCCTGGACCCCCCTTGTTCTATTCTCTACCCTTTCCCTGTCCCTTTACAGAAGTGTGTGCTTCCAGGAACCCTTCCCCCTTCACCTTTCCCCTCCCCTCCATCATCTTCCCTCTCATTCCCATCCCCCCTACTTTCCTGTGTGGCAAGATACCCAGTTTAGAGTTTGTCATTCCTTCCCTAAGCCAGATTCAATGAGAGTTAGGTTGGCCCTTTCTTTTGTGCCTTCCTGTTCTTCCCCTCCATTATAACAGTTATCCCTTGCCTCTTCTATATGAGATGATTAACCCCATTCTGTCTCTCCCTGTCTCCTCTCACTATATTCCTCTCCCACCTCACAATTTCACCTTTTAAAGTATCATCCCTTCCTATTCAATTGATCCTGTGCCCTCCATATCCACATATATACACATACTCAGATATGTATTCATATGCATATATATGTACCCTCCTGTATAGACATATGTATATGTATATG
>CM053584.1:258323016-258370516 GCA_028627135.1 Pseudochirops cupreus
CCACGGGGCGGGGTAATCAATGACTGTTCTAAGGATGGATTTTTGTCCTACTCACTACTCAAATGGATCTGTGATCACATTGAGAACTGCGCTCCCTCTAATGTTGAAAGTTACAACCATTAGCTTCTTAACTTGTGGCGGCTGCTAGAGGCAAAAATGCATTCTGGCAATCACACTTTTCCCCTGCTACCAGAACTCTGGATTACCTATGTGCTCATTAGGGATCGTAATGGGGTGGGCACTTTTTCCACTTTCTCCTGACATTGTAAGTTCAACCCTGTAGCACATGGGAAACTCACTAGGTAATTCCTCTTTCTTCCCTCATGGCTCATCCATTTTCTATTTCAACCCTACGTTGTTACTTTAATGACATCTTATGGTCCATGAAGCTACTTGCGCTTTTGAAAAGTTAAGAAATAAACGTATTTTGTTTCTCTTGACCAAATCCCTCATTGGGCCTAATTTTTTTTTCTAGCATCCTGCATTGCTTGCTTTAGTTTGCCAGAGATAAAATGTTTTGAAGACCAATTTATAAAATCATTGTAGTTTTAATCCCCAAAATCCAGCCATGTTTTCTAAATCCAGCCATGTTTTCTAACAAGATTGTCTTTATATGGACGGTTTAAAATGGAACACCATAAAAATAGGCTTGCATCAAGTCTCATGGACCAAAATGGGAAACACACCAGGTATTGGGATTGAACCTGTTATTTCATTCATATAGGGAACTCCCAAGTGAGGAAACTCTCTCCTTCAATGCAAATTAGTACCTTCTCTCCAAGTTAAATTTGGAGAGTTGTGTGGAGTAAAGAGAAGTCAAGCTATTAGCTCAGGTCACATAACCAATGTCAGAAGCAATACTTGAACCCTTCAGGACCAGCTCTCTGTAGATCATACCATACCAGCTCTCAAACATGTCAAACACTAAGCAATTCAAGTCCAAATCAGTTCTAAATTTGAATGAGATGTGAGAAAATTCTCTTTTAATCATCAGTCTATTTTTTTTATATCTAGTTGTTGTTTGTTTTTTTGGGGGGGGGGGGGAATGCCAGAATGCATGAATAGTAGGCTAAGCTATCTCCTGGGGCAAAATGAAGTGTCACAAATACATCAGCTAGCAGAAAAATTTTCTGTTGCTGGATATTTTAAAATCTTTGGTGAATTCTTCCAGTAACTATACAAACAAGGCTATAGAGTTTTGCTTCTTTCTGGTTACCAAAAAAAGTAAATAAATCTAGAAACTGACTAATGCTTAATTCTTTGATAGATATATTAATGAATCTGTGATCTCATTGATATGGGTGCTTCCTCCAATCATGTAGATGGATAGACATCCAAACCATCCTATACTAAGTAACTCTTGTCCATATCATCCCATAACATAAACACAGTGGTTTTATCCAACATATGGAGAATTTCCACTAGATATCTAAATGTTTACTTAAAAGGTAAAAATGATTTTCTCAGTAGTGAAAATATATGCTAGTATCTAGCATATGTCACATATCACATGCCACATAAACATAAGTTTACCCTTTGAGTTGAATGTTTTATTCCATTTTTATAAAAAATATTAGATATTTTTGAGAAAGCTCTTATCTCTACTACAACTGAACATTCTTTCTTCAAAAGGAAAATGTGAAGAAAATTGGGCATTGCATATAGAAACACATAAAGACATTTAATGGAATTTTCAGAAAGAAATATCCTCCTCAAGATTTCCTTACCCCTAAGAAATAGCAAAATTTTTTATACCTTATCAGTTTGTAATCTCTTAGTCAACTCTACCCCCATCCCTCAATTCCCCTTTATGTTTTGTAACCTTTTTGAAGACAGAGACTAATGCTTCTGGCTTGTATGTATATCTAGTGTGCTTAGCACTGTGCCTAGAACATAGTAAATACTTAATACTTAAACTGAATACCTCTATTCTGTACAGCTTACTTTTCTTTTTTTCTTTTTTAGTTTACTTTTCTTAAGTACATAATAAATTTTACCCTGCAATTTTCAAGGTTGTCCTGATTATTTGTGATTATTTCGGGTTCTTGTATTCTTCTCTTCTGTGTAACCTTCTTTTCTTTTTTTATTCTCTTCCTCCTCCTTCCTCACAACCCTATAAGTAGCCCAACTCTCACTCAGTAACTCCAGTTGAAAAAAGAAAGAAGACCCTTGCATCCAATCTACAGAGTAAAACAAAACAAGGTCTTACATTCTCCATATCTGAAAATATATATTTCATTCATCTTCTTAAGTCTATCGCTTATTGGTTAGAGGGTAGAGAGGATGTTTACTTATACTCCCTTCCTCTGGAATTGTGGTTGATCATCATATGAGTCAAATGTCTTAAGTCTTTAAGTCTTTAAATGTCACTAAGTCTTAAGTCTTTCAAAGTCTATTATTATTTTTTTTTGCTTTTTGGAGGGGGTAGGGCAGGGCAGTTGGGGTTTAATGACTTGCCCAAGGTCACACAACTAGTTAGTATTAAGTGTCTGAGGCCGCATTTGAACTCAGGTCCTCCTGACTCAAGGGCTGGTACTCTATTCTCTGTACCACCTAGCTGCCCAAAGTCTATTTTCTTTACAAAGTTGTCACTGTATAAATTGTCCTCTGGTTCTATTCAATTTACTCCAAATTAGTTTATGCAAGTCTTATCTTTTTCTCAAATAATCCCTCATAACTTTTTTTATACAGTATAATAATATTTTATTACATTCATATACTATAATTTGTTCAGGCAATCCATAAATGTTGTATAATTCTTTGCCACAAGATGAATTACTATAAATATTTATACATATGTTTTCCTCTTTCTTTGATCTCTTTGGCATATAGATCTAGTACTGATATCAAGTCAAAGGGAATAAATATATGTGTGTGTGTATATATGTATATGTGTATGTTTATATGTCTATGTGTGTGCATGTGTGTATGTATGTATATATGCATATGTATGTATATGCACACAGTGTTTCCCAGAATGGTTGGACCAATCCACAGCTCCACCAACAGTGTAGTTTCTTCCATAAATCATGCAGCCTCACCAACAATTTTAACTTTCCTTCCCAACTCCCTCCCCTAATCTTTACCAATCTGGTAAATCTAAGGTGTAAGGTGTAAATTTGATTGCTTTAATTTGCATCTCTCTAGTTACAGTGATTTGGAACACTTTTCTGTGTGGTTGCTATTGATTTTTTCCCCTTGAAAACTGCAAGTTCCTACTTCTTGACCATTTGTTAACAAGGGAATGCCCTATTATTATAAATTTAAATATTTTCCTCATATATCTTAGAAATGAAACTATCAGAGAAATATATTGCAAAGATTTTACACCCTGCTACTGTAGTTAGGTGTTACCCTTCTAACTTTAACTTTGTTGGTTTTGTTTGTGCAAAAAATATTTAAATTTCATATATTCAAAATTGTCCATTTTGTCATCTGTGAAATTTTCTATCCAATATCTGGTCATGAATTCTTCCCTAATACATGATTATGCAACATATATTTTTGCCTTTCTCTTCTAATTGTGATATAAATTTTTATTTCTAAGTCATGTATCCAATTGAAGCATGGCTTGGCATCAACAATTTTTTCCAATTGTTTAGGTCTGACTTTATTTTAATAGTGTCATATATATGTATCTCTCTCTCTCTCTCTCTCTCTCTCTCTCTCTCTTTTTCTTTCTTTCTCTCTGTGTGTGTGTGTGTGTGTGTGTGTATTTTTCTAGTTCCTGAGTGTGCCTTAATATATATACTCCAAATAATTCCTATATTCTGGAATTATTTTAAATGAGATTTCACATCAGTAATATATGTAAAGGTATTGATGATGAGCGTTTATTTTATATCTTGCAAATTTAATATAATATTATTTCAATTAATTCTAGGTTTTTCTGTTTCACTAAAGTAATCATCAGGAAAAACAGTAATTTTGTTTCGATTATACCTATCTTCATTTTATTTCTTTTTTCTTGTTCTATTGTTATAGTTACCACTTCTATTACTATATCAACTAAAACCATAACAATTCTATACCAAAGTCTCTCTCTGTGTGTCAGTATGTATAGGTATTTTAAAGCTTTCTTTGTCTAGATCATATTATCTTATATCCATGGAATGTTTGTCCCTCCAACCCCTTCACAAATATTTCCATATTCTTTAACCCTTTTACCTTCTATTACATATGATAGCTAATTCTTTTCTCTTCCTTCCCCTTTACTCTTCAGTATAAAGCATTTTCTTTCCCTTGCATTTTCTTCCTCTCCTAAGACCATTACAATAGGATTAGACCAACCCAGGTCCTCTGTCTATATATAATAATATAATAATAATTTATTATATATATATAATATATATAATATAATATATATTATATAATATAATGTATATAATATAAATTATATATAAATATATAATAATATAATAATATAATAATTTTATGACTCTTTAATACATTAGGGTTCTGGGAGGAGCAATTTTTTCTGCTTTTTCTATTAGAATGTTAAGTATTCATCATTATATGGTCCCTTCCAATTGATCAGATGTATTTAGCTTTCCTCTTGACTTCTGCATTTGCAGTTCAACCTTTATTTCACTTCTGGCCTTTCAGTCATTAACACTGGTAAGTCCTCTATTTCATTGAAGATTCCTTTTTTTTATACTATAAAAATATTATGCTATTTGGTTGGATAGGTTATTCTTGGTTGTAAAACTTTCTTTTTTACTTTTTCTAACATCATATTCCAGGCTCTACTCCTCTTTAAAGAGGCAGTTGCTAAGTCTTCTACAGTCCTTACTGGGGCTCCTAAGTATCTGAACTTTTTATTTTAATCATTTTGGCTGCTTGTAGCATTTTTTCTTTTATCTGGAAGCTCTGAATTTTGGTTATGATGTTTCTGAGAGTTTTCAATTCAGAGTTTCTTTCAGATGACTGGAATATTTTCCCCTATTTTCACTTTGCCCTCTGTTTCTACTAGTTCTGGCCATTTTTTAAAACTAATTACTTAAAATTAGATAATCCAGGTTTTTTGGGGGGAGGGGAGAGTTTGAACATGATTTTCAAGTAGTTCATTGATTTTTTAGCATTTCTTAACAACCCATAGACTTGTTGCTTACTTTTTCACATTTTATTTTTTAGGCAGTTCAAATCTTGGGTAACAGTAATCATCCCCCGTTCTGTTTTATCAGTCCTCTTTGTAATTGTTTCCTATGTAACTGCCATTTCATCTAACTTTATGTTTTGTGTATCTTGTATCATTTGTTTTTGTACTCTTAAAATTTTTGTGTCCAGGTCATTATTTTCTCTGATGCTCTATTTGTAGATTTACTCTCTTCTTGTAGGTTTACCTCTTGAGCTTCTATCAGAGCCCATATTATTTCTTCACTGTGTTTGACATTTTCTTCAGCTTATTCGTATAACCATTCCTAGTTTCTGGAATGTCTCTTTGTGCTTGTGACACATTCAGTTCCTTTCTGTATTCTTAGATGGCACTGGAAGATGTTTTGGTCTTAGAAATTCTATACGAAGAGCAACTTCTTCCTGAAAGGTATAGATAGTCCATCTAGACAGGGATAAAGGCTAAGGACTGGTACATTTAAGAGCTCTCTAGGCTATAAAACTCTCCCTCTCCCAAATGAGGGACAAAGTATTAAGGATGTGGAGGACTTCTTCACTTACTTCTTGGAGAAACTAAGAGTGTCTGACTTATTGGCAAGTCCAATTGAGCTATATCCAGTCTTTGGTCCTTGGTCTTTGTCATTCTGCTTCTCTTTATGTTTTTCTGTGAATGATTCAGCCATATTGGCATAATTGCTGTTCATTGCACAAAACACTCTTCCCAGGTGAGTGCCTATACATTGGATATACCAAATGCCTAGAATGCCTTCTCTTTTCACTTGTGTTTTTTTTTTTTAAATACCTGGAATCCTTCAATAATCAGCTCAGGTATCATCTTTTATAGGGTGGGGGTGACCTTTCCCAATCTCCCTGGCTACTAGAGTTTTATCTTCTAAGGTTATCTGTCACTTGCTCTGCATATGTATACCTAAATGTTTATGTTGTCTTCTCCTTGAAGGAAGGAATTGTTTTACATTTCTCTTTATCTACAGCACTAAACAAAGAGCTTGGCACCAATTAAGTACTTAATACATGCTTGTTAAATGATTGATTGATTGATATATTTCTATTCTTTTTGAGGTTGGTCCTGTACCAATTGCTTCACTCTGTTACTAGGACTATGCCTACATTATTTTCAATTTGGTGGAACATCTTAAGTGGATACTCTGCTCACATACCTTTTGAGAACTCAAGGACAACTCCATTGTTTCAATGAGGCATACCAGTAAGACTTTTTGGACTGTTATTACCACTATTATTTTTTTAAATTATTGCTCCTTATATAAAATGTGAAATATGTTAATCCATAGTAACAAGATACCAACATGGAAATAACAAAAAAAAAATGAAGATGAATGAAAATAATTTAAAATGTGTCTCTGTCCATCTAAGGCTAAATGTTTCTGATAACACAGCCCTAATTTATAACTGATTAAAATCTGAAATTAATGTTGTAAAAATGGCTTCACTATTGCAAATTAATGCTACAGTGATGAATTCTTATTAGTTAGCTTTGACCAAGTTAATACTTGCTAACATAATACTTCAAAAAATATACAGGAACAATCTTTAAATTTGTTATGTATTTAATACAGAAATTGCGGTCACCAAAGGTATTCATTTGTTTATTCAGGGAGGTTTTACCATGAACTTGGTTTACTGTAATAGATGTGAATAAGTACTGAAAGGTCAACTTGCAATGGAAAACTACAGTTCTATTCCTGTTAGTGTTTTTCTAAATGAACTTCAGTGGAGAAAAGACATGTTCACCATCTTCCTTTGGTTTGAGATTCAGATCAGTAATCTATGTGATGACAAGGTTGAGATGATGAGTTTTCAAGGTGCTGAAAATTCATTTAATTAGTGAATAGATGATATTTCATTTTTTTTTCTTCAAGGCATGTGATTTACGGTGAGATTTAGAGTTTGTAGCAAGTTTAATTGTAGTGTCCACTATTTTCAAAGTATGTTCCTAAAGCTTTCGTTGACTCTCAGGGTTTATTTGTTGTTTAGGGCAAGGTGATTTTTTTCCCCAAACGACTTTATTTATAGAACATTTTTACTACTCTCTGGTGACAAATGCAATGAGCTCTGTTATCACTGCAGGATGATAATAGACATGTCCTATCTCCTAGCTGTATATACACTCATTAGGCATGAATGCATTTATTCTGAACATATATTTAGAGCTTGAAGTCAAAAGTAAACAAAGAAATGAAAGGAATGAAGCAGAGAACCAAATAAAGACCTGAACTTGAACTGTGATACCAAAGTAGAGGAGACAATGACAAATTGCCCTTCTGCAAAATTGGAGCAAACTTCAATCCTTCCCATTTTTGGAGTCTCCTCTCCATGGCATTCCAGAATAACTAGAAGAGCAAATTGGGGGGTGGAATGGATTTCTTTAAGATTACTGCCTGTAGTCTTAGGCTGCAAGGTATGCTAGTAATTTAGCACCAGGGACGCTAATGAAGAAATTAAATCACTTGCCTTTTTCTTGTCTCATCCTTAAAGAGGTTGCATTTTTGTGCTGACAGTGCATGGCTGATAAAATAGCAATTTTTGAAAAGCTTGCTCATTTAGCTCGCCTCAGAACCCCTGCTGACATCACTGACATTTTCTCCAAATATGCAAATATTGTAAGTCACTTCCTAAGACGCATGCATATATTTCCAAAAATGTTATTATTTTATGATCAACTAGGCATAAATGCAGAGGCAGACTAGTTTGCTGGCTTTGTAATGCCACACTCATGAAATGACTTCTTTCTTTTTTTTTTAAATGAGGTTTGGGAGGAATCTGTCACAGCCTCATAGATCTTTAAAGGTGAGTTATTCCTTTTGTATAGAGTGGGGGTTATTTTAAGGCCTTCCCATTATATAAACATAAAAATAGGAGGTAAAAGCCCATGAGCTCAGCAAACTTAAATACCTTGGCGACAATGGCAATATTATTGTTAAACTAGACACACAACTTTTGAAATACAGTGCAGATGCAGTAGGCATGAATACTATCTTATTTAAATGTCTGTATTAAGCACAACCACTCTCTGCTAAAAATGGGGAAAAAACAAACAAGTCATATTCATCAAAGTAATTGTGTAGGTACTTTCAGTACCAAAATGCCTAGAATGAAGGATTGAACTGCTAACGGCAGCAGTGACAGCCATGAATCATGGTAGGCTACTTCGGGGCCTTTACCACCATAAAACAAAAGATGTAGATGAAAAATGCTGCAATTAAGTGATTTGATTTCTGCCCCCTTTTTCCTACTGCATTCGTGCATGGCTGCACAGCAAAGATTGATGGGAAAAATTACTCTACGTGATCCCTGACAGAGCCTTGGAACAATTCTATAAGGGGGAAACATACAAATCAAACCAGCTTTCTTGTATTCAAACAAAATAATACATATAAAGCAAATACTTTAGCCTATATCCAAAGCACCAAGATTTGCATGTACACATAAATTGTGGAGAAATGCTCTGCTATCAAAATCAAACTCGTGGATTTTCCAGCTAGTTGCGTAATACTGATATTTGTTTAAATAAATATTCAATCAGCACTGCCGGGTGGCATCCTCAATATGTTTGTGGAGGGAGAACAAATTACAGATCCCCTTTTGTGGGAATGAAACATTCTTGTTTTTTATATCAATAAATTATTAATGAAAATACACTCAAAATAAGATAATACAAAATTTCACTGACTATTCAACTCCCCTGTCATTATCGTCATTTAGAGAGATGTTTTTTAATGGGTGTTCACAACTCAGTTGGGGTCCTGGATACAAAAGATTCCTATTTGAATACCAGGGAACATTTTTTATTATGGTTGCAATGTACTTTCGAGATGATGTAAACTTGCAACTTGCCCTGGATAAAACAAACAAGTATGGCTACTGCAGAATATAGAGGATTCACGCCATTATAGACTAGAGTGAAATAATCTGGGTTGTTTTTTTTTTCCTTCAAACACAGGGAAAGACCACCCAGGCTCAGCCCCATATAAGAAATGTGCACTTGATTTAACTTGAATGTATACAATAGAACCAATCCCCTGAAAAAAATGTGGGGAGATTTGATTCTATTATGTGTGATCAGGCTGCATTTGACCAGATCCAGGACAGAAGTGGTCAGTTTCAAATAGTCTTTCTTACATGGTATTATATCTAAACTTTTCATATGTTTATATTTGAAGCATTGAGGCATTTAAAACACCAAGATTCTTATATACCTTACACAGTATTCAGGGTTTTAAATATCAGAATGGATTTAAAGAATTTTAAAATTCTGCCTCCCCCAAACACTAGAATTCCATTATGGAAGTCCACAGAAAGAAAATGTAGTCTGTCCCATTAACTCATATAACACATCATGGAATCACAGTCTCCTAACATCAGAAGAATCATTAGCAGTCAAGAGGGTACAAAAAGCTCCAGAGAATAAGATTTTTCAACTTAATAATATTTGAAAACCTCTACCACAACAGTGTATTGTGAAAGAAAGAGACCTGAACTATAATTAGGAGATTCAAGCTGTAGTTTCCATCAGTTACTTCTGCCACTAATTTGCTGTTTGGCCTCAGACAAGTCCCAGCCTCTGTGGACTTCCCAGTGCTCACATAAAAAAGGAAGGGGTTATATACTCGATGTTTCTGAAATACCCTCTACTTAAAAACTGTATAAACATTTATCTGTGCACTATCATTTTATTATTTTTATTAAGTATTCTTTAACATATTTCTGTTCACCTAAGTTGTAAGAACATTAACTTCATAAGTCTTTATCTCTTTCCCATTGGATTAGCAGTCATCTAGTCCAATTTACACCTGAATTAAAATATTTTCTCTATTAAGAATCTATAATTAAGTGGTCATCAAGCTTTCACTTGAAAATCATACCACTGTTTGATAGTATTAAACATTTGTAATATTTTCCTTAAGACAAGGTTAAATTCTCCCCATTATAACTCTATTCTTGGCTCATATTTCTATACTGAGAAGCAAATCAATCAAATTTAATCCTCCTGTTCAAAACTTTGGAGTCAAATCAAGTCAATATGTTTTTGTTATGTACTTATTATATACCAGGAATTGTGTCAAAAGCTGGAGATATATCAAAAACATTTTCAAATCTCATAAATGTGTAAAAATATTTAAACACTTATTTGTAAATAAACACTTATTTAAAAATTTAAGAATTCATTATCTTTAATATCTGGTCCTTATATTCTAAAATTTCATTAACTGGCCTTGAAGGATCAAATCTTTCTGGAGCCTCTTGGTCAACTATGTCCCCATTATATTATCAACGCATCAACCAAGACCAACATTACATGTAATGTTCCACATCCATAATGTCTCTCAACCTGGGCCTTCTGCAAAGAAGGAACAAATTCCCTTTTCATATATCTTCTTTGGGGCAGAGCCTGGCCATTAAAATATGGCATTCAATTTTAATCACTCTGTTGTTGAGTTCTTTCCACTTATACTACAGTCTTCATTATAAATATTGTTTTTTTCCTTTTTGATTGTTTTGATTTGTATCCATTTATGTATATCTTCCCATATTTCTCTCTAGTCATCAAATTCATGTGCTACAGTTTTAGCCATTCCCTGGCTGCTAAACATCTAATTTATTTCCAGTTCTTCTTCAGCTACTACAAAGTATTGCTATAAATATTTTGGTGTCCATGAAACTTTTATTTTTATCTTTTACTAGCTAGCAGTAGTAACTCTGAGTCAAAGGATAAGAAGCTGTAATTTGTTAGTATAATTTCAAATTATCTCCAAAATGGTTCTGTCAATTCTTATATCTACCAACAATCTATTAGTAATTAATTCCACAACTTCTTTCTACAACTTCTCCAATACTGACTATTCCCATTTTTTTGTCACCTTTGCCAAATTTGTATTTCTTATTACATAAGAATGATTTGGAGCAATCTTTCACATAGTTGGTTGTTAACAGTTTGTCATTCTTCTTTTCAAAATTGTTTGACCACTCTGTTTGATCACAATTTGGGGGCAATGTTTTTTGATCTTCTATAAGACATTGATAGAAATCTATCATTGATATCAGATGCTTGTCAGAGATTCTATACATAGATTTTTTTGCCCACAAATTCACCTCATCTCTTAATCTAGTTGTGTTAATTTTGTTTTTGCAAAAGCTTTTCAAATTCATGTAATTCAAATGATCAGTCTTATCTTTTGTAATCCTCTCTATCTCTTATTTGCTCAAAATTTCTTCCCCTAGCCATAGCTATAAAAGGTACCCAATCTGGTTCACTTCTGATGTTTTAATGGTATGACCTTCAATATCCAGGTTATATATTCATTTTGTCCATAAGGCATAATGTGAATACTTATGCTGTATGTAATGTCTAAAGCTAATTTCTGTCAAATGACTTCAAAGAGGGAGTTGTCAATATTGTCAAGTTTATCAATCGCTAGGATACTGAGTTGAATTGTTTCTCATTCTTCCTTATTTAGTATCTTCTATTGATCTAATTTTCTACTTTTAAACAGTACCAAACAGTTCTGATAATTATTTATTTACAATATAACAAGGACTAGAAGTTCTATTCATTATTCACTCCTTTAAAAAAATGATTATTTCCCTTGAGTTTTCTGGAACTGATGCCTACTTTTAACACAATACACACACATATGTGCATGTAAATGTCTTTCAAAACTGAACTCAGTCAAGATGTGTTGCAATTATAGATATAATAAAGTAAAGCTTATTATTTGTGAACATCTGGAAGAGTTTTCTCTAAAGTTCAATACTAGAAATATAAGAGTATAATAATGCTTTATAGTTTTCAAAGCACTTTTATGTAATTTGTAAGTCACAACAACTCTTTGAGATAAGTAGGAATGGATATTATTTTGTCTATTTTACAAATGAAAAACAAAAAGGCAAAATTGAGTCCCAGAGTGGTTAAGGAAAGAAAACTACAAAGTGGCTGAGCTAGGATATGAATTGATGTCTGCTGATGTCAGGTATATCATTTTTTCCCACTACATCATAATCTCTTTTTAAGGGAAATGAATAAAGTACTTTGAAGGATTTCAGAAGATTTTTGCACATAGTAGGTTGAATATAAGTAGAGGGCACCATCCTTTTAAAAATTATTTCAAAATATAGTAACAGAAACATCATGCAATGATCAACAACTGACATTTCTTCTCAGGAATACAATGATCCAAGACAATTCCAAAAGACTCATGATGGAAAATGCTATCCAACTCCACAGATAGAACTGTGGAGTTTGAATGTAGATTGAAGCATACTATTTTCACATTTTGTTGTTGTTTTTTGTGGCTTTTTCCTCTTTATCTGTTTCTTCTTTCACAATATGACCAATATGAAACTATGTTTACATGATTGCACATGTATAACCTATATCAGATTGTTTCCTATCTTGGGGAAGGGGGATAGAAGGGAGGCAGGGAGAAAAAATTTGAAACTCAAAATCTTACTTAAAAATGTTGAAAATTATCTTTATGTGTAATTGGGGGGGGGAGAATTAAAACACTATTTACCAAAAAAAATTTCAAAATAATACATTTTTTTAAATAAAGCTGAGAATAGTCTTGCTATTTCAAGGAAAAACTATCAACTGGCCATCAAAATTTTTAAAAACAAGATTCTATTCGATAAAACCTCAATTTTATTTAAGCAACATATGCTTATTTGTATATATGTGTATATATGCAGACATATATATATTACTTAAGCAAAATTAAAGTTCTATGGACAATAACATTATTTTTAAAATTATGCATATGATATATGTAAAAATATATGTGTGTATATGCACATATACATGACTATACATACATACGATGTATACACACGTATTTATATGCATTTGTATATTTAAAGCAGTCTAAAACTTTTTTGTCTTTGTCTTGATTACTGTAACTTTTTCTAGAACTTCTAATATTTCTGAAAATTATTCATTATTTACAGTATTTAATTCTTTAAACAAATTTTTAAGAATACATACATGTACACATGTGAGAGCATGTAAAACTGCTAAATTCTAAGTACACACACATATATGCTCAAAAAATTATAGCATTTGTTGAAAGCGAGAATAATATCCATAAATCCTAAAAAAAAAAAGGCAAATATTCAAAGTGGAGGACAAAATTTTGAGAAAATCATAAATATCTACATTTATATGTCAAAAGATGGCTATAAGAAAAATTGCCTATCAATACTGATACATGCTAATAAATAGAGAAAAGGACAATTATTTATTTTTGTGTTTTTTTTTTTTTATTCACCCTAAGATATTAGCATATTTACCTTTCAGGAATATCTTCAAATGCTTTGGTCCAAAACAAAAGAAGGAAGAAAAATTCTGGATTTGCACTTAAAATCCTATGAATTTGATATGATTCCCAAATCGTTCATTTTTTCGACAACCCATTGCCTGGTTGGACAATGAATATGTTGATATTCCTTTGGAAAGGAATTATCCTGGGAAGGAGCTCTAGACCATAAAGGAGACACCAGCATTGCCGTCTTCAGTTTCCATCAATCATGTTTATAGGGACTACAAGCAGCACCATCCACTCCTGGCATTTTTAGTGCCTACATCATCTTGACTTTGTACTCAGAAGTACACTAACTAGAAGAACATGACAAATCACCGTACTAACACAGAAAGTGTAGAAGATATGTAAATGAAAAAAGTAATAGAGAAGAAGCAAGGTAATATGGAAATCATTTAACTAAGATTCAAAAGACCTGGGTTCTGATTTCAGATCTGACAGTAGTTATATGACCTTGAGCAAGTCACGTAAACTTATTTTGTTTTGGTTTTCCCCAGTGACAAAATGGGCATTATCATGTTCTATAATGATTCCTTTCTGGGTTATTGTGAGAATCAAATGAGAGAACTTTGTAGAATGCAAGTTTCTTGAGAGCAGGGACAGTTTTACATTCATCCCTATATCACGATCATTGTAACACAGCAGAAGCTTAATAAATTCTAATTGATTGAAAAATATTGAAACATACTTTGTAAGACCATAAAGGATTATACAAAGGTAAGGCCATACTCTTGTAAGTTTTCTGTAAGGCAAATATAAAACAAGTCATGTCAATTTGTGTTGTTAAAATAACAATAAAAACAAACAACAACAACAGCAAGAGAATACCGTTTCAGAGATTAACAAAAGATCTTTTATTTTTCAGTAGACAAGCAAGAAAAAGAAATTCTATTTTTATAACCTGAAATAAGACATGGAGATATTAAAGTTAAAAAAAAACAATCCAGTAAACAAAATGGATACCCACAAATTAGGGGAAAAAAATCTAAACAAATTGTGATATGTGAAAACAATGATATCTTTCCGTGCCATAAGAAATGATTAAGAAAAAAAAACACAAAACATTGGTTGCCAACCATTGAAGCATTTATTGTCTATTTTAGTTTTACTTTTAATATCACCATGAGCAGTTGAGAGGTATCATGTCAAAAAATATAGTTAATCAGGCAAAATAGAGCAAATTTATTTACCAAAAATGGTAACACATACCCATTAAGAAGCATGAAAAGACATATGTGAACTAATGCAAAGTGAAATAAGTAGAACCAAGAAAATAAGAAACAAAATTTACTACAGTATATTACATGGAAAGACCACTACAAAATAAAACAACTGAAAAATTATGACTAAGCTTAGCCCCAAAGACGAGATAATGTTAAAACATCTCTCTATCCCATTCTTTGAAGAGACGAAAACCATGGGTGTGAAACACTGTATATAATTTATTTAATACAATTTTCTCATTTGTTAGTTTTGTTGAACTTTTTTTTTCTATCTCTTAAAAAAATCCTTATTACAACTGATATCTCTGAATCATAGGGCAGAAGGAGAGATATAGTGGGAAGTGTAATATATCAACAATAAATGTAAACCATTAATAAAATTTGTTTTTAACAAAGAAAAATATTCCAATAATCCAGTAACTTCATTTAGTAAAATTCCAGTAACTTCATTAATTCTAGTATTACTAACAAAGACAAAGCCGAAGAGACAAAATAATAGACCATGATGTGAAATGCAAAAGTCTTAAATGGAAGTACAATTAGGTCCTGACTAGTGCAAATAATAAATCCCAAGAAGAGGTCACATTATTCAATTCATGCTGTATATTTTTATTTCTATTTCGTTGGAACCAATCATTATATTTCACATAGAATTATAACTTTGGTGCAAATTTGAATATTTTGACTCTTTAATGGTATTCATTATTCACACTAATCGGGATTTGCCTATATTTTATCACCAAGTCAATTTGAATGAGAGTAGATTCATAATACTTTGAATAGCTCATTGAAAGTATTCTCTGACCTCTGGAGCAAATTCTGGCTGTAACTTTTAAGACCACTTTCTCCAAGGAAATAATGGCTCAACGCTTATCACATAAAGGTTCTTGCTGGTGAAAAAGAAATGAAGCTGGTCCACATAACGGAAAATCTTAAGCAGAATTGAGTAGAGATGCATTGTCTTTAACTATACACCACGATTAGAATTAGAAAGGAGAATACACAGAACATTGGTTGCCTACCATTGAAGCATTTGTTATCTATTTTAGTTTTAATATTACCATGAGCAGTTGAGAAGTATCATGTCAAAAAATATAGCTAATCAGGCAAAACAGAGCAAATTTATTTACCAAAAATGGCAATGTATATACCCTAATAGCCAGTACTAAGTAGACAGATTATCTCTACACAAGGTTATTTGAAATTGATCCAATGTCTTTCCCTCACATACAGTGAACTTTTGAGTGGGCCAGAAAAAGCTCTAGCAATTACTAGAAATAAAATCAGCAATCACCCACATTAGAGGACACAGAGAGAAAGTAACATGAGTTCCCATTTATTATAGAAATAATTATAACAGCAAGAAGAATAGCTCAAATTTATGTAACACTTTAAAATTCACAAGTGTTTTACTGGTCTTAAAATAACATTTGCATTTTAGAACTTCTAGCTAGGCTATGAGAACGAGTACACAAAATTCAATTGTTTATCACAGATTATGGTCCAATCTTTTCCATTCCAATACTTCCCTTCTCAACCTTCATACCCAGAAGTAAATAAAATTTATTGGGGGAATTTCAGAGAATGGGACTTCAATCTTTTGTGGGATGAACACCACTGTTTCTCAGGAATCAAAACTTTGATTTAACCAAGAAAGATACAAAGATATGAACTGGCTGAAGTCACCCCAAAGTCCACTTTTTCCAAGGAAATAATGGCTCAGTGCTTATCACATAAAGGCTCTTGCTGGTGAAAAACAAATGAAGCTGACCACATAACGGAAAATTTTAAGCAGCATATTGTCAACAGTGATTTGCATGCATGGAGCTGTCATCCAGGAGATAAGAGATTAGAAAATGAGGTGGGCAGGGATGTGGAGGAACCAGGAGATGACAAATGAACTAGAGAAGCACTAGTACCCATATAATGTTAAAAGATTTTAAGGAAGGCATTTAGCACATGAGGGCATATAGCACATATATCCTATGGATATATAGGAGGATACAGACAAGAGATAAATGGAATGGAAATCATTGCTATATTATAACCTTACCTTTAGAATAAGTATACATAGCAAGGAGATTATGTAGTCATGTTAATATATAAATATGTGTATATATATCTATATAAATATATGTATGTATGCATTTATGCATATATATAAGTATATACATACATACACATACACAGCTTTTACAGGATCAGCAAACTCTTCATCTTAAAACTTAAACCCATAAAAACTTTCATATATTCAGTACTAACACATATTTCATTACAGATTGGGTATTGACTGTACAGTAGACACAAACTACTATTTTTCTATCTCCCAAAATAATCAACTTATTTAAAAATAATTTTCCTTTTCTATAAATGAACTGAAATAACTACATATAAGAGTGATATTATAAATCCTGATTGATAGAAATGACAAAATTCTCAGAGATAACACTTGCCATGACCCTTTTTAAATATCACATGCATATTGTGATTGAAGTCCTCTGAACCTATAACAAAGCACCACTTTTAAAAGTTCCACAGTAACTTATATATGTGTACACCATCAAAGAAATTATGAATGATAGATTATACACATACACATAAAAAACATCTCTCTCTCTCTCTCTCTCTCTCTCTCTCTCTTCTCTTTCCTCCCTCCCTATGTCTTCTCCTTCATCTCCTTCTCCCTTTCCCTCTCCCTATTTATCTATAATGGCATACCTTTGTTCTCTTTGTCTATCCAGGAGTTTTTTGCAAAAAGTTCAATATATTTTTTCCATTGACAATTCTATGCCTTACCTTTGCCCCAAAGTCACCACATGCCATCAGGCCTGATATTTTTTAGGACCAAGCTTATTACCCTCAAGGATAATGTGAAGTAATTAATTTCCCAATCATGTTGCTTATACTTAGTGGAATCATGCTAGGAGCGATTTGAATTGTCTTTCTTACTTTGAATTTGAATTGTCTTTCTTAACATCCAGTATGTCAGTTTTTAGATAGTAGGGTGAGTTCCACAATGGTCACTGCTGAGTCACCCATATCTCCAAAGAACATTTAAACTTGTGCCTTTTAAAGGGCTCTAGCAGGTGAATGACACTCCTTTGAAATTACCGAGGACAAAACTATTCATATTTCCTTTGAAAGCACTCAACGACAGGTCTGGCATAATGCATGTCAGTGTCCACTGAACCAACATTAGTGAGGAGACTGAACATAGAAAAAAAGAGAAACAATAGCAGATCGGTGATATCTCACTTGGAAAAAGTGAACAGCAATGTTATTTTCTTTCTTGCAGCTGAGCGGTGCTACTATGAAACTGAGCAGTCTCATTTTTTCCCAGACATGAGTATAATCTGACTCAAGAGATATTTGTGTTTTGTGTCCTACATTAATCTAATTAAAGGATATTCATCAAGGAAAATGAATAAAAGAGAAGAGTAAGCCTGCCTAATTTTGAAGATCCATTGACATTACACATGTCCCTATATCTGCTTTCCAGGTTGTTTTTTTTCCCAATATGACACTGATATTGATGAAAATTTTTAAAATATATTACATTCATATCTACAACACATCTGATATGAAGTGGTTGGATTCTTGCTTTTTAAGCAAATAAGCACATATTAAGTGTTTACTTCCCAGGCATTGTGGTAGGCAATGGCATGCAAAAGAAAAACATAAATGAAGTAGTAATCCTACTAGATGGAAATAATGCATATGCTGATAAGGAACTACAAAACATATAGAAGTCTTTTGTGTGTTTTTTTTGGCAACAATGTGGAATGTTAAAAATTAGGTGGGGAAATCGGGAAATGCTAAGGATTCCAACAGGTGGCTGGGAGTAATGAGAGTATTTCAGGTATAGGGGACAGCCTGTACAAATTTATAGAAATAGGGAACATGTCATATACAGTAAGTAGGTCTGTTTTCAAGTCCTAATAAATTAGAACCCAGCATGCTATTAAAAGATGGGTATAGCAAAGCAAAAGAAAAATGGCAAATGTAAGAAACACACTGGCTTCACAGGGAAACATATAGAGAGGCAGTTTGGCATAATCACTGACCTGTATCTGTGGGTGGAGTTTCCACAAATGGTGTTCAAGGGGGAGGGGCAGAGTATTTGTCTACCTCTTTCCCCTTTTCTCCTTTTGCCCCTCTTCCCTCTGCATATTACCATACATACAACACACATGTATATGTGTGTGCATAGATGCATACATAAATAAGCATATATGTACATGTATATTTCAGCTGATTATTTTAAGACTTTTTATGGAAACCATCAAGGTAGTAGGTTGGGACAATGATGCATCAGCTGAATTAATTACTATCATCACTCTTCTAAAGAAAAAAAAACAAAGCAACTTCAGCATACTCAATCATTACAGGCAAGAAGAAAATGGAATAGCACAAAGTCAAGTCTTGGTACAGACTCTATGCCAGGCAAAATAGAAATTTTCTGATTTTAAAACTGCTTTGCCTCTGGAAGCATTTAGCATAACCTAAATTCTTAGGTTCCTCTTTTGAAAAACCACAGAAGTGTCTTCTCTCCCACCTCCCTCCCCCCCCCCCCCCATCTGCCTTCTTCCTTTTTGGTCACAAATAAAAAATACACTACACAAGAGAACTGCTGGAGGCATTCTAGACCCTCATACCTAAGTTAATCAATAATAGGATTTTAAGTGATTGCAAGAGTCAAAATAAGACAGGAATAGCAACTGCAAAAGACACTACCAAGTAAGACTTTTTCCCTTGCACAAACAAGCACTGTAAATCACTAGAAATGATTTGATGTTATCTAATGCTCATTCAAATCCCTATGCAAAATTTATGTGGAACTCCACACATTCAGAACCTTTGCAGTTTTTCACAGATATAATCGTTGCTCCCTTTTCCACGTATATTTCTGTTATATATCCTTCTTATTCAAGAATCAGGGAGAAAACTAAAATATCTGCATAAATAACTGCAAATGTGAAATGCTTTATTAAGTGACTGCAGTAAATGGAGGAGAGGGATACTGGTGTTAATGACAGTTAACATAAGCATGGTTTCTTTAAGTTAGCATAGCATAACATGAGAAGTATTTCTAAATTATATTGTCCATTTCACAGAGATTGAAATCACACATAAAACAGCATATAATAAAAAGATAAATGATTAAATATAATGTATAAACATAACATACAATGAATTATATAATATTGATTATATTCAATAAATTATCATCTTTTAAACACTACAATGATTATATAAAATAGGTTTATTATATATACTTAAAATTATATGTGCAATATATATGTATACATGCATGCAAATATACACACTCAATTACCCAGTGTCTAACTACTTTGCCCTATAATTTATTTGAAATTGCAGGGAAGTTAAACAGCAATTACATTATTGTTAGAAAGCCATGAACCACCAACCTATACAATTAACTCAAGTTATACATTGATTAGGAAGAAATGGTTAACGTGGTATTTCTCTGTTTTCCCCAGATTATTTCCCTCTTCTTTTATCTATTAATGTATCTATCTTTGGGGGATATCTTTCTCTCTATACAACACTTGGAGAACACTGTCCTATAGATCAATGCCCAGCTTTCCACTACAGGCCACCAAGCAACTTAACACAGCAAAAGGTGGGATGTGCTGAAACAGCAGCTATTAATGATTTTGCACATATGTGTATGGAAAGGGGAGAGGAATGAGAGCTTAATTCATTCAAAGAGCTTGGGGAATTCATTACACTGAAATTCTCAACCCTAAAAGTAAGGTAAAAAAGACAAGTTGTAGCATAGAACTGGAAATGGCTACCGTGTTGTCACCTACTTTCTGCTCAAAAAAGGGGAAAATATCCTCAAACCATTTAGTTACTTCAAGATATATACATATATACACACATGCATACATATATACATACACATATGCATATATGCATGTGCACATACATCACAAACATAGGTACATATATACATACACATACTACAAACACATGTGACAAATGTATAGAGATCACAGACATATACACATATATCACAATACATACACACACCACAAATATATACACATAGCATAAACATACAGATACCTATATCATATATACATATAATTCACAAATATAGATGCATGCATATTTCATATATATGTATAACAAAGATGTGGTTTCAAATAAATCATAATGCAAAAAATATACTCCACACTTCCCCTAGAGAATATAATTTGAAAAACAGATATCAGAGATAGCAGTGGTCTTGTGTTTCCAGCACACAAAACAGCAGAGAGATGATCACTTAGCTTTTGTTTTGGTTGCAATTCATTTTTTTTCAAGAAGTGTAATTAAAAACTGCATTAATTCCACCAATTATGGCCTCCAAGGGACCAGAAACCCCATGTTACTATGTGATGGAACACAACTGAGCTGCAAACATCCATTTACCATTATAATACTCATTAATCCTGCCAAATACAACTCATTACGAGACTTCAAGGAAATCATCTCATAGGCAAACACAGCACAGAATCTATCTGTCACTGCATTCCTCACAGCACAAGTTGCAGAGGTGGAATTGTTCAATGTAACTAATTTATGAAGCACCAAACTATGCATTTCATTTCTCATTCAAGCTCAGACCTTTCTGAGAAGGATCTTGGCCTAAATGGTATTAGTATAACTCTCTTAAAGAAAATCCTTCTTATTTTTTTATCCTGCTTTTATTTAAAACCATGTATTATTTCACCTATATCTTGCCTAACTTTTAAAGAATACAATCTTAACTTCTGGTTGTCAGGGGCCCCATCATATTTCACCTAACTTACATTCATAGGCTTTGTGCTGGAAGGTACAGAGCAGAGGATCATAGAATCACCACCCTTCTATGGCTCCTTAAAGATCAATGGCCTTATTTGCCCTGTGGCTGAACTCTCTTATATGTGTTGTCTCCCCTAATTAGAAGATGTACTACTTGAGTGCATATACTGTATTTCTATTTTTTTTTCTAATCCTAGTACTTAGCACAATGCCTGCACATAGAAAATTCTTAATAATATTTTTCCATTACATTTCATCACATATTTAGAGCTTGAAGGGACCATTGAGATCACTAGGTCCAATTCACTCCCAGCTCTGCAGATAAAGAAACTGATTCTTGGAGAGGTTAAGTGATTTTCGAATACAAAGTCATCTGGATAGTTAATGGTAGAATTGGACATTGAATCCAGGTCCTCTGAATTACAATGCATACTTGATGATTTCTCAAATTTAATTGGACAATATTATTTAAATGTTTAAATGTTCTCTTGAAATAGAATAACAAAGTACATAATCATAACCACTGTAATACTTCTGATTTGATCTTTTTTTTCACATTCTCTATATATGTAGTAGGTTTCAGTACAGTAGACTATATAGAAAAGAACACTGGATAACAAAGGACATCAATTTTAATCTTGGCTTGGATTCAGTAAGTTCAGTTATTTTTCAGTTGAGTTCAATTCTTTGAAATTCTATTTGGGTTTTTCTTGGCACAGATAGCTCATTTTACATATGAGGAAACTAAGGCAACAGTGTTAAGTGACTTGCTCAGGGTCAGACAATTAATAACTTCCCTTCTGTATACTCCGTGAACAGCAGAAAAGATATTGTGAATATGCTTGCATGTAAGCCTGTATGCAAATACATATATATTATATATGTACATGTGTGTATATGTGTTATATATATATATATATATATGAAAATTGTATATATATTTATATATATAAACTTTGACTAAACCTTTGGAAAAATCAATTCAATTCAACTCTCTATTATTACTAATTTAAAAATCATTATTACTGAGTGTGGGCCTGGTCTTCAATTGTTGTCTAAGAAATAACAGCAGAAAGTTTCATCAAAGTGGGACAAAATGGAAATTTTTTAATAACAACATATGCAATTATTACTGTATAGAGGAATGGAGATCTGCTTTGGAGGATGGAATATGCTCACATGAAATCATAGATACTTGAATGGTTATAAAAAGAGTATTAAAATGAATAAGCCTTTGTAAATATAATCAGCGTAAACAATTGATTCAGATATTCCAAAGGTAGAAAATAGCCATTATCTTTAATACCATATTTGTTTTGAATGGACATTTTTTTTAACAATTCTGAAGCACTTTAAATGAGGGAAAATGTCTACATGGAAATCTAAGGTTGTAATAAATATTTAAAAGACCCTTAGGTAGAGTGTCTAGGTGGTGCAGTGAATAGGGCACTGACCCTGGAGTCAGGAGGACCTGAGTTCAAATCTGACCTCAGACACTTCACACACTTACTAGCCATGTGACTTTGGGCAAATCACTTAACCCCAATTGTCCTCCAAAAAAAAAAAAAAGGCCCTTAAATAAAATGTCAGGTTATTTTAAATATCCCTTTGTTTTCAATTATAATTATAAAACTCAAAATAAAATAAATGTTTGTATATACACCTCAAAAACTATCCAAAGTGAGTTCATCCTGTATTATGAATGTTTGCATCCTCCCTGCTCTGAAACCAGATATAGATCTCATTGACAAGCAAAAATAGAATATGATACAAATAGTTAAAATTATGCCAAGCCCCAGACTTTGTTACCACCACGGTAAGTATTTGTTAATTTTTAAGGTACTAATCATTCATAAAAAAAAATGGCTTATCCAAAATTCTACAGTAGCTAATACAAAATTGATTGAAATATAGATGTGCCAATATTTCTCTTTTCCTCAAATTCCTAAATAAATAAAATTATACTTAGAGCGAATGAGAGATGCTTTTTAAAAGAAAATAATAAACAGTGTTTAACTTTAGAATTCCCTTTCCTGTTAAGTTTCAAATTCCAGTGTACATCTGTGATGGAGTAAAGGAAATTCTTTAAAAATTCAGTTAGGGGAACTGTTCTTTGGAATAAACAGTTACAAAGTATATGCTTGAGTTTGAGCTCAAAATGAAAAGAAAAGGAAAGATCAGAGACAGATGCAGTTAGAATAGATAGGACTTGACAATTGATTGGATGTAGGTTGGTGAAAAAGGGAAGAGTAGAACATGGCTCTGATGTTACAAATCTTCATTACTGAGAAAACAATGCCACCAACAAGGCTAGTAAAGTTTCAAAGAGAAATGAGTTATGGGGGAAGAGGAATAGGTTCAGATTGGGGCGTATTGAATTTGAGATCCAAATAAAACATTCAGGCGGAGATGTCAAGCAGGTATTTGGAAGCCTGGGACTGGGGTTCTAAGAGATATTAGGAACAGAGGTTCGATATATAGATTTGTAAATCATTTGCAATGAGATGATGATTAAACCTATGGAGGCTAATGTGACCAATAAGAGAAAGAATAAAGAAATAGAGGTGAAAAGGACCTAGGAGAGAAGCTCAAATTTCCCATTTCCTTAGTGTGCTGATTAGGGATGATGATGCAGCTAAGGAGACTGATAAGGAGATTAGTTAGGTTGTCAGAGGAGGAAAGAGAATTCAGGAGAAAGGGGTCATTGATAGTATCACACACTGAAGGGATTTTAAAAAGAATAAAGACTGAGAAAAGGTCATAAAATTTGTCAAATTAGGAGTACATTAATAATATTCTGAGAGTATTTTCAGTATACTGGAGCAGGCTGCAAAGGTCTGAAAAGTAGGTGATGATGAGGAAATGATAACAAGAAGTGGAAACTATTCATTCTAAATTTTAGCAATGAAAAGAGAATATATATACATGTATATGTATATGTTCACATACATATATAATATATACACAATATTTATATATGCCTATATACACATATGTATGTGTGTATACACACACACACACACAATGTGTGTTGGAAATAGCAGAAAGAAAAAGGAAAGAATATTACTCATGTTGTCTACTGTTCCCTTGACCTCCTTTATAGGAATTTTTCTGCCTCTGTTTCTCAAGGACTGTTTTTGTTTCCCTGACACTGGTACACTTTGTAATCAGTGATTTTCTCTGGATGAAGTTTGAACAGAAGCTTCTCCCTGGGGCCATCCACCCACCCTGGATAAGTCAGAAAACACAGTATTTTCTCTCCAGACGTAATGAATGAGCTCCAAAAATGCCAGTCTAGTCTCTAGAGGTCTAGCACATCAAGCTCTTTGCCCATGTAGCAAACACTGTAGTCTTTGGAGTTTTGGAAAATAAATCTACCTTCCTGGGCCATTAGAGAAACAGGAAATGTCACCCTAAAGGTGGTAGGGGGGGATGCAAGAATTTGCATTTATTAGAATTTCTTAAAGTGCCTTTTATGTAAAGAGCTCCAGTAGCTATATATATATATATATATATATATATATACACACATAAAACTGCAAATCATACAAATAGCTTAAACAATAAATGGCCCAAAGTGAAAAAAAACAGCAAAGAAGGAAGAAGCAGGGAGAAGTGGGTGGACAGAAAGGTAAGCACAATAACCTACTCTTGAAACAACAGGGGAAACAAATACTTAACCCAAGAGCTTACTCCCCAATATCATGGGAGATGCTGATATTAACACAGAATTCACCTACATACTTCAACAGGAAATTTGGGCACATATCACCCAGAGTTTAAGGTTAACTCATTGATGAGTTGCTATGGGGGAGTAAAATCAAGATAAAACTAACACGCTTTGTTAATTTGAGGAAACACTAAAGAAAATCATTCTAGCATTGAATTATTTAATAATTCTTGTCAACAAACATTTATTAAATATTATCCATGGATAAGACAATGTGCTGGGGGCTAAGGATACAAAATAAAAATGGAAAACTTCCTGGACACAAAGAGCTTATATTCTCTTAGACAGTAAACCATGCTTTAGTTAGTTTGTTTTTTTTTATTTAATCTTGGAAAAAAATGTATTGCTATCACTAGGTTCAATGGAATAGAAAAGAACTACAAGGTTGGCACATAGTTTGTTTAGAAACAAGATAGACATTATAGGCAAAAGAGTTGTGACTGTTAATATGTGCACCAAACATCTTCCTATAAACCATGGTGAAAGTATTTTTTTTTTTTTTTGCTTTTTTGGAGGGCAGTTGAGGTTAAGTGACTTGCCCAAAGTCACATGGCTAGTGTGTCAAGTGTCTGAGGTTGGATTTGAACTCAGGTCCTCCTGACTCCAGGCCGGTGCTCTATTCACTGTGTCACCTAGCTGCCCCCCTAAAGAAAGTATTCTTGATTGCCAACTGACTCAAATGAGTTTGAATTCTGCCTTTATTATATAACACTTATTAAATTCTATTTTCTGTAACTGTCATCAACCTGTCTCAACTGGATTTCATTTAAGTTTTTTCTGACCAGTTTTCTAATTAACCAAAGTGATTAAGAATACCTTTAAAAGTCTGTCTCATCTTCAATAAAACATATCTTTGGTTAAATGATTCAATGTCCCTGGATTTCAGTTTCCTCATCTGTAAAATGAAGATGCTGGGCTAGAAGTCCTATGAAGTCTCTTTTAGTTCTAGAACTATGATTCTCTGATTCTGATGAGAAAGTAGTCTGGGATTCAGACACTCTGAGAAGTACTGGCATATGTGCTCTGAATTCCATGTCATTCTCTATGAGGTTTCTTTGCTTTCAAATAGGCTCATAGTTAAAACATGTCCAAATAACCATGTGGGTTGCAGCTGGGAGTGATGGCTGTTGCTATTCCCTGTTCCTAGATAAATTATCTATTTACACATCCCTTGTAATATCATTTATAAAATGAATGACCATGTTCTCTTCCATTTCCTATATAAATGACTTTTAAAACCTGCTCTCAGAACGGGTCCTATGAAATAAACCTTCATAGAGCCTCATCTTAGGCTAATTCATGGATCCTAAGAGCCCTACTGATAAGTTGATAAAATCACTGCAAAAAGCATGTCACTTTCCTGATTTTCTTTGCCTATGCTTAATTATACTCACCTAGAAAACAGTTTCAGAAATGTCAACAGGAATTCATTAAGTGATGACTACATATATGCAAGGCAGAGGGCTAAATTTCAAAATATACAGCAAATGCAACATCTAACTTGTGGCACAGTTACGGCACCATACAATAAGCTTTTATTAAGCATGGACTATGCGCCAGGTACTGTGCTAAGCAATGGAGACAGAAATAAGTCAAAGAAAAATAGTCCCTACCATCAAGGAAGATGACAACACAAAAACAGAAAATGGAAATATTGGAGGAGGTGGGAAGATGTACCAACTAAGATTCCATGAGGGTAGGGAATAACCAAACAGAGCAGTTGGTGGCAAACCAAGAATTGGCTGAGCTTCTGGACTTTCTTTAAAGCGAGGCTTTGGGAAGAGTTTTATGCTCTATCATCCAACCTTCCAATCAGAGGGGCAGAGGGAGTTGAGGGTACTGATGAGTTATGAGTACCAAAAGTGAAATAACCTCTCCAATCATAAGTTTCCTGGTGATGAGTTTATCCAGGGTGGGGGGAATTATGGGTTTTTGATGGAGTCAAAACCAATTAGAGCAGTTGGTGGAAAATAAACCTCTTTCTCTATGAAGTACAGACTGCTTAAAGGGAGTCATTTATGAAGGACAGAATCTTTAACAAGGAGAAGAAATTAAGCAATTTAGGAGAGCAAGGAATAGTTTACCTGCCATATCTGTGATGACTAAAAAAGAGATAGAGATTATGAAATGCAAATGAATGATGTTGGTTACATTAAATTAAAAAGGTTTTGCACAAACAAAACCAATTCAATCAGGATTAGGAGAGAAGCAGAAAACTGGGAAGGGATTTTTACAACCAGTATCTCTGATAAAGGCCTCATTTCTAAAATATATAGAGAACTGAGTCAAATTTACAAGAATACAAGTCATTTGCCAATTGATAAATGGTCAAAGGATATGAACATGTGGTTTTCAGAAGAAGAAATTAAAGCTATGTACAGTCATATGAAGAAATGCTCTAAATCACCATTTATTAGAGAGATGCAAATCAAAACAACTCCGAAGTAACATATCACACCTGGCTAACATGACAAAACAGGAAAATGATAAATGTTGGAGAAGATGTGGGAAAATTGGAACACTAATTCATTGTTGGTGGAGCTGTAAAGCTGATTCAACCATTCTGGAGAGCAATTTGGAACTATGTCCAAAGGGCTATAAAAATGTGCATACTTTTTGACCCAGTAATACCATTTCTAGGGCTGTATCCAAAACAGAACATAAAAATGGAAAAAGGACCCACATGTGCAAAAATATTTATAACAGTTCTTTTTGTGGTGGTCAAGAACTGGAAAAAGGGATGCCCATCAGTTGGGTAGTGGTAAAGTTGTGGTATATGAATGTAATGGAATACCATCGTACTATAAAAATGATGAACTGGCAGACTTCAGAAAAATCTGGAAAGACTTAAATGAACTGACGTTGAGTGAAGTGAGCAGAACCAGGAGAACATTAAACACAGTGATAGTCATAGCGTGCAATGACTGATTTTGATAGACTTAACTTTTCTCAGCAATGCAAGGACCTAAAACAATTCCAAAAGACTCATGATAAAAAATGCCATCCACATCCAGAGAAAAAATTTTGGAGTCTGAATACAGAACAAAGCAGACTAATTTTTTTGTTTGTTTTGTTTTGTTTCTTTCTCAGGGTTTCTTCCATTTACTATAATTCTTCTATACAACATGACTAATGTGAAAACGTGCCTTGTCATGGCTAAAGAATTCATTATCAACTGCCTAGCCTACAGATGATAAATCTCTATTCTTAGTAAGTCTATTCCTTGAAAAACAAACTTGGTCTATTATTGGGACCATACTCAAATCCTCTCCAGCATGTTAGAGGCTACTAGAGCTGGCATTGACTTTGAGCAGCCAGGTTCACATCCATGCCATGATGAGACACTAGGGTAGGCCTTTGTGGAGGGGAGTCTGGACTTTCACTCTCCAGGTCTTCATTCTATTTTAAAGAAGATAGATTACTATTAATCATCTTTCTATAGAAAACTTTACAAAACAGTTCTTTTTCTCTTTTTTGCCTTTTTAAAAATTTTCAGTTCTGAATTCTCTACCTACCTCCAATCCTTCCCACACTCATTGATAAGGCAAGAAATATACTAACCATTATACATATGAACTTACGTAAAACATAAAGAGTTTATATTACAATCAGTGCTATCTCTCACTATCATCATTCTCTGCTTATGAAATAAATTAAATATCTCTGAGGTGGCTTTTTAAAATTTGTTTTAAGACCAGTTTTTCACTTTCCTTCCCCTATCAAGGCAATTTGTTTATATCAGAAAACTACTGTATAAAATTATTGTAATTTGTGTGAATGTCATTTCTGATATCTGTTACCCATTTTTCATCATCAAATATGTGTTGAATAGTACATGATTTTGTCAGTTGCTTGCCAAATCTTTTCACCATTATTATTTTTCCTCCTAAATTTTATGCTAAAAAAAACAAAAAAACTTTTATCTTCATCTGAAAAAGTTGGTGGTCTTACTATATACAGATATTTCAGGGATGGCTTCTGTATTAATAAGAAGTCTTTTTCTACCTGTTAAAATAAAATCAATTTCATATGTCTGTATATGTGTATGTGATGTTTATTCATAATCACTATGTTTGGTGCCTACTGATCCATTACTGGAAGAAAAGATTAAAATGGAAAAGTGTAAGGCATCTATGTAGACTACAAGTCTTTGGCCCCTTTCATTTCTTCTTCATGATTTATGAAATCATATATTTCTTGTTACTTTACACCTATTCTCATCTTTTCTTTGAAGTCACCAAATATGAAAATGTATTTTATTTACATATATTGAGTTCTTTATAGAAATTCTCTACTTCTTCATTTTATATAACTAATGCTGGTACATAACTTGCAAATATTATCATGGTAGTCTTTTTGTAAATAACTATTATGAGAACTGCAACATGAACTGATAAAATGCCTCATGGGCATTTGGTGCCTTTGGGCATAAAATAAGACCAATTCAGCAACATCCTTCTTTTCTTCTCCACAGAGTACTAACGAATCAGTCTTACATTTATCTTCTTCCCCCATGCCCCACCCCATGCCACAGATATGTATAGTCAAGCAAAACAAATTCAAACACTGGACATTTCTGGGGAAAAATGTATTTTTTGAATATTGAGAATATTACTCCTTTGCCAAGAGGTAGATAATGTTCTTCATCATCTGTCCTCTGAAATAATAGCAGGTCATTGCATTAATCAGTTATCAAGTCTAATATGCTTTTCTTTATAATATTCTTATTGCATAAATGGTTTTTCTGATTCTGCTGATTCATTCTGCATCAGTTCATAAAATGTTTTCCAAGTTTCTCTGAAATCATCACTTCTGTAATTTCTTACAGTGCAATAATATTCTGTTATACACAATCTATTTAGCCATTCCTTAGTTCATGGGTACTCACCACTCCATCATTTATTTCTAGTTCTTTGCATTACATTAATAGTTGACATAGAATGTTTTGTCTATGTGGGTTCCTTTTATCTTTCTCTGATCTCTTAGCATGTCTAAGCATAGTAGTCATATTGCTTACGTTTATCACTAATTCCTCCTTCTGGTTTTACTTATATTGGGAATATCAAGATTGGTATGATTCAATTACTCCAGCAGCAAGTATGGTTGATCACTGAGTAATGACCTAACTTTTGATAAAGGCAACATCTAAGTTAAATTTTATGAATGGTCTTTATACTATGCAAGTTTTAGCACCATCTTCCTTCCTTTCTGCCACCACATGAGAATTCTGACATTATATTCATGGATAGGCTTAGAGAGGAGGTAGGAACAGTACTAAAGAGAAAAACAGAGAAAGATTAGCCCAAGACCATTAGACCAAAAGATAGTGAGATTAGACCAAGTTTATATAGAAGATAAATAAGTTGGAAGAGATACAAATGCCAGGGCATTGAGGGATCAAATATAAAATATCTGAAGGTATCTGAATTGTAAGGCAGTTAGGTGGTACAATGGATAGAGCATGAGGCCAGGAGTCAGGAAGATCCAGCCTCAGACACTTCCTAGTTGTGTGACCCTAGGCAAGTCATGTAACATCCATTACCTCCATTTTCTCCATTTTTAAATGATGATAACAATACCACCTACCTCCCAGAGTTGTCATGAGGATCAAATGAGATAATATTTATAAAGTGTTTAGCATAGTTGCTGGCACATTATAGGGACTTAATAAATGTTTGTCTCTTTTATCCTATTGGAAGTAGAAAAAGATACTAACAGAGAAGGAAAAAAAATTGAGGGCTTAATTAACAAGAAAAAAGTTATCAAGAAAAAATAACACATAAATATGTATCAATCTATATAAAATCTTCATAATCCTCATCCACATAAGTATCTCATATAGCCTCATTGAGGGTATTAATAGTGGAGAGGTAGGTATTCGCAAATGGCCTTCTACAATGGGTCGCGTTTTTCTTGTTCAATCATTTTCCTTTGTGTTCTACTCTTTGTGACCCCATTTGGAGTTTTCTTGGCAGAGACATTGAAGTAATTTTCCATTTCCTTCTCCAGATCATTCTATAGATGAAGATACTGAGACAAATGGGGTTAAGTGATTTGCACAGGATCACATGGCTAATAAATGCCTGAGTCTTCTTTGAAGTCACGATGTACATTTTTACCATCGTTGAATTTGGTGAAAGATGTACAGCATATAATATCAAAACTGTGCTTGGTTGATGATTAAGATCTAGAAAAGTGAAATGCTAACTAAAAAACTTCCCTTGGGGATGGGGAGTGGTCTCCCTTCCATCAAAATCATTCAAGAATCCTTAAAAGATTAAAAATATATATATATATATATATATATATATATATATATATACTGCTCAATGACCTTTTGATCATTAGCATAAGTTAAAGTATAAAACAAGGAGACATATACTTTCTCAAGTATCTGTCAATGTGATATAGGAGATCCAGCACAAGTAAAAGTTGGGAGATTCAACACAGGTAGTAAAGTTCTTTACATATGACATTATGCTGGTTGCATCAATCCCAGAATACTGCTGAACTCTTGGGAGGGATCCATATACACTGAACTGAATTCTATCTTTGCTATCCACACAGGAAAGACAAAATGGATGAAGGATGACTAATGCCCAGATTGCAACATACAATAGGGCACACAACCTAATAAACTTGTCCATTAATGTGTTTATACATACATACACATATATATATCACATAAGCATGTGTATATATGTATATTTGCATGTATGCATGCATGCATGTATATAATTATTCAGAATTAAACAGAAGGATTTTGTGCTGCTTTCTATCTAGGAATACATTTATGTTTATCTCTGAAACAAAGTCTCATCTTTTTTTAATACCAATATTCTACCAGTGTTGTACAGTTGCAAGAAATGAAACACTGGAGGTTTAAAAGTAAGTATCACACAGAGGACAATAAGAAAAATATTATGAGTATCAGCAGAATGCAATACATAACCAAGGAGAATCTTTGAAGAAGAATAAAAGATGATAATATCAAAATTCATAACAAGAAAAGAAAATTGACTGGTCATGTGTTGAGGGCACAAATGACAGATATTGATTTCTAAGATTTCAGTGGCATCTTTCTTACAGCAGGATAAAGTAAAGATATTGATTAGAACCTTGGATTGACTCTTGTTGTAGTGTACTTTGGGGTGGAGAGGCACAAGAATTATACAGGATAGCTAGATATGAATTGGTTGTGATCATAACCAATGGAGGCAATATCCAAAGTGATGAAATAATTGATCAATTTTAATGTTTATATTTTCTGAATCTCTTTATGTATTTTCTCTTTCAATTTTTCCAACAATTCTCAGAGTTGCGTAGGTACAAATCTGATGCTTTATTTTTTCCCCATCATCATCTTTTTGGACCTATCAACTCACTAGACACTGATGATCACCATGATATCCTGAATGCTTTCTCCTTTCTTGGCTTTAGTGATACCACTTTATCCTGGTCTTCTCTTCACTTCTACCTCTCCACCAGCAACCTGACCCCATCCTTTGGTACCTGGCTTAGACAATAAGATTTATCCCTATCTTATCAGGTCTCAATTCTACTTTCTTATCCATGACATGCTTCCTTTCGGCAATCTCATCCCTGCCAACAACTGATCCTGCTTTTCAGCTCCCTTGCTTTCTTTGAAATTTTACCCCATTAAAAAGTAAGATCCTTGAGGGGAGGGGCTAACCCTTAGCACACTGCCCTAGAACATATTTGTTGCTGTTGCTTGTCTTTTGTTTTCAAAGAGGACCAATGACATCATGGGATGATGTCTTGACTTGATCATGAACTAGATTTAAGTAAGGTAGAGTTGAACAAAGTCATCAGTCTTACTCTCTCTTCCAGTCATCAAACACAGTAAGAGGACAAAAGTCAATATGATTGGCTATGACTCAGGGTGCAGGGGATAACCTTGGTATTTTTAATGTCTGACCAAGCTCTAAGTGCTCCACAGTGGTTGTTTCAGCTGCCTTCATGGCCATTGGAAAATTATTTTCTCATTTGCCCATTGTACTGGGGAAAGTCTTCACACACTTGACATTGACATCTCCCTACCTCACCAATGGGTTTAAGATTTGTTGATTACCCTCTAGCTGGTTTAGCCCATCTTCCAAGATAGTTTTACTGGGATGCAACCACTGAGCATGCAACAGCTTCTTGGAGTCACAGATGGGAGTTGGGTGACAGGTGGACACCAAAGGTGGATGCACAGCCTTGAAAGGGGCTCAACAAGCTCTCACACCAGTGATATTAGTCTAGGAAATAGTAAGGGATTTAATGAAGGGTTAACTATCTAGCACTCTCCTTTCTAACTTCTTATCAGTTTCTTTTGCTAGTTCATCATCCAGATCTCATCATGCAACTAAGTATTTTCCCAAGACACTATTCTACATACCTACCCTTCTCTCCTTCTGCTGTTTCAGTGAAATCATCAGTTCTAGTGGTTTAATCATCATCTTTATACTGATAACTCTTCTATCTAGAGGCCAACCCCAGTCCTTCCCCAGCTTCAATTCTATATCACTTGCCTATTAGACATTTCAAACTGGATGTCTAGGAGGCATTTTGAAACTAAAACTTTATAAAACTGAATTCATTGTATTTCCCCACAATCCTCCTCTCTTCCAAATGTTCCTTTTTCTGTTGAAGGAAAAACTTCCAGTGTTTCAGGTTCATATTCTTATCCTCAACTCCTCATTCTATCTCACCACCTAGTTGTCAAATATGGTCTATCTCCACAACATCCTTTATATCTGACTTTACTCACATATCCACCACCATCACTTTTCCATATCTCTCTTCACTCCAGCTTTTTCTTTACACTGATTCAAACAGGATTTCCCTTAAGTGCAGTTTGGCTGAATTGCTGGATGTGGGAGGGGATAGCAAAGTATGAGCAATGAAACTGAAAAGATCAGTTGGTATTTAAAAGCTAAAAATATAAGTTTATACTTGATTATAGAGATAATAGGAAGCCACTGGAATGGATTAAGTAGGGAACTAACACAATCACATCTAAGCTTAAGGGAAAACAATTTTGAAGCAGTGTGGAGGATGGATTGACTAAGGAGAGAGGCTTGGTGTAGGGAAACCACTAGGAGGCCACTGTAACAATCTAGGTGAGATGTGGTGAAGGTGTAAACTATAGTGATAGTTTGCTAGCAAGAAAAGAGGGGAGAATGAGATATGGACATAGAAATGACAAAACATGGCAACTGCATAAATGTGTGGGATGAGAGAAAGAGGAGTTAGGAACCTTGGAAACTTGAAGATCTATGGTTCTTCCAGCATAAATGGAGGGGACATTTGTGACCTTGGAATCACTTAACCTCTCAGCGACATTGGCAACTCTAAGAGACTATAAGTAGAAAAGAAAGTGTTGAATTATAAGGATGAAAAAGTTTCTTTATCCAAAATTTCCCTATACAAATGAAATCATAGATCCAGTCACTATATTCTAAGCGTATGTAAAATCCAATAGTAAAAAGGGATTATTTTATCAATTATGGAATGTCTCAGGTTCTGCATGTGATAATGATTAATAATAACAAATGTTTAGATATCTCTTTTATAGTTTGCAAAGTGCTTTACATCCATCTCAAAATGCAAATTGTGATGTCTATATAGACCATAGGATAAGAGTTTTACAGATGGGGGAAGCTAGGTGGCGTAGTGAGTAGAGCACCAGGCCTGGAGTCAGGAGGACCTGAGTTCAAATGTGACCTTAGATACTTAACACAAACTAGCCATGTAACCTTGGGCAAGTCACTTTATCCCAATTGCCCCACCTTTCCCCCTCCAAAAAGCCAAAAAAAATTATTTCAAAAAAGAGTTTTAGAGATGGAAGAGACCTCAGGGTTCATCTAGTCCATCCCCTTTTACAGAAAAGGAAATTGAGGCACAAAGAGTTGATATAACTTGCTCATGATCTTGCATTGCATTCAATTCTAATTTCTCTGAATCTTAGCTTCAAAATCTATACATTACATTCCCTTTCATAACTCTCTAGCCTTCTCCATTTCCTAGACGGATAGCTCATAATTCCTTTAGGAACACACTAGTTGTGCTCACAACAATAAAATAAAATAAAATAAGCTTTTGAATTTGACTTTTCACTGTGTTTCTTTTGGAAAGGTATTTCTTATAGTTATATATAAAACATTTGGCTACTAGCTGTCTTATCAGTGAAAGAGGAATGAAAAAGGTAAAAACAATAACACTGAAGAAAATATCACTTCTGATCATCCTTTGGGTATGATTTTAGGAACTGAAACTTGCTTAAACACTGGCTCCTTATGTTATGGTACAGGAAGTCAGAAAGTTGGGTGATAGCAGTTTGGATCTTGAAAGGACCTTTTGCTCATGATGTATGCTGAACAGTAGAGTAACAAAAATATAGATCTCCCCGTCTGAATGAATGAAACATATAGACTGAAGTTGTAGTATCTGGTGCCAGATATTGATCAGAGAGAATATAATGAATTGTATGATCTATAACACCATAATCCTGCTATTAATCTGCCTTTCAGATCATAATCACATACACTTCTAAAAGCTAAATGAAACAGTAGGAGTCATCCAATTAAGTTCAAATGATTGAAATTACATACACATTAGTGTCCTCCATTACTAAATAAAAATACTTTGTGTCTTAAATGTTGGATACTAGCTAGAATGCAAATGAACAAGTATATCACTTATTTTCTGCACCAATCATTGCTTTATGTGTAATAATAGAATATCATGCTAGGATTTCAAAAGTCCTGTATACTTCAGTTATACATGCCACCATGACAGATATTAAAAATAAATAAATTTGAATCCTATGACATGTTTCCATTATGCCATTTTCTGTGTATTGCTTTTATTTTTTTCTCCTGGAAGAAGCCTAAAATTGCTAAAATATTTATTTATGGCAGTATTCGTTAGTAGAAAGATGAGAATGTATTTAGCAGTCCTTCGATGATCACTGCTTCTTTTTTAAAAATGGATGACTTGACCATAGGGAGGCATGGGATTTTCTTAGTGTCCACTGAAGTTGTCAGCAGGTTTACATTCAGACCAATCCAGAGAGGTGGCCATCCATTCCATATGTAAGGATTTCCAGAGGAAATTCCATTTCCTCTGATATTTGCCCATAGTTACAAAGGAATGACCTTTTAAGACATATTTGCAATATTTCATTCTGAAATGCAAATTGACTGCCCTAACTACAAACATAGAACAAAATTCATTTGCAAAAAATATTCTGTAATAATAGTGGCTCACACATGTTTTAAAGACTGCAAAATACTGTCCTAACAATAGCAGTCCTATCAGATAAATAGGGCTAGCCTTGTTAGTCTCATTTTCTAGAGAAGGAAACTGGACCTTATAGTGATCAAGTGACTTGCCCAGAGTCTCTTAGCTCATAAGGAGCAGAGCTCAGGTTATCACTCTCTTCTCCAAGAGCATTACTTTGTCCGTGACACTAAACTGTGAATATCTTTTGTCTTTATGCATATGTCTTCCAATAGAAACTAGCTTTCTTTTTTCTTTTTCCCCCCTTTTCTTTTCTTTGCATTGCTCTTATCAGTACTGCATCTTTATCAGTATTCATAACTTGGCAGCACCAAACTTCTGCCATCTCAGAAGATCTTGATTAAAATTATAGCCAATAGCATTCCATCTTCCCTTACTTCCAGTTTTGGAACACATTTTTTCTTTATTTGTAATTTTAATTTTTTTCCTGTTACTGTAGTTCCTATTTTCTTGCATGAACCTTTTCTAATGCCCTTCAAGTTTTCCCTTAACTTTCTTGGTGTATTTAAAAAAACAAAACAAAATCTTTCTCTTGTTCTGTCTGCAACAGATAAGAAATACAGTAAGTGAGGATAACAGAATTCTATACATTTGGAAAGCAAATATGGTATAGTGGCTTAAACCTTAAACTTAGAATCAGGAAGGTCTGGGTTGAAGTCTTACCTTTGATATATACAAGTTCAAGTTCTGTAACTCTGGGTAAATCTTTTAAACTCCCTAAACTTCCATTTCCTTGACTTTAAAAGTGAGAAAGATAATATCATCTACCTCACAGATGTGTCTGTGTGTGTCTGTGTGTGTGTGTGATGAAAGCTAAGTCTTGTCTCTCTGACCCAGGCCTTCCTGACTCCATCTCTACCATTGTATCCACTGTGCCAGAGTGTTTCCTAAATGTGTGGGAGTCATTGATTGAAAAAATAATTTAAAAAAAACACCTTAAAATGAAGGCATTGGTCTAAATGATGTTCAAAATAAAGAGAATCAGAAGAAAGGTAATATAACTTTGCAAAACCATAAAATGCTATATAAATATGAGCAATTTGAATATAATAATAGCCTCCCCTCAGCCTTCATGTTACCACTCTAAATAATTTGTCTTCATCTATTTGTATACTCCACTTTCTTCAGTCATTTATTCCCCTCCAAATTTTCCATCTCTTTCATACAATGGGCATGGAACAGCACAGAGAACTTTTTGAAGGGTCAAACAAGTGCTGAGTACACTGTGAGGATTATAATGAGATTCTTACCAATGATTCTTCTATGTATACAGCATAGTATTATGCTTTCTTTTTAAAAAAAGAGTAAGTATTGATGGATCTATTTAGCTGTTAAGTACAAATTTAATTACAAAATGAATTAAAGGGGAAATAACACACTTCATTATTGGAATGTATATAAAATACTCTTTGGCATGCTATTGGTGACCACACTATTTCCGTGGAGATTTCAAGTCATGAATAACTTTGAATACAATTAGCATCAATAAAAGATAAATGGAGAAGAGAGGAAATCTATTGATATGTGGGGAACATAACCAAAATAATATGATAATTGCCATAGTAATGGGTCATTGATTTGATAGTTTGTTTTTCAGAAAATAAATAAATACATATCGAGGATCATTTACATTGAACACAAAATATTCTTCCATATAACCTAAATATGCTATCTTTATTGCTAATTCTGCACCATCAGAAATTTAGATAGGACTCCCCAAAAATCAAAGAAAAAAAGCAAAGATATCTATAAAAAACAAAAAATTAATGACTATTGTCAATAGCATTCTCTCATTTTTCTGTATCACTTCTCCATTATCCTTTAATGTCCAACTTAAATTCTACATCACGTGAGTTTTGCCTGACCATCTCAGTCTGAGATGATTTCCCAGCCCTGAGATTTCTTTATTATCTATACAATTCATTGGAACATGTAATCATGAATGCAAAGTTGTATTTGGGCTTGTAACTAATCCAATCCATGATACCATGGTCACAACCAGGTTCTCTCCATGTATAAAGCAATGAGAATGTAAACAGGAAAATAAGATAGTCTCTATGAATTATGATACAGAAGACAATATCAATCTATAAAAGGATTCAGCTGCAAATTATATGGTAGGGTCTTATGGTACAGCAGGAAAGCAGATGCTAATGCCTGTTCTATAATGTCATTTCCAATTATAAAGTCATATTCATTTTTTATGCTAAACCATTTAACTGTACAAAGAATATTGGTGACAATAACTTTCTTTTTGGGGTCTTCAGTAGCTGCTAGGACAGCACCTACAAAAGAAGTTGCCAAGCCACAACTTTACAGGATGTTGGATATGAACATTTGACTGGATGCAGGAGCAATGGAGAGGGGGTGTTGCTACTCTCAGGGCTCTTGGGTTTACCTATCCATAGATGACAAGTGGCTAACATCTGAATGTACCATGGTTCAATACCAATGTTCTCCATGTTAGGAAACTTCATTATTCAGAATTCATCAATGATCAAGTCACAATTTGCATCAGAAATAGGCTACCTCACAGAAAGGATCCGCAAGAATAAAATGGTGAAATAAAATGCTTTTGCATAGAAAATATAAATTCAAATGAATACCACTTGTTAGGAGATTCACCACCATCGAATGAACCCCTTTAGGTTTCCTGAAGTTAAAACTCCACTGAGCTTTTCAAACTTCATGACATGGCACTCATATAGACTTGTTAATATATGTGGGAAGGAGGTGGAGGACATATGTTAAAGAGGGAGAAAGGAGAGAAAAAGGTTATGGTGATCTAGTGATCTTTTGAACTCAGTCAATAAACATTTATTTAATACCTACTTTGTGTCAGGCCCCGTACTAAATATGTGGAATAAAAATATGAAAAGGAAAAACAATACCTGTTCTCAAAGATCTCACAGGATAAAGGGGCAAGACAACACTTAAAAGGAAGCTGAAAAGTAGAAGAGATGGGAGAGGAAAGGTACCCAACTCAGGGACATGATGAAGAAATATAAGCAGTGTAGCAGAATGGAAGTGATAGAATGAGACAGTATGGTAGCAAGTCCTGGAGGCAAGAACAAGGCCAGGAAGGGAATGAAGGATGGCCTCTGTAAAGAAAGAAGAGGAGGAAAAGTAGATAACAGGAACTGAAGACATTTGAGAACTCAAAGAGAAGGACTAAAGCAGAAGAACATCAAGGCATGCTTGAAAGACTAGTTGAGTTTAGTATTCACAGGAAATGTATGTTTAGTGGGGATATGGAGAAATTAATGGATGCTAATTAAGACTGCAATTGAGGAGTACCACAAGCAGTTTTCTATAGAGCAAGAATAAGGGATTGAGGATCATACTTCAGACAAGTATGGAATGCAGGAAGAATTTTTTATTCTCCTGCAGAGGGAATGCAAGATTTATCTTTTGGTTGTGGTCAAGATAATGTTATCTGTGTTCAAGGTACAGGATGTATTCCATTCAGAAGAGAAGGTAAGGGGGTGGCTAGGTGGTGCAGTGAATAGAGCACTGGCCCTGGAGTCAGGAGGACCTGAGTTCAAATCCAGCCCTCAGACACTTAACACTTACTAGCCATGTGACCTTGGGCAAGTCACTTAACCCCAATTGCCCTGCCCTCCCCCCTCCAAAAAGCAAAAAAAAAAAAAGTTAAAAAAAAGAGACAGAAGAGTAAAGGTTTAAAACACATGCAGATAACAAATTATGATACTTTTGCTCATTGGACAAATGTTTAAAAAGCACACATACACATATAAATATTCATTGTAACATTTTTGCTTACCAATTACTTTTCTGAATCTTTTTTGGGGGTATCATGGATATGGGCCTCTTGCCAATGCACCAGGTTATCAAGGAGAACCATCTCATCCTTAAAAAAAAAATGGAAGAAGACATTTAATGTAAAAAAATGTTTAGGTGAAAATCCATCTAAAGTGGCAGGAGTAAATATTGACTAGAAGAGGTAAAGATGTAACACAAAATATAAGGGGAAAAAGCAAGACTAATTAACACGATGTTAAGTAGTAGATATGAGGTCCTCCCCAAAGGGTATATAGATGAACTGGCTGAAGAGGAAGTAGTTGCTTTCCCTCAAAAGAATGACAATGTGGATTCACACCTGGTCTTAAGTGGGTAATACAAGAAGAAAAGAAGTGCTTGTTGACTATTGAGGAGTGCTTAAGCAGCTATTTGCCATACTGATAACAGCCACCTTCACAACAAAAGGGTCTGCTTTCTTCACTTTCATGTATATAAATGAAAGTCTTAAGACTGACAGATACCACCTACTGCTTATATACTGTAGGACTACAGCACTAGTCCTTTCCTGATTAGTGAAATCTTGTGAAGTGGCTACATGTATTTGAATGAGGTTCCAGTAACATGAAGTTTGAATTAAAATTATGTGACAAGCTTAGCTATACCTACTTCTGGTGATTCAAATGGGCACAAATGACTTCTGTAGAAAGGAAAAGAGAAAACATTGCTAAAGATTATTTAGTTTTGGGAAATATAGTGAATGTTTTAGGGTCTTAGGTAGAATTTTGAACATCATTTTTGGTCAAAGGAAGGGCTTCAGGAGAGAAGGAAAAGATATTAATGTGAACAGCTGCTTCAAACAATGGTGTCCAAGAATGTGATTTTCATTTCTGGACTATAGCTTAATATATAGGAATGATGGGCTTTGTGCCTAATGAGGACTTGTAAGATCCTATTTACCCACAAAACAACAATAGAAACTAAGTTAATTTACTTATTCAGTACCATACCAAACAAAATATCAGTAGAGAGTTTGAAAAAAAAATAAAATTTACGTGGAGGAACAAAAGGTCAAGACTTTAAAGTGAAGGAAGTGGTGGGGAGAAGGGAGAAGGAAAGGAGCTTAGAAGTATCCGATTTCAAACTATGTTACATTGCTATAAGCCTCAAAACTATTTAGTACTGGCTAAAAAAAGAGAGAAGTCAATCCATGAAACAGATTAGGTATATAATCTACTTTTAAGCAAACAAATCTGGCTGTGTTATATTTGAAGAACCCAAAAACACCAGGTACTCAGATAAGGACTCAATATTTGACAAAAATTCTTAGGAAAACTGGAAAGCAGTATAGCAGAAATTATTAAATTAACCAATATCTTACACAGGTACTCAAAAAAGCTCTAAATTTACTTATCTCATGATAAGTAAATTAGAGGAATAGGGACCATTCCATATAAATGAAGAATTCATGCCCAGTAGAAGAATCAAGAGGATCCCATTTTTTAGAGGAAAACTTTCCTAATTCATCTTAGTTCTAGTGCCTTCCGTCTGCTAATCATTTACTTCTTATCATGTATATAGCTTGCTTTGTAGATATGTGTTAGAATGTTGTCTCCCCTTTCAGATTGTAAGCTCCTTGAGGGCAGAAACTGTCTTTTGCCTCTTTTCATATCCTTAGCATTTAGCAAAGTGTCTGGCACTTAGTAGGCACTTAATAAATGTCATTTGATTTATTGATCCCAGAAGATAAAATAGATCATTTTGATCATATACAATTAGAAAGTTTTTGCACAAACAAAATCAACAGGGTTAAAATTAGAAGGAAAGCCATTAATTGTAGAGGAAATCTTTGCAACAATTTCTACGATAAAGGTTTCATATTCAACATATATAAGGCTCAGATTTCAAATATATAACAAAAGCAGCCATACTTTCAATAGAGAAATTGTCAAAGGATGCAGATAGGACTATCTGAAAGGAAGAAATTCAAATGATCATCAATCATACGAAAAGAAAGTTTGCTCCAAATCATTACAGAAAGGCAAATTAAAGCAACTCTGAAGTTCTACCTCACAAATACTGGATTTGCAGGGATCATAAAAAGACAGTTGATTTCTGGGGTTACAGAAACAGAGGGCTACCCATCTGTGGAGTTGGAAATTAGTCCAGTCATTCTGGAAAGCAAGTTGGAACTATGACCAAAAATTCAAAAAATTGTGAACATCATTTGATATAGTAACACATTGAATGAATCCGTACCCCAAAACAATAAAAGGAAAAGGAAAACAACTTCTATGTACATAGATATTTATACCAGCTTTTTTGTTGTAGCAAAGACCTAAAAACTAAGGTGTAGGAGTGTGCATTGATTAAGGAATTATGAATTAGTAGTAAGAATTTTTAAGCACTTATAACATACCAGAAGAAGTGATGGTCACAGTGATGTGCTAGAGTCAGTCTATGCTAGCTTGCAAAAGCCAATTGTAAAAACAAACAAACTAAAAAGCCAGTTAAATTTACAATGCAAACATTTACACCTCTGAACAACCTCTGGCAAACACTACCAACCAGAAATGTATTTATTGTTTTGTTGATTGTCCAGATTTAAGAAAAGGAGAGACAACACGTTAATAATGCCGATTAAATTTAAATATGCATTGTCCATACCTTTTTTTTTGAGGGCTTGTTGCTAAACATTTACCAGCACAGCCCTTATTTAATGTAATGTTATTGTGCCCTGAGAAATGATAAAATGCACAGTTTTAGAGAAATCTGGGAAAAATTGTAAAAAAACAAAATGGATGCACCGTGAAGTGAGGAAAACTAGGAGACTATTTTAGATATCTGTGAAGAACAACTTTAAAAGACTTTAGAATTTTAATCAATGTAATTACCAACCATAATTCTAGGGACCAATGATAAGTTCTGGATATTCATTCCTCCTCATAAAGAGGCATTAGAGCCATAGTACAGAATAAGAATTAAATTTTTGGAATGGGAAATGAGTGGATTTTCCAAATTATTAAAATATTCTAAATAATTAATAATTAGAGAATTGTAAATTAAAGCAACTTTAAGTTTCCACCTAATAGCTATCAGACTGGTAAAGATTACAAAAGAGGAAAATGGCAAAATATTGAAGGGGATGCGGATTAACAGGTACACTACTGTAGTGCTGTGTTGGCAAATTGGCCCACTCATTCTAAAAGGCAATTTTCCTAGAAAATTATCAAGCTATGCATAACCTTTGACTCAGCAAGTAACTAGGCCTATACTCCCAAAATAATCAAAGAAACAAGAAAAAGGATCTATGTGAATGACAACATTTATAGCATTTCTTTTTGTGGTAGCCAAAAAAATGGAAACTAAGGGGATGTGCTTTTATTGGGATATGATAAAATAATCTGTAGTATATGAATGCAATGGATTATCATTGTGTCATGAGAAATAATGAATTGTGCAGTTTTTGAGAAAACTGGAAAGATCTTTATGAACTGATGATTAATGAAATGAACAAAAGTAGGAGAAAAATTTATACAATGCTAATAACAAAAACATGGGAACAAAAATTTACCTTGAAAGACTTTAGAACTCTGATCAATGCAATGATAAATCATCAGTCTAAAGGAATGAAGATAAAATAAATAAGTCACTGGCCTCCAGCCAGAAAGGTGATAAACTTAAGATGAAAAAAGCAAAATACTTTTTTTTGAGGTGGCTAATATAGTGATTTGTTTTGCTAGATCATGTAGATAAATCGGAGTTGGAGTGGAAAAGGAACTATAAAGCCCCTACTCTGTGTCAGGTGCTGTGCTAAGTGCTAGCAGTACAAAACAATTCTCAAGATGGTCACTGCCCTCAAAGAGCTCACAATCTAATGAAAAGGACAACACATAAAAAGAACCTGAAAAGTTGGAGAGGGGGTGGGTAAGTGTTCCCTGCTCTGCTGCAGTATAATGAAATCCTCTATCCTGAGTTGAAATGATTTGAGGAAGTGTGAGTTGATTTCATCTTGAGGCATAATGACTATTTGGAGATCATAAAGTCCAAGACAGCAGCCAGGTTAATTAATTAAGTTAATTAATAAGGTTAATGTTCTGGGTACCTTCCTTAAATAGTGGATAATCTCAGAGGAGTTCTTCAATGTACAACCTCTAATCTCTCCAATGAGAGGAAGGGGATGGGTCTTAGGTGGTACTGATGAGACATAACTTTCATTTTCTATTGAAAGATTGATTTTGATTTTTTTTTTAAGTTGTGCAATATGGGGGGAGTGTGGTAATGGAAAGGACAGATTAAGCAAAATAGCTGTAAAAATATTTTAAAATGTGTGGATTTGAGTTTTTTCTTTAAATTCTGTTTATCATAATGGAAAAATAAAATTTAGTTAATTCAAAAATTAAAAAATAGCTGTTTGGATTAATCAATTTGATCATAATAGCTTTGCAATAAAAAAGGAAGAAAGAGCTAATGTGCCATGCTAAATGTGATAGAGACTAGTAACGATGTTGATGGAAGAATAATAGTTAGCCCCCTAAACTAAAAAAGATAAAATCCAAGAAAGTTGCCAATAATAAAATGACTGAGAAAAGATGCCTAAACACAAATATGGGGTTAAAAAGTAAGAGTGAATTAGAGATCCAAACACAAGGATATAAACTTGATTTTTAGTTTTGTGACATTTAATATGAGATGCAAAATTTAAACTTGGTTTTGGAAGGGCATACCCTATTCAAAATGAACAGAATAGTCATATTGATGTGTGTGTGTGTGTGTGTGTGTGTGTGTGTGTGTGTGTGTGTGTGTGTGTAAAGAATAGCATGGTATATAATAAAGATGAACTCACATGAGAAAATGTAGGAAATGAAATAGAAAATGGTTAAAAAACATTTTGGGCAAGGATCAAAAAATAAAAGCAATATGAGAGGCTACCATAGATAAACTGGACCAAAAAGGGACAACACTCAAATTGCTTCCCAGAAATAAAAGAAGTACTAGATGGCATGTTTATCAAATCAATGTTAAGACTATACAGTACTGTGAGGGAATGCTGCTAACATTGGCTGTTGGTAATTATAGTTAGCACCCATATATTATCTCATTTTATCCTGGGATGTAGGTGTTATTATTATCCACATTTTACACATGAAGAAAGTGAAAAGAACAGAGGCTAAGTAACTTGTCTAGATTGTATGCATGAAGCTCATATATATGGATTTGGATTTGGACTCAGGTTCACTTGATTCCAGGCCCAATCCTTTATTCACTGTGTAACGTGGTTGGCTAAAAGGATCTTGAAAGATTGTGAGAGACAAGAGTAGTAAGTTGACTCTAACAAAATAAAATTTAGTAAGGAAAAAAGTAAAATTTTATGTTGGATTTAAAAATTCAATTTGACAGGTACATAGTGTGACAAGTAAGAAAAAAAAAGAATTTACCCATAAATGATCTGGAGATTTTATTGAACTATAAGTTCAATATCAGTGAACAGTCTGACTTTTTCTCTCTTCCTATATCATCTTCTTTGTTCTACCCCCTAATTTTTTGTGTAACCCAAGGTTCTATCCTAGGCTCTCTTCTCTTCTCTCTCTACATTCTTACTTGGTGTTCTTTCCAGCTTCCATGGATGACCACTTGAAAAGGATAAGTAAGGAGAAATTCTGCTTCAGTTTATAACAGACTAGACAATTTCTAAGGTTCCTTCCAACCCTGTGTTTCCATGATTCTTTCAGTCTTTGACTAATCTTTATGAAAATAGGATTCCGGCTCTTTACTTTAGAATCAGACTCCATAAAGTTTGTTACATTTATGGCATGAAAGTATTAATTCCTTCTAAAAGTATGCACTTTCACTCAACAGTGGGGTTAGGACAATTATCCTATCAGCAGTTGCAAGTTAATATGAAAATTAGGAAAATTATGATTGAAAAAGAGTAAGCCACTTATCTAAGATTGCACAGACCAAGTTTGCAGAATCACAATAAAGGAAAGAGGAAGATGGTAGGAATACTACTGAGTTGGGGCATGGAAAGAACAGCAGGAAGTGTCAAGGGGCAAGGGATTTAAAGGCCAAAGTCAGCGTAAGTTTGAATGGACTAAGTAAAAAGCAACACTTTTGAAGGGATGAGAATGAGGCCAGAGTAAGAATGATGATGTAGGAAAGGAGTTACAAACATAATTTTCCAACAACTCATCCTATAAAATGTTTATGTCTTTCCATAAACCCTTCATAGTTTATTTATCCAACATATTAGTTCCCTTGTGTCTGTTTGGATCAATAAATAAAATAGCATTAATTATTTCCTGTATGTCTGTCACTATGCTAAGATTTGAGGATATGAAGAATAATAAAAACAGTCCCTGACTTCAAAGAGCTTCTATTCTAATGGAGGAATATATATACACAAGCACGTACATAAGTAGAGACACACAAGATACATAAAGGACAGGTGAAAGGCAGTCTCACAGGGGCAGACACTAACAGTTGATCAGTTAAAGACAGGTTTTCTTTATGAGATTGGAGATGTCGTGTTTCCTCAGAATCTGTGGAATTTCTCCCTCTGGAACATGTCTTCACTCTGTAAGCCTCTTCTCCCATTGAGGGTCCCTTCTGGAACCTGTTTTGAAGGATTCAGGACAGCCATCTTTCATTCTTCTCCTAGCTATGTTTCTGAGTTTCCAGACTTTATTTATTACCATGCTTTCTTTGTGGTTATGATAGGGTGCTTGGGTGTCTGGACTTGTACCCCAATTCCAAAATCACATTTCTCCCTAGCCTCAAAACACCATCCCTGGCAGCTTTTCCCCAGCCCAAGGACACCATGCCTAACAATTACTCATGAGTGGGCCCCAGCCAAATACTTATCTCTTTCCCTGGTACAGTAACAAGCTGTGCCCATAAGAATTCCACCTGATTATCTATACCACCTGCCTACCTCATTATATTTATCTTAAACTCCTCATTATGTATACCTTAGGCTTTATACATATGTATATTCCGCAAGACACTAATGTGTGCCACTCTGGGCATTCCTCAGTCAGCCTTGACCACCAGTTGACTTAGTGACAAAGCAGACCTAAAAATCATACTTCTTTGTGCCCCTCCCCCCCTTCTCATTTTTGGGCTTTTCCCAGTGAACTCTGGGTAAAACACCTGCACCATAGATACAAAAAATGGGCGTTCCTTTAAGAACCGACCACTCCTTA
>CM053584.1:258375516-258378222 GCA_028627135.1 Pseudochirops cupreus
GACCCTGGCCCTTTTAGACTGAGGTCTTTTTAGGTTCCCACTTTGAGTGAGATAATGCCCATTCAGTGAATAGTCCTCTTTAAGTAGTTACTCACCTTTAACTAAAAACAAAATTTAAAGAAAATCAAACTGGGAGGGAAGACACTCAGGGTTGCTGGCCAAAAGAGAAACAGTTACTATTGACAACTTACATTCACCATGTGCTAGGAGAGCAGAGACCTATTGTTGTCCAATCTATGTGCTTCACAGTAAATTGAGTTTAAAGCTTGGTCTTTTTTGGTCTTTGAGAAACAAATCTGGAGAGTAAACCTCAAGTTAACAAGGCAGTTTTCAGCAGACAAAATGTACCTTCTTTTGACCAGAGTACCCTCAGGTGAAGAGGGACAGGGAGAGGGGGATGGAGAGAAGAGGAGAGAGAAGGGAAGGGGAAAGGGGGAGGGGAAGATGGGGAGAAGGAGAAGGAGAAGGAGAAGGAGAAGGAGAAGGAGAAGGAGAAGGAGAGGGCTCCAGAACTGGTGTCAGGAAAACCTCAGTTCAAATCCAGCCTCAGTCACTTACTAGCTGTGTGAACTTGGGCAAGTCACTTAATACTGTTTGCCTCAGTTTCCTCATCTATAAAATGAGCTGGAGAAGGAAATGGCAAACTACTCCAGTATCTTTGCCAAGGGCTCATGAAGAGTTGGACATGAAGGAAACAACTAACCACCACCTACAAACCTTATTACGATCTACCCACCTGAGCAAGTGGGCAACAACTCAGCTTCTCTTGCTTTCAAATTTCCTCTTGTATAAAATGAGATTTGACTGAATGATATCCTTTGAAGTTTCTACTAGCTAGGTAATTAAAAAAAAATAGAACACTGGACCTGGAATCAGGAAGACCTCAGTTCAAAAAATGCAGCCTCAGGTATTTTCTAGCTATTTCACCCTGGACAGATAACTGCTTTCTACCTCAGTTTCCCCAACAATAAAGTAGGGATAACAATAGCACCTCTCAGCCAGTATTGTTGTGACTATCAAATGAGATAACACTTTTAAAATGATTTGCAAGCCTTAAAGCTCTGTATAAAGGCCAGGTTTCACTTGCTCCTACTTATCTTACTATTATATACTTACTAGCTCTTGATGTGTGATTATCACTGGAGTATAATGAAGATGTGTGGCCATATTTGAAAGAAACAATCAACTTTTTTAAAGTCACCATTGCTGTACTTTTATGTTTTTGAGATTATGACTAATTTTTTAAAAAGAATTTTGGATAATACAAAGTGAGATTCAAAGTACCACTTATTCAGAGTCAGGAGTGAAACAGGCAATTGTAAACCAAACTCCTCACCCTACCCTATTAATGTGTTTTAAACTTCTCTAAAGGTCAATGAAGGATTATGAAGTCCACATTCATTCATTCTTAGCCCTCAGGCTGAGAAGGGCAACTTAAGTGCCAATTTATGATTATTGAGATAGTGGTGCCCTGTGATATGGAATAATATCTTGACAATTGGACAGAGATCAACCAATTCCCTTCTCCCTAGGCAGCAAACTGTCGTTGGATGATGATAACTTTTAGGCACTACCTACATGGGCCAAGTTTATCCCAATAGCTAGAGAGGCAAATTCCCCCAAACTGTCTGTTCTTCCCAGAAATCTCATTTTGTGACTCCCTACCCTCCTGGGACAGGATGAGATAAATGCCATGTCTTGATTTACCACTATACTTGACTAAATCTGATAGAAACTTCCAATCCTTACTAACTTTAAAATGACAGATTTTAGTTATTAAAATGAAAACCAGCTAGAATGAAATTAAAATGCTTACAAGTATCAAATTATCTTCATTCCATCAGGGGGAAATTGCTGTTTGAGTCACAAACGCATTGACATTTTTGTTTTGATAAAGGTTGAATGATATGCACTTTAGCTAGGTGACTCAGGGACAAATACAACGTAGTGGAGGTGACAGAAGAGAAAAATGAAAATCAGCTGTTCCATCCTTCCTAGCTTTTCACTCCTATACTGGGAAAGTTATTTAACATTTCTCAGCCTCAACTTCCTAACCTGCAAAATGGAAAGAATGATGCCTAACCTAAGCTAACCTCCTTTAGTTATTCTGAGGATCCAATGAAAACAGAGAAAATAAAGTATTATATATATATGAGATGAATGCTGTTATTGGGTGCATATGATCTTTGTGATGATATGCTAATGCTGTGGGTATTTTTTTTTTACTATGGAATTCATCTCCTACATCTAAAAGGATTTGAAACAGTCCGCAAGATTAAGCTTGATGCAAGACAAGGAAATTTCACCTTATGAGAACATAACGTTAAATTGTATCTCAGGAAAGGAATTCCTTGAGAGGAGTAAAAGGTCAGGACCTAGAGAATCTATATGAATGAATTAGCAATATAATGTTACTACTCTTTCAGGCTACTTTCCACAAATTCCCACTGATATTGATGAGTCAGGTCCCTAGATTGCACCTAACTATTTCTCCTCTCGGGATTCCGGGATTATAAATAGTGCTATAAATCTATCATGCATGAGCCCCCACCAGTGAACTCACCATTGATTATCCCTTTGATACAAATTAGATTGTTAATTAGTTTTTACTTAGGAGTATATAATAAGATGATATAATAAGAACAATTGGCATAAAATATCCCTATCTATAGTATGAAACACACACGCATATATAGAGGGTCTAGG
>CM053584.1:258378722-258405924 GCA_028627135.1 Pseudochirops cupreus
TTTCCCACTTCCCTCTTAATCTTGGTTACATTGGCTTTGTACAGAAACTTTTCAATTTAATGTAATCAAGATTATCCATTTTACATTTTATAATGCTCTCCAACTCTTCCTCAGTCAGAAAGTCTTCCCTACTTCACAAATCCGACAGGCAAACTATTCCTTGCTTCCCCAGATCATCTATAGTATCAGCCTTTATACCCAGGTCGTGCACTCATCCAAACTTGATCCTGGTGTACAACGCTAGATGATGGTCTATGCCCAGCCTCTGCTACACTACATTCCAGTTTTCCCAGCAGTCCTTGTCAAATAGTGAGCTCTTATCCCAAAAACTGGGATCTTTGGGCTTATCAAACAGTATATTACTATAATCGTTTACTACTGAGTCATTTGTACCCAATCCATTCCATTCATCCACCGCTCTATTCCTCAGCCAGTACCAAGTAGTTTTGAAGACTGCTACTTTATAATAGAGATTGAAATCTGGTATGGCTAGGCCACCTTCCCCAGCATTTCCCTTCATCAACCGCCTTGATATTCTGGACCCTTTGCTCCTCCAAATGAATTTTGTCACTATTTTCTCCAGCTCAGTAAAGTAATGTTTGGGTAGATTGATTGGTATGACACTAAATATGTCATTTAATTTAGGTAAAATTGTCATTTTTATTATATTAGCTTGACCTAGCCAGGTGCAATTGATGTTTTTCCAATTAGTTAGATCTGATTTTATTTGTATGAAAAGTGTTTTGTAGTTGTGTTCATATAGATACTGGGTAGAAGTGTTCTTTCTATACGCTTCAGATTATCAACTAAAAAGTAAAATTGAGGAAATCAAATCAATTATTTTTGTACATGCTGCCTTTCTGGGGTCAGTTTTCTAGAGTGTTTTCTGGAAGGATGAAGTCAAAGAATATCATTTATTTTTGTAAGCTATGAGAGATACACCAAATAGTGGGCAAGTGCCTCTTTATGCCCCTAGTCAATTATCAGCAGACAAATTATATTACTATTGGTAATAACAGTGCATATTCTCTTTGGTTTTACCTCTGAAAAAATAATTCTTAGAGGGTGTTTCTCCATTCAACATAATTAAGGGATAGGTGGTTAGTTTCTTATTATTCCTACAGTGGAATGCCACTGGGCACTTTCACTCTTGATTGGTAAAGAGCTGTGTGTGTGTGTGTGTGTGTGTGTGTGTGTGTGTGTGTGTCCATAATTGAAATGCATATAGTCTTACAATATATTATATTTATTTGTTCTCATTCCTACTCAGATTAGTTGGAAATGGTATTAAAATAGGACTATTTGAACTCTGATTTAAACAGTGATGTTCTTAAATAGAGCTTTTTTTATTATCTTATTGAACAGACAGTAGATTAAATAACGTTAACAAGAAATTTCTTCTTAATGTGCAATAAATAGGTTGTGGACCCAATAAAAAAACAGTTCGGTTCAAAAAATTCATTAACATCATCATGATGATCGAGAAAATAATGTGCAAAATAAAATCACTGTCATGATCCTGGACCTTGTTTTGCAAATTAAAAACGGATCAAAGCGTCACACCGCTCCATGGTTCAAGCGGGGTTCATTGAATAGAACAGTGACAAAAGCAAATGTTTTGTCATTTGGGGTCTCTTGCCATGCACGTTTTTCAGCACATCATTAATGATAATCTGCTCTTTAATGCGTGGATATAAATGAACATCAAGGTGCCACTGAAGCCACAGAAACAGTATCTTTTCCCATGTAAAAATATTAGAGCTGTTTCTGCTCAGATAGCAACTTGGAGCTAGGATAATGGAAAGTGTCAGAAGCACCACAGATAAGACTGGATTGAACAAGGAGAAGAAAAAAGTGGTCTTAAGTTCACTGGAAGGTCCAATTAAGTCAAATCAAAAAGCATTTTTTAAGTGCCTACTCTTTGCCAAGTGTTGCACTCAGTGCTGGAGATACAAAGCAGGCAAAAACAGTTTCTACTATCAAGGATCTCACAATCTAGTGGAGAAGACAACATACAAGCAATTATGTGCAAGCAATGTATAGACAAGATAAAACTGGAGATCATCTCAGAGGAAAGGTACTAACATTAGGGAGGATTGGAAAAGGCTTCTTATAGAAGGTTGGATTTTAGCTGAGACTTGAGTAAATTCAGAGGGTAAAGATGAAGAGGAAGAAAATTGAAGACATGGGGAACAGCCAGTGAAAATGCATGGATTTGGGAGACGAGTGCCTTGTGCAAGGAACAGCAATGGGGTCAAGTGTCACTGGATTGTGGAGCACAAAGAGGGAAGGTGTTTGAAGCCTGGAAAGATAAAATGGGATTGTAGTAGGAAAGGCTTTAAAATTCACTTAGTAAAGCAAAACAAAGCATTGCCATAGCTTCATTTCCCCTTGCCACCCTTACCTCTTTGTCAGCTCCTAGAGTGAGTATTGTCTAATTTGCTTAGGTGTCCATCAGGGGTGGGGAACTGCAGGCCACATGTGACCTTTTATGTCCTTGGGTGTAGCCTTTTGACTGAGTCCAAGTTTTTACAGAACAAATCCTTTTATTAGAGGGATTTGTTCTGTGAAGTTTGGATTCAGCCAAAGGACTCTGCTTGAGGACCTTTAGGTCACATGAGGGTCACATGTAACTTTGAGGCTGCCGGTTCCCCATCCCTGGTGTAGAGCATAAGATCATAGATTTAGAGGTGGAATAAATTTTATGGGTGACCTGGGCCAATCCTACATTTTACAGAAGGCAGAACTGTGGCTCAGAGAGGTTAAGCAACTTGTTGCAAACTGTAAACCTGAACAGAATGAAGCATTATTTATTTAATCCTTGTGTAGAGGCACCCGTGGGATGAAACACTCAGGTTAGTTATGTGGTAAGTAAAATGACACCAAGACAAACTGAGACATGATTTTCTCCAGGGCAAGTTACAATTTATTAACAATGATGCTTATAGCTGTTAATGAAATGGGTCACTTTGAGCACTTCAGTCAAGCCAATTTGTTAGGCTGACAGTAACCAAAAAAATTGGTCAATGCCACTTCTTAATGATCAAACACTTTCTAGCGAAGGCCAGGGGTTCCTTTTAAACTTAGGTGTGTCTTCCTTCTTATTGACCTGGCTCATTTGACCTCCCCTGGCAAAGATAAGACAATCCCACTGGTAGACACTTTAATGAGGAGGTGAAGAGTTAACTCAGCTTCTCCCCATTACTTTCTAATTGGGAGGAGGGAGTAATCCTCAAATGACAGGATTAGTCTGCAGAACTGATGCCTAGAGAAATCTAAAATCAAATCTAAATCACCTCAATGAAATCAGAACCACCCCAATCAGCAACTTCCTCCCACCTTACCCTTTCCCCTAGGAAACAAAATCACTACTACCTTTGACTATCAGGGGCAAGGACAAGAAGATCTGTCCTCAGGGGAAGGGACCAGCCCAATCTAGTTCTTGGTTTACTCAAGAACAAAGTGAGGGTTTTATTTTAAACTAGTTTGCTAACAAATACCCTGGAGGCTGATCAAATTATTCAACCAAGCCTTTAACTGGGACTGGGAAAGACTCTTTTGAGCTGAGAAATGGGGTTTGACAAAATGAGGAATAGAATGGATTACAGAGTAATACTTATTGTTGAATGATGCTGCATACTATTTATTCTCCTCACTTCTTTGTATGGTTATCAGGCGGTGTAGTATAGTGGATACAGAACTGGCCTCAGAGTGAGGAAGGCCAGGATCAAGTCCCACCTTTGACTGACTGACTGGTGCTGGCCAAGTTACTAAAACTCTCTGTTCTAGGCTACTGTCTAAGACCATAGGTTGCAAAGATTTGTATCTGCCCTGGTGGAAGGAGGTTTCTTGCCAAGAATTTCTCTATGCCAGTGAAATAAAACATTCAATTCCTATAGTTTCATGCTTCTTCATGATTCCTGCTCCCCACCCCCACCCCCACTTCAACACTTAAAAAAATCACAATATAACCTCCTAGTCACTCTCTCTCTCTCTCTGTCTCTCTCTCTCTGTCTCTGTCTCTGTCTCTGTCTCTGTCTCTCTCTCTCTCTCTCTCTCTCTCTCTCTATCTCTCTCTCTCACACACACACACACACACACACACACACACAGACACACACACACACATACACACACACACACACACAGTAAGACAGATAAACACAGCACACAGGATGGCTGCTAGCACAGGTTCACTCTTAATCTGGTCAGACAGGAAAGACACTAAGAAGGGGTTAATAATTTTACTTTATTCTAGTCTAATCTCTCAGAAGAGGATTGCTGATAAGGAGAGCACAAACTCCTACAGCATTCCCTAATCACCCTTCTCAAAGGCCTTGCAGGAACCATTGAGAAGGGGGGGGTGGGGCAACTACCCCTACATCTTGATGGGGTCAGTAGAGACAGGCACAACCTGTGTATTCCAGTAGATCACCTCAAGCCTCAGTGGGGGCCAGTTGAGGCAAACACAGATTCTCTCCAAGGCTTGATGGGGGCTGATCAAGGCACACAGCATTCCAGCTTGTGCATTCAACCCTAAGGTTTACCCTAAGCTTCAATGGGGGCCAGTTGAGGCACACACAGCATTTTTGCATTCAACCTTAAGGTTTCCCTTTCACTAACTAATGACCACCTGTTTATAGGGGCAACAAAGAAGACATATCACCAGCAATAGCCTCACAAATTTATATCACCCCATCCTTATATCTCACTGTGCATTTACAGTGGATGTTTATATTATTTATCATTATATAATGTTGTGCAAGCATGATGCAGATGTTTTGAACCATAATTGTGGGAACTCATATCTAATACCTGTAAACAAGAGACTGTTATGGCTGTGGATTCTAGGAAATGGAACTCTAAGAAATAATAACAAAAATCTACTTTGCACACACTAAAATCCACCTTACACTAAAATCTACCTTAAATACACACACACACACACACACACACACACACACACACACACACACACACACTTCTACATGAGGTGATGTCAGCAGTGACATTCATTCAATACCCTAAAAAATTACTCACCTGTTCAAAATGAGAACAGTTTTGACTACTTTCTATTCTATTCTATTCTTCATACCATTCATTTGGGTCATTCTGACTTTCTTGCTTTCTACAATATGTATCAATAAAGCAGAAAATTTGTCATGATGCAGTGCAATATATTAGACTGAAGAGCAAGACTCCTGGATTCAAATCCTAGAACTGATAAGCATTGTTGTTGTTGGTCTTTTCTTTTAGAAGAAGACCAATTACAAGATAGGGTAATGACTTGAGTCATGCTTGAATTGGATTTAAGTGAGGCAGAGTTGCACAAAGTCATCAACCTTACTCTCTCTTCTAGTCATCAAAGTCTAGCAGCAAGACAAAAGTCAGAATGACTGAGGATGACCTGGAATAGAGTAAATGACCTTGGCATCTTGGATGTCTGATCAAACTCTAAGCCCTTCACAGCACCAGCTTCAGCTGCCTTCTTGGCTATTGGAACAAATTGTTCTCATCCACCCATTCCACCAGGGGATGTCTACATATGCTTGAGATAAATACCCCCCCAAACTCACCAATGGGTTTGGGTCCTGTTGGTTACCCTCAACTTGGTTTAGTGCATCAGTCAAGATAATTTACCTGAGTATGGCTGCTGCACATGCTACAGCTTCTTGGAGCTACAGATGAGAATTGAGTGGCAGGTGGACAGCAAAGGTGGATGAGTGGTCCTGAAAGGGCTCAGCAAGCCCTCACATTAGAGGTGCTGGTCTTCTTGAGCATCCTATATATCTCCATAAGCATTAGCTGTGGGCCATGGAGGAGCCAATTATCCTCTCTGAACCTTCTGTTTTCATCTGCAAAAATTAGGGGATTAAATATATGAAGTTTACAGAGTCACTAAATTTCTGAGGTGGAAAGGATCTCAGAGAACTTACAATTTCACTCAGACCTGACTGAGAATCCCTTAGGCAACATAACAGGATAGGGAAGCAATCATTCAACTTTTGCTTGAAGGGGAATTTTCTACCTCTTTGAAGCATCCCTTTTTCCTTTTGAATAATCCTAATTCTCAGGAAGATTTTTTCTTGTATTGAGTTGAAATGTGCTTCTCTGTTACTACTACCCATTATTCCTAGTTCTTTCATTTTGAGCTTAATAGAACAAGTCTAATATCTCTTCCACATGATAGCCTTTGAATACTTGAAGATAACATGTTTTCTCTTTTTTTCCTTGGGTTGGTATTAAACACCTTCTAGAATCTGGTAACTCTCTATCTCATCACCTTGCTCCCTTACTACTCACCTCCATGAATTCTTTGCTCTAGTCTGTGAATATTCCCTTAGCATTCTTCACCATGGCCATCTTGTGCCTCAAATCCCTACCTCCTCCAATTTATTCCTCTTTGTCCTTTAGAGTTCCACTTAAATATAATACCCTCTACGAAGTCTTCCTTGAACAAGCAATCAGTAATGGTCTTTGCCTTCTCATTTCTTAAGTGGTTATTGGGTTGTATCTTCCAGGTCTGAATCACATGATCCAATGTTTCAGGTCATTCTCACAAGATCTCTTAATTGCAAGGGGTCTACTCTGCTCTTCCACCACTAATAATATGATAAATTCCAAAGATACTACTTGCTAGTGATGTGACATGCTTTGTGACCCAGAAGTAGCATTGTTTTTTCTTCCAAAAATATTCAGTTCTCTGCATGCCCAAGAATGGCTGTTATTTCCTAATTCATCGGCACTATATCTTTCAGCAGAGCATTCTATTTTTCTTTTAAATATGCCAAATCAAGGTGTTTCTTTATCAAACACCATGCCTATGAGCAAAATTTAATGGAAAATTTAAGGCAAAATGTATGATAAGAAGAAGGTTCATTGCAGTTCCTTAAAGAGGGAGACTACAATCCCTTTGTATTCCAGAACTGATTGAAGGAAGGGAGGCAAACAGGAACCCAATGGTAGGAGTGACCCAGTGACCAGTGCCTTCCTACCTGTGTACTTCCCACCCTCTTTCAAAGAAAATGAGGTGCCTTACTCCAGATGACAATATTCTCATTCTGTATGGTTTATCAAACCCTCTCTCTCATTCCTCAATTTATTCTTGTGCAACTCTGGGGTTTGGAGGAGGGAGGTAACAAGATCTCATAGAAAGAGCTTCAAAGTCTATCTCGTCTAACTTGTTCCTGAATAAGAATGTCTTCTCCAAGATACCTGACATCCAGACATCAAATAAAGACTTCTAGATAGGAAGAACATTACTCACTTAAGTAGCCCAGGTCACATAGAGATCACAACATTTGTTAGAAAAAATTTCTTTGCATTTCTCTGAAATCAAATTCTCTCTACTCTTAGCCCATAGTTCCTACTTCATCTCTGGGAGGCCAAGCAGAGCAAGACTTTCATGTGCCCTGTCCCCAGGCTTTTCTTCTGCAGGTTGAGTATTGTTGATTCCTTTAAACTTAATCCTCATTGGACAACATTCAAGTTTCTTCACCTTCAGAGTTAATGTCCTTCATAAACTTTTGTCAGCCATTTCTAACTGTTGGATCGTAATGAGTTTTCAGTTCATTAAAATCTCTAGATCTTGTTCAAACCACTATCTAGCTAATCTAGTCCTCCCTTCTGCTTCTTACAAAATTTCTAGTGTAGAACTTGACATTTATCTTGTTAGATTCTGCTCAGCATTTGAGTCATTCAATATCCAGTTTTTGGAACTTGACTGTCCATCTTCACTATTCCTTCCATTGCTGAGTGATTTGAAAATTTGATAAATATGATAAAATTTGTGTTTTTTTCAAAACAATTGATAGAAAATTGGATAAAAACATGACAGGGATATTTATAGATCCCTGAGGAATGCTGTTACATGTTGATGTTAATTCTGTAATGACTATTTCATTCTTGATAATTCAACTTGTTCCAAGTTCACTTAACTGTAATCTTATCTAGCCCACATCTCTCCTACTTATTGTCCGTAAGAAACAAGAAAAGCTTTACTGCTATCTAAGTAATCATTCCCCTACTATACTAGTCATGTAACACTATTAAAAAAAGGAAATGAGGATCATTTGTCATAATTTCTTCTTGATCAAAACACTTGAATTCTGCTACATGATAGCACTTCCACTAAAATAAAGATAAAAAAAATCAACTAATGCATCTTTGGGGAGAAAAATGGTATCAAATTATGGCATGAATACTAAAACAAATATATAATCTCATTGGTTTGCTTCCTAGACCTGGGAATGGGTATAGGCTAGAGGGGATGGCTAAAGTTCTCTCCAGGAGTGCAGATTATAACTAGCCGGTGCCTGACTATCATCCAACTTGCTGGAGGCCATCCTCATTTTCTCCCAACATCATTGCGTAGGTATCAGTGGATCTCTCTGGCTCTCCACTTGTCATGCTTTGTACTTGAAAAGTGATCAACCCATCTTCTTTTCTTACTACCTAAATGATGTCCTTCACTCCTGTTTTTTGGAATCACTCCTCACTTATACATCGAAACTTGTTCATGCCCATTGTGTGGCCCTTTACTACCTTCTTTTTAATACTTATTTTTAATTTACAGAGAGTGGCATTCCACATCTCATCATCGTGTAGCAACACTGATAAAATGTTAATATTAAAAAGAAGTTTTTTTTTTTTTTATGACAAGCTTGTGGTCAGCAAAAGAACTTTCAATTTCCTGAAAGCAATCTAACTTTATTTCTTTTCATTTCTAGGTCCAGCTCATTGCATAGCATGAGCACATAATAGAAAATTCAGGCTAAACTAAAGGCCTTAGTTGGCTTAGACATCTTATGTCTCTATCCCATATCTCAATGACATTGCATTGCCTACCAAAGACTTCAGACTCCCTTATCTGGCATTCATAGACCTCTGTAATTCGACTCTGGCCTAGATCTCTAATTTTATTTCACATTTCTTGCTTTTATATCCAGCCAAACCATATTTTGTCATGTCTCCAATAATTTTCTTGTAATCTCCCACCACTGTGCTTTTGCTTATGCTATTCTTTGTGCTTAGAATATCCTCTCTCCCTATCCGTTCTATTCTTGAATAGCTCATCTCTCTCCATTGAAATCTGCCTATTGAAGCCTAGCTTAAATATCACCTCTTCTAGGAAACCTTTCCTCATCTCCATAGCTAGAAATTCTCCTTTCTATCAAGTCACTTGTTCATGTCGTTCTTATTCATTTATTATGTTCTATTTTATATAATAGTCTTCTCTGTATGAATTTTATTTCTACTTATTAAATTGTAAACTCCTTAAGGTCTGACATCATCATGAAAATATAAGATTTAGGACCCAAAGATATATTAGAAACCATCTGACCTAACTACTTCATTCAACATGTGAGGAAACTAAAGCCTGGAACAGTGAAGTGCTTTGCCCAAGGTTACACAGTAAATAGCTGGGTCAGACTTTGAATCCAAGTCCTTTAATTGTAAACTTTTTATTCTTTCGGTCATTTCACTCTTCCATGCATCTTATTGATGAATCACCCCCAACACCTTGCATGTTTTAGGTCATTTTATATAGCTTTATTGAATACATCAGGCATAATTAAAATCAAAGGGCAAGGTAGAATTACTAGCATCAATAAAATCCAAGAACCTAGTAGTTTGGTCCAATAGAAAAACCATATGAGAATGGTTATTACAAGATACCAAAACAATTATTATATGCACATGGAATGCTTCCAAACAATCTAGACAGAAGAGATGCTTTAAGGTCATTTTTATATTCAGTCTCAAATGATGAGTCATAATTATTGAAAGCCAGGAAGTGATAAAATCCAACCAATCCCCAAAGCCATTAGGAATGGGGTAACTCTTTTCCAGCAAGGTTTTATGCCATACACAGAACAGGGAGAAAGATCCATCAACAGCAATAGGATGTATAAAGTGTCAATAGCTGCAAATCAAAGCACAATGTTTCCACACACTCATTCTGGAAAAAAAAATACTCATATTTTAGTAGCCTTTTCACTTGTATTCACAAAGAGTTGGCTGTGTCATTTACTTAAAAGGGAAGGAAAAATGATATTAAAACATCTGTCAGTGGAAACACCTGCAAACTTCGTATGAGGGAAGTAAGGAGTTGTTTGACCTATACTGAAAATGGTTCATTGTCCACTTCTGCCTTCCAGCATCATGCATATTACAACCACTGCCAGGCTATATATGCATATAATGATATCCTATGTATTAGAGAAGCCAGTACATCCTTAAAAAATGTCAGCTGGCAGGACCTTCCTAGCATGTATTCTAGACTTTTTAATCTTTCCTTTTGTCCTCTATTCTTTATATTTTCTTTCTTCTAAGTCAAGGGAAGTGGGGTAGGGGAAAAGAACAAGCATTTATTAAATGCCTTCCATGTGCCAGACACTTTTAAAATCCCTTTACAAGTGTAATCTCAGTTAAAGTAAGAACTGAAATGCCTGTTCTGTGTAGACACTGCTAAGGAGTTCCACATTTCATCCTTTCCTGTTTTGTTTTTTCTCTTCTCCTTTCCAAATGATGGATGCCATTGTGAGCCATTTTCAATGTTTTGCTGAATTTTGAAAAATTCTTCTTTTTACAAGGTCCTTTTTTATTTTTCATTTGTTCCTGATATAATTATTAACTTTTTCTGGAATTCCCCTTTGAAGCTGAAAATATGTGTCAGGCTGTAGGCAATAACTTGACCTTATCAACACTAATATCTGTAAGTAGAAGTTGGAGAAAGTAGGAAGAACTAAGAGGAAACAGGAAAGCACTGTGGACCAATATGGATAGAATCAAACAGTCACTCAACCCATGCTTACTATATACTTACTATATACCAAGCACTATCTATATGCCAAGAATATATATATTGCTCTTTGCATTGGGGATACAAAATCTAAAATGACCAGGCATATTGACTTTTAAGCATCTTGCTAAGCATTTTGGTTTTACAACCTGTTTTCAACGTTAAATAAGACTACAGTGAGTTAGAATTAGGAATTGAATACAAATTCATCAAAGAATGAAAGGCAGGTAATTATATAAATGGTCTTAGTTATAGCAAAATCTAAAAGGGGGAAAAAAAAAATCTTGATTCAGGAGGGAGTCTTGATTCCCTGTGCTGTTTCACACTGAGGGAGATTTCACCAAAAAGAAAAGGAAAGATGGGAGGAGGAGATGAGTTGAAAAAGAAATAAAGAAAAATATGGAAATCCAGTGAAAATAGATGTATCAGAATAGTGGCAGTCATCTTCCTGTGAAGTATCAGTGATTTCTTCAATATAAGAAAGTGCTGACAAAGGAATATCTTTAGTAGCTAAGATGGCAAAGTTCCTGGCTTAATAGATAAATCTTAGAGAGTTATCTGTAGTATAATGGAAGTTAAATGTTTTACCCAGGATCATTCAGCTAGTTAGAATCAGAGGTGAACCCCCATCCTCCTGACAATAAACCCTGTACTCTATTAAGCTGACCCGAATCTACCTCTTAGTATTTTGCTAATATAAATAATCATACAATTCAATACTTCCAAGACCTATGTTTTGTCAATATGGAAACTTCCTTTAAGGAAACTGAGGCAAAGAGAAGTTAAGTGACTTTCCCAAGGTCACTTAGCTAGTAAGTGTCTGAGGCTAGATTTGAACCTAGGTCTTCCTGACTCCAGGCTCAGCATTGTGTCCATTGTGCAAATCTAGCTGCCTCAGTGATGGTCATTAGAGTAGACTTTAGTGGATGATGTCATAGTATATCATATTTATAATTTGTACTGTAAGATTTACAAAAAAGTGTTTTCCTCACAATAATGTAGAGGCTCAGAAAGAGATGATGATTTGACCATAGCCACAAAAAATAGTGGAAGAGTTAGAATTTGAAACTAGGTCCCCTAATTTTTGTTACTTTATCCATTCTATCACACTGTACCTCACTAAGATGTAGTTTCTTCTTCTCCTCCTCCTCCTCCTCCTTCTCTCTGCCTCTGTCTCTGTCTCTGTCTCTCTGTCTCTGTCTCTGTCTCTCTTTCTCTCTCTCTCTTTCTCCTTTCACTACCTCCCTTACTCTCTCCCTTTTTGTCTCTGTCTCTGAACCTCTCTGTGTCTCTTTCTCTGTCCTCTATCTCTCTTTCTCTCTGGCTGTCAGTCTCTTTTTCTCTGGGGATGATGTTATGGGTGGGGTAGGGAATGGCAGCTATTACCCACATGGGGCTGATAATGTCATTTATTCTCTCACTGTTCTTTGTAGTACCAACTTCTGGTTCTATTAATCCCAGGAGGTCAAACTTCTATGTCATGAACTGGGAAGTGAGGTTTATACCTTTTGCAAATGGGTGTGGACTCAAGTTCAAAAGTTCAAGTCCCATATTGCTGCTAAGATTTAAAGGAGGAAAAACAGAGCATCATAGCACACATCTGTCATTCAAACCGAGTGCACTTAATGGAACCATGACAAAAGCAAATGTTCCCTCCTTTTCAGACTGTTGTCGTATAAAACTGTAGTGCCTTCTTAATGATATTCTACTCTTGTCATCCCCTGCCATAAATGCTACAATAAGCATTAAAATGTGATTATTGTATAATACAATAATTTCTTGCTTCCAGCCCCACATTGCTCCAGATGTAGCTCTACCTCTGATACATTGGTGGATTGTCACTTATTTTCAGCTCCTGATGTTCCAGGTGCCACAGAATCAGCTCAATTGCAGCTCATTTGCAAGGCGTACCTGAGGCCCAGGCATAAAGTTTGTAGTTACAATTCCATACACTATTTTATAGTATACAAAGTTTGTAGACACAATTCCACATATGATTCAGTGAATCCTGAAATTCACTGAGACCAAGAGCCATGGCCAAGAGCCATGTCCTTTCCTGGCATTACTCAAATGACCTTTAATGTACTTGATCAGCCTATGAGTCACTGTTTCTGGGAATTAGAGTTCCTGTAGACTGGTCACCTTGTAGGAAGGGGAATGAAGATGTAACTTTTCCTCAGTCACACCTCAATGATCTCATTCATTGCAGGGAAAATTCTATAAAGTTGTAAGAAAGAATTTTTTGATAAAAAATTTAAACATGTCACACCTTTCTGAATCAATCAGGAATGTTTTATTGTATTTTTTAAAGAATAATTTTTAAAAATAGCAAGCATTTATATGCTACTTTAAGGTTAGTTTACCAATAATTCATTTTAACTTCAATATAGCCTTGGGAAGTAGGTGCTATTATTACACCTCTTAGAGAAATCAGATAATCAGAGATAATAAAATATTAAGTAATTTATGCAAGGTCTCACAGTGTTTGTGATTGGATTTGAACTTGGGGCTTCCTGATTCCAGGTCCAGTGTTCTATCCACTGTACTACCTAACTGCCTCAAGAAGAAAAAAAAAAGATAAATAGTTCTATCCTTAGAACTAAGCTTCAGTCGTTTGGTGCTACAAGATACATAAAAAAGGGAAGAATGTATTAAATGCTTAACCAGTTATGTTAGTGTTGCTTTCGATGCCTCTTTTCAGCAGCTATGAGCTCCCATGAACTAATGCTCTGACTTGATTATGTAAGTGTGAGACTATAAGATCAGTGATACTAGCAGGAAAAGGAAGCAAGAGAGGAGCCAATGAATATTTTATTTTAATCAGTCCTACCAAAAAAACCCAAATCTTGTGTTCTTCACAAATGAGGCTTTCTAACATAGGAATTTACAGATGGTTAATTTCTGCTTTTTCCAGTTTGGGAGGGGTGGTTGGTTCCCACCAGTTGGGGAAGGGAAATGGGGATGGTTGGTCTAACTGGTAAATAATTTTCAAAACAATGAATTTTTTTGAATGCAACTTAAAGGTTTAAAGCATGCCAGCATATTAAAACATGCTATTTTCCAGAGAAGTTACAAAGAACAATTATCCGCCTCTTGGAATAATGATTTTCTATACTACTTAGGTTTATTTGGGAATGGTTCTTCAAATATCCCTAAATCTTTTTACTAACTTCAATGACACAAAAATTAATAGTAAATTAAACAGTGAAATAAATTGTAAAAAATTAATAGTAGAGGGGCTGCTAGGTGATGCTGTGAACAGAGCACCGGCCCTGGAGTTAGGAGGACCTGAGTTCAAATCCAGCCTCAGACACTTAACACTTACTAGCTGTGTGACCTTGGGCAAGTCACTTAACCCCAATTGCCCTGCCTTTCCCCCTCCAAAAAAAAAAGCAAAACAAAAATTAATAGTAGAATGAGATAGAAGCTAAAGAGTATAATAAGTAAACAAGTAAAGAGTTTCTTCCAGGCCATATTTATATGGCAAATATTTAAGTGGTCAAGGAGACTTGAAAAGGATTTTCCTACTGTGATTTTTGTAGAAGACCATGGAGCCCTGTTTATTGTAAGGAAACAAAGGACCTGTCTAGGAAAAGAAAGAGAAATAGTGTCACTGTTAAAGTTCAGTCTGGCAAGTCATTCAGCGTGGAGAAAAGTATGGAAGCACCTTAAGTATGATAGAAAAACTAGTGTTTATTGTAGATCAAGTTTATTGAGCTTCTTCAGCATTTTCACTGTCTTATCCCCATGCCAGGAATACTGCCTTTGATCCTCTTTGCCTCCTATCTTCCCTGGTTTCCTTCAAATACTGCCAAAATTTTGTTTTCTACAAAGAACCTTTCCTAATCCCCTTCATGTGCCTTCTTTCTGTGGGTTATCTCTGATTAATTCTGTATGTGTTTTGTTTGTACATCCTTGTTTGCATGTTGTCTTCCCATGAGGCTGTAAGTTCCTCAAGAGTAGGGATCATTTTCTGCCTTTCTTTGTATTTCCAATGCCTTAGTATAGTGACTACTTAATGAATATTTGGTAGACTGACTGGCTAATTTTTCAATCAGAGCTTAGCATGACATGCTATCAGTAGGTAAGGTTATCTTAAGCATGGGATCCTAGGAAAATTCCCATTTATGTCTGTGTGTTTCAAAGTAACCCATTTTAAACCTGTATCATAAATTGATCTCTACGATAATAATCTTATAGATGAGACTTTAGTCGTCTGATTTGGGACAGGAAATTTCTTTTGAATATAGAAGGTATTTTAAGGCACTATAGATAGTCGCTTGAGATACTCAGGCTGGTGGGATGTTTTGTTTTGGTTTCTTTAAAGAAATGAGATGACTTTTTACAAGCTTTCCTAAAGTTATTCTCCTAATTTTCATTGGATTGTCTCCTCACTCACTTCTAGTGTTTATGGGTAGATTTATATGCTATTTGTATGTGTGTGTATGTAAGTACATGCACATCTCAAGGGATATACATAGAAACACATTAATTTGCATATGGTATTTGCATATGGTATACACACAAACACATATATCTGTATGTGTATGCATGTATACCTTGAAAGAAACAAAATAAACCTTACGTATATAGACACATACATATATCTATGTGTACATATATGCATATATGCATTTATGAGGAATACTCCACAACATATAACCTTAGAATTCTTATCTGCCAAGAAGTATCCTGAAAGTTTTCTATAATTTACATATCAAACCTCTGTTAATTTCAAAGATTCATAGGAAAACATATATGAACACAAATATCATTGTAACAAAAAATCTCTAATAAAAAACCCAGGGAAGATTCTACATATGGTCTAATATTGGCATGGCATTTGATAGAATAAACTTTAATTACGGCAAAAGAATTTTAACACTCATTTTGGCATTTGTACTGGGGTTTTCTAATAGATAAGTCAATGATAAAATAGAGTTCCCTTTGTATTTCTGTAGACCTAAGATATTTCTTTAAAAGTTCCTAAATGTAAGAGTGATCATGAAGAGAAAAAATATTCAGAATCTCATTTTCAGCCTTTCCTAATACTCGTATTTTCCTAATATCATCTACAGTCTTCTTTTTAACTTTCTGAGAGATTTTCTCATAACTTTTGGTTGGAAGGGTTATTATAAGTGGATTTTTTCCCAGAGATTCACCATTTTATAATTCTACCCTGAAACTGTTATCTACAGAAATACCCCGAGTTACTACCTTAGGTTAGTTCCACCTTTCACCTCAATCAAGAAAAAAGCCATCTGTTATGGCATAATCCAAAATCCATACTCCCCAGAGGAATCCTGTACTGCTAGTCTTTGGATGCTCAGGGAGAATCTCAAAATTGTATCTCTTCAGCACTGAACAATTTTGAAAGCTGGCTAGATATCCCACCTCCTTTGTAACTGATAGAATACTTGAGTGTAGAATATGGACAACTTGAAAATGGAATCTTTGCGATTGAAGTTTTATTAAATATATTTTAGCAAAAGCAAAGGGGAAGACAGATAGAGAAGTGATGGTTCTTCCTAATAAGTCCTAATTATCAGCATAAAGACTAATAACACAGAATTTTGAGTCAGTAAGGCTATTGACAAAAGTATGATGGAAAGATTTATTTATTGGATTATTGAATAAATAGAGATAGCTTTAGCAAAATCCAGCCCCTTTGTTGCTGTTCAATCTTTTTTTCCCCAACAGATGGCTAGTTGAAAAGTGAGAATCTGTGAATAATGTGAGGAAAAAACAGTACACAACTGCTAAAAAAGCAATACTATATTTACATCTAGTTGTTCTCTAAAAATGTGGTTGGTGATGAAGTAGGCTTTTGAATTGTTAAATAAAAAGAGATTTCCTAAGACTTTATAAAAGAAGTGATATTATAAAATGAAGAAGGATCTGTTAGAATAATAATTAATCATATTATGTACCACAGATTTCCCTATTGTTTTTTTCTTCCTTTGGAACTTCCTTTTGACTTCTTTTGATTTGTCTCTGTCAAGGAGTATCTGTAATAAAGACAAAGAAGGTAGGTAATGGCAATTTTCTATGTGTCACCTTTTGAATATTTGCATATTCAGAATCATAGGATCATACACTGAAAGCCTGAGGCTGCCTTAGTGTTAGTCTAGTTTAACTTCCACTTTTTATAGATAAGGAAACTGAGATCTAAAAAGATCAAGTGAGTTGTCCAAAGTCTCATAGGTATTAAGAGGGAGAATTAGGATTCTAAAAATCACTTCTTCTAACTTCATGCTGAACATTCTTTCCAATATTTCATATTTCTTATATATGAGAGTGAAAAAAATATCAATCTCAGGGTTTCTGGACACAAAAAAGAGTAGTGATTATGGGCATGGGATACAATGTTTTAAATGATTATAAGCCATTTTAGAAATCCTAGAAATTTGGAGGAACATAAGGAATTGTTGATAAGAATCTCATATTCTTTCTGATTTACAAAAGATTATGAGCTTTGTATAATAGTAGACAGATGAAGGATTTGGCCAATCTATAATAAGTAAGGTTTTCACATGACCTAATTTAGGTGTACATTTAACTCTTTTTTCACTTTGTATAATCTTTTATTTTGGCCAAAAATGAATTATTAACTTCACTGGAAATTTTACATTTCAGAATCCTAAGATTCTTTTTCCTTACTCTCTTCTACTCCACCACTGAAAGAATATGTGAGAAATGGAAGATGAAACAATTCTTAACATTTTGAAAGGCATCGTATGCCTTAGGATAAATTCTTTCATTCTAAAAAGATATTATTTCTAGCCTCCTGATTGATTAATTCTTTAATTTTTCTGCATTGATTATTTTTGGGTAAAAAAAAGTTTAATTGTCAGTTGCTTGGTCTGAGAGATACTGATAGGATCTACCTCATTATCTAAAATTGTCACCCTCCTCAAAGTGACAGAAACTAGAAGGCAGATTGTTATTATTTCTCAAATTGTATTGTACTTGGTAGTAACATTCTCCTCCCTCTCCCCCACCCCCACCCCCAGGGGATTATAGAATCCAGGATCTCTGGAATTCAAATTTAAAATTCTAACATCCCAAACTAAAAGGCTAGGATTTAATTTGTAATAATGATGGGCATAGGTGACTCATGGATGTCAACAGGAGCAACCATGAATGTAGCACTTGGTTAGGATACCATATTTTTCAGAGTGTGAGTCAACCCCAACAGTCCATTAATCTGAATTTAATTTTGCAAGTTGAAAGTCAACCCAAAGATGGGGGAAGATTTTTTTAACCTTAAAATGTTGTTGTATGCCACAGTATATCATAATATTAAGGCAATGAACTAGGTCATCTTGGCATTATTTCATTTGGTTGTATGCACATTGTTTTTCTACATAAGCTACCTAGGGAACCAGGCAAAACACATTTAAGTCATATGCTGAAGAATATGGTTTTGAATTGCCTTGAACTTTTCAGATTGCATCTAAGAACTTGGATGGGACTTTCAAAATAATTTCTTTCTCAGTATGTCTATTGTTTTTATTCATATAATTTATTCTGCAACTTGGGTGTTATTTTCTTACCTTCATTCAGATACCTTATTCACATTCAACGCATAGTCATATAAATGGTAAATGGCTTTAGAAACAAAGCAAAATTTATATGAAGACTAGATATAGTTTTTCAGCAACAAACTATGATCTCTCTCTCTCTCATGGACACATATTTAGGCATACATACATGTATAACATATGCATTATTAAAAATATGGATTCCATGGTTTGTGGAAATGCATAGGGTCAAATCAGTATCTCTCAAGAACTAAACAAATCCATGAATTACCTAAAGCAGTGACTCTCATGGGTGGTCATATAGTTTCTATGGTCTCCATCAAGAAACACTGCTGAGCCTCTTCATCTGTATGCACCAGTGAAAAATATTTTTACCATTGATTTTCCTCCAGCATTGATCTGCCACCTGACGCCATCAATAATGAGGTTTGTCAGCTGATTTCTCATGCTGTCTGGAAAATGTTTTCTGCAGGAGGAAGAGCAGCTGGTGCAAAAGCAGAAAGAGAAGTTGATAACTTGAACTTGAGCATCTGCAACCAGTGAGTAGGTTCTGCTGAGTCATTTCTTCCCCTACTTTCTTTCAGCTTATTTCTATGATGGAAAGTATTCCAAAAGGGCAGTCTTGCCAGTAACTTTGTTGCTAGGGTGTAGTGAAATTAGACTGCAAAAGAAATGGGAAACATCCATGGGAAAGAATTTATTTGAGGCTTGGAGAATGATTTTGTTTCATGTGTTTTTCTCCCTTCTTAAGAATCTGATGTGATATAAAAAATTGATTCATTCTGATTATTTAGTGATAAACCATTTGTCCAACCAATGTCAATTTTATTTTTCTAGCAGAACACCCTGGACCACACAACCATTTCCCTGTAGCAGAGTGGTGCCCTTAACAAAATAGCATATGGAATAAAAGTAGAAAGTGGAGAGCCAGTACTCCCATATCCCTTATAAAATATAATGAGAATGCAGATACCCTTCTGTCAAGGTCCTGTTACCGGACAGAATAATTTACCAAAATTCTGCAAAGCACGTTCTGGGAGCCACATCTCTATTACTATGCATGAACTTAACTAAGTATTGATCACTCTGAACAGAACAGATGGAAATAACCATTTTCCTGAATTCAGGTTATTGAATTACGAGGGGTCAAGGGAAAAAAAAATCTTACCGACAGGTCAAGACAAAATTGTTAAAGAAACACCATTAGCTAGGTGATGATTTTGTGTGCAGGGTATCTGAATGAAACCAACCTTTGATGACTTAGGACATATTGGGAAACTCTTAAGCATAGTATGTGCTGTATTTTTATTGAAAATGTAGATGAGAATATGACAGCTGCCAATAATCTGCTCTCCAATCAATCTGCTGTGGAAAACATACACACTCATCTGTCTCACTTAATTATACACATTAAGCTATCTCTAAAATAGTGATTGGTGTTTGGTGTATGTGTTCAGCATTTTATTCTACTGTGAAGAAAGCTGAAAAGGTTCCTCTAATTGGTTGATCTGCATAAGTTAAGGCAGGCAATTTTGTATGTAGTATATTTTACTAGAAAGTGAAGGTCATTCATCACTAAGGTCTATTTAAGTCACAAAAATTTTATAACCATTCCTAATTCTTCAAAGAATCAAGGGTCTTCCCTTAATTATTCTTTTATTTTCTTCCTCAAGCAAAATGTAGAACTGAGGCAATTATCCAGATAATCCTAGTTAAAAAAAAAAGACATTTGTGCTTAAAATATCTTGAAAAGAGGAACAAAATCACTGATGTGCTGTTGTTTGAATATCTTCTATCCTTGGGGAGCCTACAATTCAAGAGGTTAACTGAGGCAATAAAGATTAGTGGTAGTGTCCATATTAGGGTTAATGAAGAAACAACTCCATTGTCTCCCCATTACCTACAGGATCAAATATGAATTCCTCTATGTGACATTTAAAGCATTTTACACTGTAGATTCTTCCTACTATCCCATTCTTCTTACATTTTGCTCCTCTCTATTCATTCTGCAATCAGTCACATTCACCTATTTGCTGTTCACACACAACTCGCCATCTTTTGCCTCCAGTCTTTTGTATTAAATGTCCCCTATATTTGGTATGCCCTTTCTTTTCCCTTCCTAGCTTCCCTATTCCTTCATGACTCAGCTGAAATTCTATCTTCTGAGGAAGGTCCCATCCCCACCCTACTGCCTCCCTCCAGGAGACCTAAATAGTTGTATTTAAGTGCTTCTGGCCACAAAACATTTTTTATCTTAAGGTATTGTGGCAGAACCCACAACTGTCAAGTTCTATAGTCAAAATTTAACCACTACTCCAGTGGAAGAGTGTATTCATGAAAGCCTGAGTAATGGTAGAATTTGGTCAGAAGGTGAATATTTCTGAAAGGAAACCATAAGGCAGAAATTAGGGCTGTAGTATATGTCTTCTTCAGCCTTTCTAACATTTTGGGAGGGGTAGAGGAAGGACTAATTACAGAGGAATACAGGTTTGTGGAAAGTTGCAAAAGCTGAGAAGCATGGCTTAGCAGGGAAACCTGGGTGAATAGGTCAGAAGCAAGAACAGAGTAGAATGAATGAAGTCTGGGTAATAGCCAAGGGAAATCTTCACTAAGAGTTCAATTTGAAGATGCCTGGAAATTTTTCTGGCACTGATATAAACTTAGTAACCTGTAGTTCAATATATACCTGAACACTAATCTCTTCTAGTATGAATCTAGTCTGTGCTTGAAGACTTGCACAGATAGGAGAACTCATTACCTCCTAAAGCAGCCCATTCTACATTTAGACAGTTCTAATTATTAGGAATCCCCCCCAACCCTATATTGAGCAGACTTCTGGTTCTGCTTCCTTCATTCCTTCCTCTCTATTTGCCTGCCCTCTGGGACCATTTGAAACAAATAATCTTTCTTCAGACAAGTGTGTCAAATACTTGAAAACAGCTAAGGTAACCTCTGTAAACCTGACCTTTTTAGGCTAAATGCCTTAAAAATAAAAATAAAGCAAAACTGATCCTCTTATGGCATGCTTTCAAGTAACCTCTACATTCTCATATCCATATTATTCAGCCTGAATCATTCCCCCAAATTCTACACTTATTGACTGCTGGAAATGGAGATCTGAAAGTTGGAAATCTTTGCAATTTCTGCATTTCTCTTGATAGCACTGTCATCCTTCCAGTCATTTAAGGTGAAGTCTTGCAGTTATCTTTGACTTGTCCCTTTCTCATATTCCACCGGACACACACAGACATGTGCAATCAATTGCTAAGTCCTGCTGATTTCTCACATTAGTCTTGTAATCTCCATTCAGACTGTTTCCAATGTTGTTCAGTCTTTGTAATCTCTTGTATAGACTATTAAAATGCCCTCTCAACTGATCTCTTTGCCTTCCTTTTCTCTATTCTCCAAATGCTTCTTATCAAAGCTGCCAAAATAATCTTCCTAAAGTCCAGGTCTGGCTATGTCACTTTCCTGCTCAAAGACCTTCAGAGGCACTCTTTATTGCATCTAGGTTAAAATATAAGCTCCTTAGCTTGACCGTTTGCTAACTGGCCAACATATCAAAGCGTCATTTGTTGACAGGTCCATTCTGCTGATAAGCAGATGAATATGTCCATGTATATAATATTTAACATCTTTTAGTGTTTGGAGAGTGTCTCAGGAGAACTAAATAATTATACTGAAGCTAGGATAAATTATTGACACTCATGTTTAGTGAAAAAGTGATTGGTGAATCTTTGTTCTGAATGAATATTTATTTTTCTCCTGCATAGTATTTTCTAGCAGCAGCTGGTTTCAATATTCCGTTATGTCCCTATATATACAAATCCTATAGGTAACTAAGGGATATGCATGAAAAAACAAGATTTATGTCCCCAAATGTGTATGTGTAGCAATGTACCTACATTTGTGCATCTCATATTTAACAATAGTTAAGATTTATTGAATGGTATCTGTGAATATCTACTTGTCCAGAGCAAAAAAAGGAAAAAAAAAAGATGACTATCCTTATTGGCCTATGGAGGATATGGGCCACATTCCTATGGCACATCCCAGTCACACATCTAATATGGAGTCAGCCTGGGAGCATCCCAAAGGCCCCTTGGAAAATGATCAATCCTTACTACAACAAATAATCTGGACTAGGAGACACTACATTTTCCCTTAAGCACTTCAAACTCAACATGACTAAAATAGAATTCATTATATTTCTCCCCAAACTACCCCTTTTTCAAAATTCCGTGTTACTATTAAGGATGCCACCGCATTTCCAGTCATTCAAATAAGCAAACTCATTTTATCCTCATTTCTCACTCTCTTTTATCTCTCAACAATCCAGTCAGTTACCATATCTTATCATTTCTATTACCATAAAATCACAAGTTCCCTTCTTTCCTCCAACATAGTCACTACCCTAATTTGGGCCCTCATTTCCTCTCTTCCAGACTATTGCAATAAGCTCTTAATTGGTTTCCATGCCCTAAATCTCTTTTATTCTATTCCATCATCCACTCCATTCTCAAAGGGAATTTCTTAAAGCTCAGGTCTAACCATATCAAATTGTCAGTCCCCCACAATAAACTCCAAATGGTTCTGTATTACCTCTAGAACTAAATATAAATTAGTGTGTTTTAAGCCCTTCAAAGCATAATTCCTTCCTATCTTTCCAGTTTTTTTTGTTTTTTCGTTTTGTTTTTATCACATTACTCCCTTATACACACTCTGTGAGTTAGCTACACTGGGTCATTTAATGTTCCTTATACATGACAATTACTATCCTGCATGCCTGGCATCCCTGACTGACTTCAAGGTTTGACTCATGGGCTGCCTTCAGTAGGAGGCCTCTCCTGGTTCCCCTCTTGCCAATGCATTCCCCTATAAGGTTACCTTGCATCTACTATGTATGTCTTTTATGTAGCTATCTATGTACCTATTATCTTCCCAGTTAAATTGTAAGCTCTTGAAGGGTAGGGACTGTGAATTAAATTGAAAGATGAATGAATGAATGAGTTAGGTATTTATTAAGCACTTACTATTCTTCTGTACAATGGGGGTACAACTAGAAAAAAGAAGATAGTTCCTTCTCTCACAGTTTACATCATAATGGGGGAGATAATGCAAAAGTAAAGTTTCAGTTGCAAGTCAAATAAAAAGATCCCATGATCCTTAGGGTGTGGTGTCAAAAACATTTCATTAATATACTTTCCACTGAAAAAAATCATATCAGTTTCTGATATTATACCACTGATGTTGAACCATCAAAGACTTTGGTGAGGGGACTTTATTTTCTAGGCCTTCAGTAGCTGTGGCTATAAGAAATTTCAGGAGCAATTGCCAGGTTGCATCTCCACAGGGATTACTTCCCAGTATGATGACTGAGGGCACTGAACTGGAATCATTGCTTTTTCCAAGGCTCTTCAACTAAGGATTATGGAGTGTCTCCGTCAAGGTGGCCGGGTAGAATTGCCTAGCACATGCTGCCTTCTATCTCTCCTTCAGTTGCCTTGCTGCCTCACCTAGGTTGCCTTGCCTACTCTGTGGGTGACAGCAGCTTGACAATTGTTTGGGATGGATGGTCCCTTTTCCACAGGAACTGCTTTCCTGAATGATGGCCATGAGGGCTGAACTGGAAGCAGGACTGGTTGTCTTTGGGGGAGCAGGGGCAGTGCTACCACTCTCAGGGCTCCTGTGTCCTTTTGCTTCTTGATGACAATTGCTCAGTAGTTATTGCTGGTGGTGAATATACTTGTTTATAAATGGGTTTGCTCTTTCTCACCTATTTATTCAATTCTTCTCTACAGGTCATTATATACTTATGTTTTAGTATTCATAACGAATGCAACTTACTTTTTTCTTACTGATCTATTAATATTTTTTCTTTATCATCTCAGCATTATTACAAGTTTGCTATAATATGGGCATGTGCATGTGTATGTGTTTGTATGTATATGACATATATGTGTATCTGTATGCATGTATATGTATATGTAGTAGGTTTCATTCCCTTTACTGTTCCCTCTAGGTGTCATTTTCCTCTTCTTCCTATAGTAAAGACATCATATTCAGCTCTGTAAAGCTTTATCTGTCTATTTTACCTTTCATTTTTGATATGAAGAGCATATATAAAATATAATTTTATTGTACAATGTTGCATTCCCTTCTAGCTTTTGCCATTATCTTTCTGTCAATGTTGTTAAAGTAAAGGCTTATCTCATATTTCTTAATGATGTGCTCTCAAAGTGTGGGTGACATCATTAAACACATGTATACTCAGCTATCAATTTTACAAAGCCCTACATTTTAAGATCTCTCCCTCAGTGCTACCCAGAGGGAAATTAAAGCATATCAAAAGGATAACTAAACACAATATTTATGTGTACTGTTTCCCCCCATTTACCCAATTCTTTTCAACAAGACCAAAATTTAATCAAGGGACAATGCCTTAAGCCAAAAGCTATAGGTCTCCAATGAGAAAATTATGGCTACAAGAGAGGCCCAATGAGGAGGATGTTTATTGTGGAAAGATCACTAGATTGATAGTCAGGAGAAAGAATTTCTAAAGTAAATTATCTGTGAGACATTGGGCAAATCAAAAATGAGCCACAGTTGCCTCATCATTCATATGAACAAGTTATATGATATGGTCCCTAAGATTCCTTCTAGCTCTAATATTGTGGCATTGTAAAATTGGGATAGAGGGATCTTTCAAAGGCTCCTGCATCATACTTTGAAGCATAGTGTTATGTTTCAATTGATTTGGGGTCTTATAGATATGAATATTCTCTCCAGTGCTGTACCTCCACCCATGCCCATGCCTTCTAATCTTGTGCAACTTTTCCCATGTTCTCTTATAAATATTCCACAGCGAAACTGTTGCTGTGTTGGGAGTCCCCCATCCTTCCCTCTCATTTTCTCCCTCCCTCTCTCTCCCCCTCTCTTGACATACCATGGACAGCAATAGAGCATGTGACTTGCTCAACTGTCTAATCACTATATGACCAACAAAACATTTTTGAACCATTTTTCTTTGATGATAGTTTATGCAACATTGAAGAGTTAATTGTTATGTCATAGACTACAGTGAATCTCTTTATTGCCTTTGGGGTGATCCATAACTTTTACTGCTCAGGCATTATGATATTCCAGAAACCGCACCCATGTAACCTCATTCATAGGTGAATGTTGTCATTAAAAGGATCACAATTTCCTTCAGAGAGAAGTGTGAGGATCACCGAAAATATAAATGCAACATACCCCATTGTCTTCCTCCTATTCAGTTCTGAGCCCCTTATTGCACATACTCAGAGGCTGTCCAGACTATATATCATGATTAAGCAACCAATGGACTATTTATCCAACTGCCTATGGAACTCTGGATTATGTATTCTTCATCTAATAGCTATTTCACTGTGATTAGGACAACATCTTTTAAGTAATTTTAGACCTCATTAGTATAATGAGTAGCTAGATGGCATAGTAGATGGAGTATTGAGCCTAGAGTCTGAAAGATCTGTGTTCAATTCTGGCCTTACATACTTGCTAGCTTTATGACCATGAACGAGTCACTTAACCTCTATTTGACTCAGTTTCTTTAACTGTAAAATAGGGATAATAAATAACATCCAGTGCCCAGGATTGTTGTGAGGATCAAAACAAGATAATATTTGCACAGCATTTAGCACAGTACTTGGCACATTATAGACAATTAACAAATTTTATTCTTTTCCTTTGCCTTTCAATTTAGAGATTCTACAGTGCACTGAAGCCTGAAACAGTCAACTCAGTATCATCCAGCAAGTAGATGATCTCACTTTTTATAACGAATTCATCTCCCCTTTGGAGTCTGCCCTGGCTGTCATCCAAGACAGTGGCAAATAGCTCTGGTGAGTATGTTTCCATGTTTTATGCCTTGTTTGATATTAATAATCAGGGTGTGGTTCACTCATAAGATATTGACTGGCATGAGAGATGCCTCGTTGGAAGACAACCTTTAAGGCTACATTTCAACCCAGTATAAGGATGGCCTATAAATCTTTCATTTTTAAGGCTTTTTGGTCTTTATGTCACATTAATTTCCAAATGTATTTCTTCCTATTCTCTCACCCAGAAAGTCACCCCTTTTAACCAAAATTTTAAAAGCAAGAGGTAACAAAACAGTTCAGCACCCAAAGAAGCATGGAAAGAGCTCATGCAAAGTGAAATAATCAGATCCAGGAAAATAATAAACACAGTGACTATACACAGCAATATAAATGGGAAACAAAACCACAAAATAATCAAAACTGAATGCAGTGAAACTAGGAGGACCAACTTTGACCTCACTGAACAGCTATAGGAAGGCATCTCTCTTTCTTCTTTGCAGTGGCCTATGAGTATGATTTCTACATATTTTGGGGACTTTTTCATTGGATTGCTTTTTTTCTCCTTATGCTGAGAGGTGCTTCTTCAGGAAAGGGAGAAGAAAGTATATATTGGGAAATGTAGGTTATATAAAAACATAAAGATTAAATAAAATTTCCAGAAAATAGTTTAACACAATTAACCCACATAACTATCACACCTGGAAGTGCATTCAACATTCCTTACCCAGAGACCTTCACTTCTGCAATAAAGGGAGAGGGGTACATTTTCTCAACTGTTAACAAAAGTCAAGATGTGGTCATTATAATTTCATTATACTCATTTTCTTTTTTTTCCCTTTCCATTTCCATTATTGACATTGTATAATTTTTTTCCTTAGTTCTTCTAACTTTACTCTTTATAAATTCATATGTCCTCCCATACTATTATGAATTTTTTGCGATCATTTCCTAGGACACAGTAATGTTCCATTACATTCATATTCTAAAATTTA
>CM053584.1:258406424-258426120 GCA_028627135.1 Pseudochirops cupreus
GACTGGGGGAGGGGGGAAATACTGGGATGGCTGTTTTGGGGTGGTGGGCAGGGGAAAGACGGGGAGAAAATATGTAACTCAAAAAAATTTAATAAACAATCTCATATTAAAAAAAAAACTAAAAACAAAAAAAAAAGAAAAAAAATAAGGAAAAAAAAACTGCTGCTGTGAATATTATGATATATATCAGACATTCCTTCTCTTTTTTTTTTTAACATTTTTTTTTGCTTTTTTTTTAGAGGGCAATTGTGGTTAAGTGACTTGCCCAAGGTCACATGGCTGGTAATTGTTAAGTGTCTGAGGTTGGATTTGAACTCAGGTCCTCCTGACTCCAGGGCCAGTTCTCTATTCACTGCACCACCTAGCCGCCCCCATTCCTCCTCTTTTTGACCTTCTTGAGGTATATGACTAATAGTGGAATATCTGAGTCAAAGGGTTTAATCTTTTCAGAATGCTGGGAACAATTGATACCTCCACCAACAGTATATTTATGTACTTGTGTTCCTTGAGCACTTCTGCATTGATTATTTCATTCTTCATCCTCTTCACTAATTTTCTGGAAGTCAGCAAAAACTTCACAGTTACCTTGATTTTGAGGTCTTTAAGAATAGTAATGTTCTCCAAAGTAATAAAGGGAGTCAAACAAGACAGGTGACTAGGGATTGCTTGATGATCTTTTAAAAAAAATAGAAATTGAAGAGAAAAGAATATATTAGGTAAGATAAGGGGAGAAAGGGGAGGGAAACAAATAAAATAATCAAGATCTACAATTGAAAGTCTACATAAATGAAAGGGCAGAAGGAGAGGGCATCACTTGAACCTCACACTTTTATCTGAACTGACCAAAGAAGGAACAAACATACATACATACATACATACATACATACATACACAAAGATCTTAATATAGAAATATGTTCAACTAAATAGTAAAATAGGACAGACCATGATGTGGAGGAATAGAGAAGACAAATTCAGAGAAGAGTTAGTCAAAAGCAAAACAAACCCTAATCCCTGAAAGGGGAGAATGCATTGCAAGGAAAGAAAGAAAAGACAAGAATCTATGAGAGGTATGTGGTAGAAAGAAAAGACATGAAAAAAATTAAGAGAATAGGCTGGAAGGAAATATACAATTAATGATCATAACTGGGAATGGGGATGGGAAGAGCTAACCTATAAAATGGAAAAGCATAGGGGAATGGATTAAAACGTTATTAGAAAGAGGAATTCAACAATATGTCATTTATAAGAAAACCATTTGAAGTATAAAGACTCATCATGAATTAAAATAAGAAGCTGAAATAAAGTCTAAAATTAAAAAAAAGCAGTGATATGAATCATGATTCCAGACAAGATATCATAAAAATAGAGTTAATTAAAAGAGATATACAAGGAAACTACCTTTTGCTGAAAGGTAACATAGACATTAAAATGAAATAAATGCTTAACATATATGTTCCAAATGGCATAGCATAAATACTCAAAGGGAAAAACCAAACGAGTTGCAGGAAGACATAGATAAAAAAAATGATAATACTAGGGACAAGGCAGTTAGTACGGTCCTTTCACATCTAGTCAAATCTAACAAAACAAAGAAAGAATTTAAAGACCTGATCAGAATTTCAGAAAATTTAAGTATGACAAACCACTGCTGATTATTGAATGGGATTATAAAAGATTAAAGAATAATTCACCTATATTAAAAATTGACCTTAGATTATGGTATCTAAACCTCACAAAAATAGAAAAGCAATCGTTTTGAATACATCCTTTATATACTATAAATCAATGAAATTATACTCTATGAAGGGTTGTTAAGGAAAGGATTAGAAATTAACAAGAGATTAAGGAATTAATCCTAAAGAATTTGTGTCTTCAATCCCAAAGGATTTATGATGAAAAATGCTATCCAACTTGAGAGAGAGAACTGAAGGAGTCTGAATACAGATTGGAGCATCCTTCAAAAACAAAACAAAACAAAACAAAGCACTTTTTTCTTTTTTTTGGTCTGTGTTTTCCTTCACAACATGACTAATATGGAAAATGTTTTGCATGACTGCACATGTATAACCTACGTAACATTGCTTGCCTCTTCAATGAATGGGAAGGGGAGGGAGGGAGAGAATTTGAAACTCAAAATGTGAAAAAAAAAAGGAATGAAAAAATTCTTTTTATATGAAATTGGAAAAAGTAAAATGTTCATTAAAAATTTGTGTCCTAAAGGAAAAAAAAACATAGAAAAAATAGACAATTCCTTAAATGCAGAGATAACATTAAGAGCAATAGGCTAATATTGCTGGACTGTAGCCAAAACTGCCATTGGGGGAAAAAAATGTGTATCTCTAGAACTTTTATCAACAAAAAAGAAAGAACAGAGCAATAAAAGTTGTGTAACAAAAATCCCCTAGAAAACCAATAAAGAAACACTCCTAATTAAACATTAAAAATAAATCCTAAGTATAAAATGAAATTAATAAAATTACAAGTAATTAATAAATAAAACTAAAAGCTGTTTAGAATTATGCAATAAATCATTTTATTTTTTAAATGGAATAAGAAAAATGAAGTATCTGTATCAAAAATGAAAACTGAAAATTCCCAACAAATGAACAAATAGCTGGTGTTATTAGAAATATTTCCCAAATAGTGTACATGCAAGGAAAAAAGACAAATGAATTAGATGAATATGTAAAAGATAAAATACTCATGTTAATAAAACAAGAAATAGAGAATTGAAACAACATGATCTCAGAAGAAAAATTAATAAGTCATGGATGAACTCCCAAAGGAGAAAAAATAGCCCAGGATCAGATGGATTTCCAAGTGAATGTTATTAAACATTCAAAGAATAATTAATTTCGATATTACACAGACTATTTGCAAAAATAGCAGAAGAAGAAAAGATACTACAAAATTCCTTCTACACTGTGATACCTTAATCAAAGAGCATCAAAATAAAGAAAATTATAGATTAATAATAAAATTTATGGTAACTATGGCTAACTTTTGTACTGTTTATTATGTGCCTGGAACTATGCTAAGGACTTAATAATTATTCTCTTTTGATTCGCACAACAACCCTAGGAGCTAAGTGCTATTATTATCCCCATTTTCGAGGTAAAGGAACTGAGGCAAATATAGCTTAAGTGATTTGTCAAGTGACATATATCTAGTTAATATCTGAGTTCCTATTTGAACTCAGGTCTTCCTGATTCCATGCCTGGCATTCTATTTGAGGTGCCACAGTTACAAAAGTATAAAATAAAATATTACCAAAGAGGTTACACCAAAACATCAAGATTATACTGTGACCAGTTTGGAATTACAGTATAAATAAAATTGTAAACATAATTAAACACATTAATAATGAGAATAACAGAGTGTATGATTATATCAACGGATAAATGTAGGAAAACTTTTGACAAAATATAATATCCATTTCTGTTAACAGCAACAACTAGAAATAATAGGAACAATTTGAACTTCCCTTAATATGGTAAAAAAAAAAAATCTGTCTTAAAGAGATAGTTTTATGTATTATGGAATAAACTTGAATTTATATTGAATTTAAAATCAAGGGTAAAGTAATAATGCCCATTTCTCACTAATATTTGATATAGTTCTAGTGTTAATTATAGCAATAAGAAAAAAAACAGAGGGAATAACATAGGCAAGGAATAAACAAAATTTCCACATTTTGTAGGTGACATTAGTAGAGAGAGAGAAGAGAGAGAACCCGAGTCACATAAAATAATTGGATAATAACCATTAAAGTTGTAGTAAATAAAATAAATACATGTAAATCATCAGCATTTCTACATGTTATCAAGAAATTTTAGCCAGAAAAAGTGGAAAGTGAAATTCCACTTAAAATAATTACAGACTATATAAAACACTTAAGAGGCTATCTACCAGCATGAACTATATGAATATAACCATGAAAGAACTATATAAGTACAACCACAAAAAAAGGCTTTTATGGAAAGAAAACAGTCCTAATTAATTGGAGAAATATTAATTACTCAGGTCATTATAATATAATTTCTGAGTCATTATTATAGAAATGACAATATGATCTGTTATTTATTCAGTGCCATTCTAATCAAAGCAGCAATGGATTACTTTACAGATGTAGAAAAAAGAATAATGAAATTGATTTAGAGGAACAAATTATCAAGGATCTCAAGTGAAATACTGAAAAAAGTTAAAAGAAAGGGAATATAGTAGTGACAAATTACAAAACATTAATCATCAAAGCAACTTGTTAGTGGCTTAAAAAATAGAAAGGTCAGTCAATGAAACATGTTAAGTAGAGAATCTAGAGAAGCAAATAAACATGGTAGCCAGAAAGAACCCAGCTACTGAGGTAAGGACTTACTTCTCTGGGGGAAAAACACTAGGAAAGCTCAGCAATAGTTTGGCAGAAATTAACTTTTATTCCCCGCATTCACACCACACTATGATGCAATGCAAATGCATGTATAATGAAAGTATAAATAGATACATGACATTTGTTGTTTTTTTTTTAGTCGTTTCAGTCATATCCAACTCTTTGTGATCCTATTTGGGGTTTTCTTGGCAAAAATACTGGAGTGGTTTGCCATTTCTTTGTCTAGCTCATTTTAAAGATGAAGAAACTGAGGCAAACAGGATTAAGTGACTAACCCAGGGTCATATAGTTAGTACAGGTCTGACATAGATATAAACACATTACTGTAACAAGAAAGAAGTTACTTTTCATATGAATGGATAGGGAAGGAGTGCATGATGAAAGAAGAAAGTAGATCACAGAAGATAAAATGAACACTTTTGGTTACACAAAATTTAAAAAGTTTTTGCACAAGCAAATCTAGTGCAATGAAAATTAGGAGAAATAGTTAACCAAGGGAAAAATATTTTCAGAATGTTTCTGATAAAGACCTCATTTCCATGTGTAAGGAATTGATTCAAATTTATATGGATAAAAATAAGCCATTCACTAATTAATAAATGGTCAAAGGATATGAACAGGCAGTTTATAGTTTTAATTACTAATTTTTTTGTTCAGTTATTTTCCAATCACTTCTGATTTTTCATAACCCTGTTTGAGGTTTTCTTGTCAGAAATACCAGAGAGGTTTACCATTTCTGTCGCCTCCTTATTTTATAGATTAGGAAACTGAGGCAAACAGGGTCACACAGCTAGTAAGTGTCTGAGGGCAGATTTGATCTCAGGAAGATGAATATTCTTGACTCCTGTCTGGATATTCTATCCACTGTGTCACCCAGCTGCCCATACTGAATAATTAGAGAAATGAAAATTAAAGCAACCCAGATTTCCTACTTTATAACCACCAGATTAACAAGCTGGCCATAAAAAAGGAAAATGGTAATTGTTGGAAAGGCTATAGGGGAGACATGCATATTGATATCCTCGTGGTATAGCAGAATTGTTCCAGCCACTCTGGAAAGCATTTTGGAACCCTGCTGATAAAGTTGCAAACTATACAACCTTTGATCTGATTATCCAATGATCATTTTATCCAATATTGCCCTTACTAACCCTATAACCTAAAGAGATCAAAGAGAAAAATGTCCCAAAACAATCAAGGTTAGAAAATTCTTTTTGAAGAGGCAAAAAATGGAAACTAATTGGTGCCCATCAATTGGGGAAAGGCTGAACATATTATGCTATATGAATGTAATGGAATACTAGTTTGCTTAAAGAAATGATGAACACTTAGGAGTTCATCTATCAAAAGGAAGGATATGAATATAAATAAAAAACATTGAAAGAGTGACATAAGCTAGTGGAACCAGGAGAAAAAAATATACAATAACATACTGTAAAAATGTACAGTCTTGAGGACTGACGGTGAAGAATGCTGCTCACCTCTTAGAAAAATAAGACTCATTTTTTTACCTTTCTAATACGGGAATTTATTTTTCTTCTATTTGCATATTTGTTTTAAAGGTTTTGTTTTTCTTCTCCCTTTCTTCTACCTGTAGGGAGAGGAAAGGAAGAAAAATAAATATTTGATAATTTTAAAAAAAATTAACAAAAATATTTCACGGATTAAACTATCTTTAAAAATTCAGTCACTTGGTATGTGAGTGTGTGTGTGTGTGTGTGTGTGTGTGTGTGTGTGTGTGTGTTTATGGTGGTAATTGTCATTACATTTCCAGTTCCTCCTAATTTCCCCTTGAATAAAGTAGTAATAATGAAGAATTGTGAAACTGCTGTGTCGTTGGGAAGCCTTTCCATCTTTCATTGCTTGAGCTAGAGTTACATTTCTTTATTTTCTCCATCATGCCCACTTTTTCATTCAAGTCCCAAAGTATTAATGCATATATTGACTTAATTTCCATGATCTTATTCAAGACAAATCAACAAGTATTTTTAAAGCTCTTACTATGTGTCAAATATTGTACTAAATGCTAGAAATACAAAGAAACTAAAAAATAGTTTCTTCTTTCAAGGAGCTCACAATCTAATGGAGATAACATACAGACAACTACACAAAACAAGATTGTACAGTATTAGTTAAAAGTGATCTCATAAGTAAAGCACTAGCATTAAGTGGGATTGGGAAATCTTTTTTTTTTCTTTAATTATTTATTTATTTTTAGTTTTCAAGATTAGCTTCTATAAGATTGTGAATTCTAAATTTTCTCTCTCCCCTTCTCCTCTCTCTTCCTCTCTCTCCATCCAAAAGGATGTGTAATCTCATATTGGCTATACATAGACATTCACATTAAACATATTTCCACATTAGTCATGTTGTAAAGAAGAATTAGAACCAAAGAGAAAAATCATGAGAAAAAAAGAATGAAAAAAGAGAGAGAAAATAGTATGCTTTGATCTTTATTCAGACTCCATAGTTCTTTCTCTGGATGTAGATGGCATTTTCTGTCATCTGTTTTTTGGAATTGTTTTAGATCCTTTCATTGCTGAGAAGAGCTGAGTCTATCAAAGTTGGTCATTGCACAATGTTGCTGTTTTTGTGTACAATGCCCTCTTGATTCTGCTCACTTCACTGAGCATCAGTTCATGAAAGTCTTTCCAGGTTTTTCTGAAGTCTGCCTGTTCATCATTTCTTATTACATTTCTCATTACATTTGAATACCACAACTTGTTCAGCCATACTTCAATTGATAGGTATCCCCTCAATTTCTAATTCTTTGCCCCACAAAAAGTCCTGCTATAAATATTTTTGTACATGTGGGTCCTTGGGAAATGCTTCTTGCAGAAGGTGAAGTTTTATCTCTGACTTGAAGAAAGCTAGTGAAGCCAAGAGGTGGAGATGAAGAGGGAGACAATTCTAGACATGGGGCACAAATAGTGAGTCAGACGAAATGGGACAAAGACGGCAGAGCAGAAGCAAACAGTCACTCTCAGCTCTCCAACTGCCTTTGCCTCACTGAATAATAACCTGATTACCTAACAGATATTATCTAGGTTTTTTAAGGGACAAAAAAAGGAGAGGGAAAGGGGCAAGGGGCAGAGGGAGCTAAATAAGAAGAAATCCCAGAGGGATGAAAGTGAAAGATTTTGACCCTAAAATCCTTAATGGTTTAAAAAAAAAGATTAGTAGAGGAAAATGAGTGATAACTCATTGAAAGGACAACTGACCTGGAAAACAGAGTAGAGAACATAGAATGAAAGATAAAGAAATGGACATGAACAATTAATCACTGCATAGTATATCAAAATAAATCTTTCTATTTGTGTTAACTTATTTGGAATCTACTAGTGGGATAGGGGAGACTATCATATTCAAGGGACCAGAAATGAGACTAGTGTCACTGGATTGTAGAATAAGTAGAGGGGAGTAAAGTATAAAAAGACAGAAAAATAGGAAGAGGACAGATTATGATGGCCTTGAAAGCCAAATAGAGGATATTTATGGATGATCCCAGAAAAAAAGGGAGCCTCTGGAGTTTATTGAATAGGGGGTAACATGGTCAGACCTATACTTTAGAAAGTCCTTCACAGAATATCTTTACTTCTTCATTCTCTGTAGCATATTTTGATACATATGATTCAAGGTGAGGCTATGTAATATAATGCCAAGAGTGTTAAGTTTAGTGTCAGAGAAACTTATCTTAAATCTCATTTGGGCCATTTACTACCTTTGTGACTTTGACCAAGCCACATTGTATCATTGGATCTCAGTTTCCTTATCTGTAAAATGAGGAAATGGATTAGATGAATTCTAAGGTCTCTTCTGCCTTTAAGGTTATGATCCTCTCATCTTCAAAGTGTTCAGTTTTTTAATCTTCATCATTAAAACTATAATGTGGGAAGGACACATGACCTATGAATCCCATTGTAGTGTTTGTAAACACACACAGATACAGACACACACGTGCACACGTGCACAAAACCAAACCCTAAATCTTCCAAGTCCTATATTTGAAACATTTAGGAGAATATGTAACACATCCTTCCACCTTAACTCAACTTCCTTTGGTCTTTTGGTTTAATTTATAGTGAGTGTCAGTATTGATATTATTCAATTACTCCTATTGAATAATATGCCATCTCATTTGTCATTGGACATGGACCTCATATTTCAAGTTAAAGTTTGTATACACTTTTAAAAGTGTAGGATTACCTCCTGTGTCTGCCACTCTCATCAGCGCATTATTTCAAGAGGATGGAGGCTGCACGGGACTGAAAACTAATTTTTAATTTTATGTTTCTTTGATTGACATGGCTGAAGAATTCTTCACCATTTGGCCAATCTGCCAGTGATAAATCGTCCTAAATGCCTAGAACTTACATGTAGATAAAAATAGGTGTTTTTCTATATAATTTAAACTGTGCCCAGAAGATGCCTGACCCATGAATCTCCCTGTTGAAATTTTACATTTCGTTTCTTCCTATTCACAAGCTACTCTACTTAAAGTGAAAAGTGAAAACACTTTTAGGAGAGTATACACACTAAGCTTATTACTAGGAATCCATACCTTAATCCAGTTTTATTACTTCCTCTTTCTTCTCTTCCCCCTCCAACCCTTGAAAATACCTGAGATTTGTGCAATGAGAGAATGAGGATTTTGAAAGGGTAGCAGAGAGAAGAATGAGATAATTTTGAGATGGGTAGAATTTGAGAATTGAAAACTTCGATGGCGTACTACACTGGGAAATTTTGGACATCCAGGAAGAAACTTGAAGTTACTGGACATCCTGAAGGGAAAAAGGGAAAGAAAGGGGTGTCCATTTAGTAAAGAGAAAAATGCAGCAAAGAATGTGGACAACACTAAAAAAAAAAAAAGAATTACTACACAGTTTTGTGGAGACTAGCCTAACACTCCACATAAGTTTGTAGCAATCTTTACTTTTCTGACACTTGGGAAATAATGTATCTCGATGAATTCTATTGGTCTATCAACGTGCAATAAGAGTTCCATTATCTACAAACATGAATTTCAAATTTTAAAATAGAACTCTCAGTAGACTCCAAGAATAAGGAGATGAGAAGTCTAAAATAAGTGGTTAGTGTTTACATTGGAAATGATATCTTAAAAGCATATGAAAGATTTGAGAAAGGTCCAGATAGAAAACAATATGCTATTAGTTGAACAAGTAAATTGCAGAAATAATGTGATTTTAATATTCTGCTTATAATAACCATTGTAGCTGAATTGATGACTTATTTTCTTATATGAGTAATATACTTATAATCTCACCCCAGGAACAAAACTATTCTAACATCCTAACCAAATGATTAAATTATACAGTTTCATTTTCACATCGTAGATTTTTTAAAGATAATAAAATGTCAGTGTCTTGGGCATATCACATTTAATCTTAATAAATTATTTACATAATAACTACTATTGACTTTGCTAAGATATTTGACTTTAGGTTTGGTACCATTCTATGCTCTATTAACATGTTGGTGGAGTATAACAAACTGTGCTTTGTGCTTTTGTTTCAGAACATGCTAAGATAATGATAATGATCTTGAACTATTGGCTATTTTGTTTGAAATTACTAGAGATCACATATAATGCAGATTATATTTTATCTTGAGTTTCCTCTTTTATCAAATGGTACTTTGAGAAAGCTTATTACTATAACTGGCCAGAAAGCAGGCATCTTAGCTATACTTTCAGAGAAGCAAAGGAAGTAAGTTTCTAAACTCTATAACAAATGTAAACAATAGTGGAAACATCTGAATTTCATTTTTATTAATTAAAATGGAAAATCAGTTAAACATGGTTAACAAAAAAAGAGTATCTACTGAGTAAAATGGTGTTTAATAGAGGATAGTGAATAAATTTTCAGTTTGGAGCACCTAAGTGTTTTTAATCTTATTTTCAGTGTTGAAAGGCCTGTGTGCTTAAGAAATTTAATCATACCTTCCAAAGCATGCATTTTACTTAGCCTGTCTTGGCCTTTAATTAAGCTATTAGAAATCAGAATTTTCAGGATTGCATCCATACATACAGTGGTGTTTGTTTTTTAAAGTTGGGTTCATTTTTATTCAATATAAGAGAGAAATTGAGATCAATTGGTTGATTTTAGATATGTACTTTTCTGTGCACAGTTTGGAGGAAAGAATGCTAGAACTGAAGTTGGAGATCCTGGATCTGAATCTCAACTCTGCTACTTATTAGCTTTGTGACTTTGAGAAAGTCGTCTAATATTTGTGGGTCTCTGCTTCCGCAGCTGTAAAATAAGACAACTGGACTAAATGGCACTAATAGTCACTTTCAGCTCTGTATCTATGATCCTAAAGCCAACTGTGAACAAATCACATATTTATGTATTTTATTCAAAACTTTATGTTTAGTTTTATTTGTTAAATTTTAATACTGGAAGTGATATATGCATACGCATATGTATGTTATATATAATATATATGTAGATATGTGTATGTGTGTGTATATACATATTTTTTCCCATGATCACAACACGGTGTCTTAAAGTGTTTGCTGGTAGGCAAACATTTGATGCAAATCAATCAGTAAACATCTAGCAGCTAGCTATCTGATGATAGTGGGAGCTGGGGTGATTTAGGAGCTGGCCAGCAGGGAAATTGCTGATGGGAAAATGACTGTCAAGGATTTTTCATGCAGACAAGTGGCATCAAGCTGTGAAATGATTTTTGTCTCTGCTAAAGCCCTAGAAGAAGGGGAAGCAATGAAATTGGAAGGGTAAATGGGATCTTTAGTCTAAAAGTGATAAAGTTGTTTTCTATTTAAACTTGGAGAGAGAGCCAAGGTTAGCTTAAGTGTAATGATAAAAATGGAAGATTAGTGAGAAATACATGTGATTATACCTTGGTATTTTAATTTCAGTGTTGTCTTAAATTGATTTTTGTTTATATATAACTATGCTCATATCACTAAAATACATTTTTACTAATGTCTATTGTTTTCACATCACCTACATTTCCCAGTATGTCCCTTCTTTTTCCCCAAAGAGCCATCCCTTTTAACAAGGAATAAAATGAGAACAAAATATAATTTTTGCAAAATTGACCAACACATTTTAAAAGTCTGGTATTATATACAGCTGATCCACATACCCATAGTCTCTTCCTTCTCTCTTGAAAAGAATGGGAAGAGTTGCCTTCACATATCTCTCTTTTGGATTGAGCTTGGTCATTAATTCAACAGTGTTGAATTTCAATTGTCATTTCCATTCACACTGTTACACTTTATATTGTTTTTCAAATTCTGCTTTACTTCACTTTTCATCAATTCATATGTCTTTACATGCTTCTCTGTATTCATTATATTCATAATTTCTTACAGAGTAGTGATATTCAAATATATTCATATTCCATAAATACCTTTTAAAAGTTATTTCTCTATCACTGATGAGTTGCTTTTCCCCAGTTCATCGCTACTTCTAAAGGTGCTACTATTAATATTGTGCCACATTTATACCCTTTATTTTTTTCAGTGAGCTCCTTTGAAGTATTTGCCAAGAATTTAACTCTCTGGGTCAAAGAATATAGACATTTTTGTTATTTTTGTATCATATTACAGATTGATTTCCTTAATGATTGCACTATATCACATCTCCAGCAGAATTAGGGACACATTAAGTGGATTAATGTGTCTATCTGTCTTTCAACAATCTTTGCAACACTGACTATTTCTATCTTTTGTTATCTCCAGTTTGGGGAGATAACATCAGAGTTGTTTCAGTTTATGTTTCTCTTATTAGTCCTTTGGAACACTATTTCATGTGATCATTAATAGTTTGTAATTCCTTTCAGAAACTGTTCATATCACCACCTAGCTGTGGTTATAAAGGGCTCCTAATCTGGTTTTCTATCCTCCTTCCATCCCCCATTTTTTTCACCTTTAATATATAGGCTACATATCCATTTTAAGTCATGCTCCATGTTGTAAAATATTGTATGCAATTTCTCTCAAATTTCTTTCCCATTTTCTTAACCCTTTTTGTCAAATAAGGAATTTTCTCCCACATAACTTGTTTTGATTTTGAACATTAGAGTATTGAGTTAAGTTATTTCTGATTCTGCCTTGTTAATGTCTGCATTTTTAACCAATATACCTTTTTTGGATAATTATTATTTTTACTCTAAAGTTCTGATGGCACTTTCCTCCTTCCCTGATAGCTTTCTATTGGTTTCCTTGATATTCTTGTTCCTTTTTTTTTTATTATTTTAAATGAATATCGTTGTTTTTTCAAGCTCTAGAAAACATCCCATGGAAAATTTGATTGATATTGCAAAAAATTAAGTTAATTCCTGTAATGTATTCAATTAACTATAAATAATGAATATGCTTTAGTTACTTAAATAATTCTTCAATTTTTAGAGTAATAATTTATAATTATATTTATATGAGTCTTGAAATGTCTTTGGTTGATTGATCCTAGGATACTTGAAATATTTTTAGAGATTTGGAATGTTATTTCCATTTCTATTTTAATGACCTTTTATTAATTAACACATAGAAGCATTATTAATTTGTGTGATTTTATTTTGTATCTTGCTACTTTAATGAAGCTATAAATTGTCCCAATTAGTTCTTTTGGTGATTCTCCAGGATTTCCTAACTTTTATGTTCTCATATAGGGTCAAGTAGATAGCAAAAGATTTTTCCTCTTGTTTTCTTATCTTTGCACTTTTCGTTTACTTCTCTTGTGCTATTGCTTATATTTCTAGAACTATGTTAAATAACAACAAGAAAAGGAGCAATCCTTGCTTTACTCCTGCATTTATTCTGACAATTTATAAGGTATCACCATAATGGGCAGCTACATAGAGCAGTGGATAGAGTTCCAGTCCTGGAGTCAGGAAGACTCATCTTTCTGAGTTCAAATGGTATTTCAGACATTTAGTAGCTGTGTGACTCTGGGCAACTTACTTCACCCTGTTTGCCTCAGTTTCTCATCTGTAAAATGACTTGGAGGGGCAGAGCTAAGATGGCAGAGTAAAAGCAAGGACTTGCTTAAGCTCTCCCCCAAATCCATCAAAATGCCTATAAAAATGACTCTAAACACATTCTAGAGCAGCAGAATCCACAAAATGACAGAATGAAACAAATCTTCAGACCAAGACAACCTAGAAGGTCAACAGGAAATGTCTCTTGCACCAGGCTGGGTGAGGAGCACAGACCAATTCTATCCTTGCTGGCACAGATGGGGCCCCACTAAACCTGGAGCACGTCTCAGGGGACTGAATCACTGGCAGCTGTGGCAGTCTCCAGACTTCTCAACCCACAAACACCAAAGACAACTTAAAAGGTCAGGAAGAAAAGTCTGTCAGACCTGGGTAGGAGAAGAGCAAGGTCTGTCCCTGGCCCTAGCCACAGGGTGGAAGCAGAGGCAGTAATGGCGGCAGCTGCTTCCAGAGGTCTTGGCCCACAGACAGTAGGGGGATCAAGTGGCTGATCAGAGAGGGATTACAAGGATCTCTTTGCTGGCTCTGAGGCAGGAATATCTTGCTTTGCCCTGCTTGGATCTGGGTTGCAGTCTTGGGTAGCAGTACTGGGGTGAGGAGGAGCTCTGGTGTGGCAGAGCTTGTGACTGTGGTGGAGAGGGAATCCTCCTCACAGTTCCAAGGCAGAAAAGAGTGTTTGTGGTCACTCACAGACCAGGAAATAGTCCAAGAGAGGAGTAAATACCTCTCCTTTGATCATACCAACATTGGAAGTACCCAAAATTTACAGGTCCCTAGAATTATCTCTGAAAACAGCTACAAAAAAATCCTGAAGATTGAGATAGTACTCTGCTTCCCCCCTCCCCACTTCATTGGAACAGAATCATACCTTGACAAAGAGCTTTAAAGTCATGTAATTGTCTGGGGAAATGAATAAACAGTGGGAAAAATCAGACTATAGGATCTTACTTTGGTGACAAGGAAGATCAAAATGTACAACCAGAAGAAGACAACAAAGTCAAAGCTCCTATATCCAAAGTCTCCAAGAAAAATATGAATTGTTCTCAGGACTTGGAAGATGTCACAAAGGATTTTGGAAATCAAATTAGAGAAGTAGAGGAAAAATTGGGAAAAGAAATAATAGTGATACAAGAAAATCATGAAAAAGAGTCAACTGCTTGCTAAAAGAGACCCCCAAAATACTGAAGAAAATAACACCTTAAAAATAGACTAACCCAAATGACAAAAGAGGTTGGAAAAGCCAATGAGGAAGAAGAATGCCTTAAAAAAGAATTGGCCAAATGGAAAAGGAGATCCAAAAGCTCATTGAAGAAAATAATTCCTTCAAAATTAGAGCAAATGCAAGCTAATGACTTTATGAGAAATCGAGAAATTATAAAAACAAGACCAAAACAATAAAAAAAAATAGAACAGACAGACTCTATTTACCTCTCGGGGCTCTTGTACTATTTCTCCACAGAAAAAAATGACCAAGCACAAATACTGGGGAAGAAGGAAGTTGAGAGCCAGAAACAAAATCTTCATCAAAAAAAAAAAAAGCTAATCTATCTGATCCTATTCCAGCTCTTCTTCCTCCCTCCCCTCATTCCTCTGCTACTTCATCTCCAACTCTATCTCCACCTGAAAGAGTAATAGATGCCCCTCTCATGAACACATGTTGTGGTCAAAGTTATCCAAAATTAGCCTGGAGCAAAACATTTTCCAGCATGAAGAATCTAATGAGATGCCTAGGAAAAAGGGTGTGTTCTTTCTATTGGTGTTGCCAGAGCAGTATTACACAGAAATTAGAGATGTTGAAAGACTTCCTATTTCTATCCTGTATCTACTTCCAGGAACTTAGCCTGATCAGACAGCAGGTTGACAAGCTGGAAAATGAATTCTACAAGCTCCAGGAAGCACTGAAGACCTCTGTCTCAAGCATTCTTCTTGCCAGGATTGCCATATAACATGTCACTTGAAGACTCAACTTTCAGAGGACCTTGCTCAAGATGAAACCACTGTTGGAGAATTAGCACGCTCCCACCTGTGACACTGCAGCCTATGGTTCTCCTTCCCCTCCTCCTCCTCCACCGTCACCTCCACCCCCTCCACCACCTCTGTCTCTTCTACTCTGCTCAGTCTTTGTTGCTAAAAAAAAACTGATAGCACCAAAATACTTCAGGATGAACCATTAAAACAAGATATGCCAATGCACATAACTGTTAAAGATCTGCTCACTGTGAAGTTAAAGAAGACACAGAGTTCTACCAGTATGAGTAAGATTCTGTCATCACCAAAGGAACAAAAACCACTTGTCACAGTCTCTGATCTTCAGAGTATCTCCCTGAAACCTCAGTCAAGATTTCCATCAACTCACATCACAAATGTGGTATTCCCTCCCAGAAAAGATGAAATGGATCTGTGGAAACTTCTTAGGAAAGTCAACATGGATAGGAGCCCAGGAGGTACCCCTCTCATCAATAAAGAAAATAAGGAAAATGGAACAGGGTTGACCCCAATAATGACCAAGGCCTTGCGGCAGAAGTTTGAGCTGGCTCACCCAAAGAGCCCTTTCCAAGCTTCATTACCTTCTTCAAACAGCTTTGATGAATAAAATTGATGTCAATGATGGATCACACTTGAAGATAAAGTATTAAATAGATGTGCTTAGAAGTCATTTTTTAGGATTTCAAAACTCCATAATTCATCCATTGTATGTCTACACAGCAAAAAGTATAGATCTAAATATTGTCCACTTGTTTCAATTAGTAAACATGTCCAAATAGTATATTAGTTTAGTTTTGGGGTTTTTTGCCTTCGGTTGTCTAGATGATCATGCTTAATTAAATCTCTGTCACATCTTTTCTCTAATTTGTCATGATAGGATATTTTGAGTGACTGACTTAGATCCCAGTCATTTGAAGAAGTCATTTGTAATTGCTACATTTGCCAACCAACAAATAAGTAGATAATAGGGGTTGCAGTCCTATGTATCTTTATCCAAACAAGTAAGAGATGGCCTCAAAAGGTAGACCATACCTCTTCCTCTATATTGTGTAGCCATTTCTAGTTCACCATCGTGCCCTACCAGCCCCTTTTCATATTCTGTATTCAAAAAACCAAAGGGAAGTTTCATGGACAGCCCTGATAGGCACTATGCTTATTCTACTATATTCTCCCAAGGGTTTCATGATCTGGTTCTGGGCACAAGGCCCCCTCTCCTGTACTTCTAGCCACAGAGCAGAAGGAGCTGTCATTAAGCATAAAACCAGGTGTGAGGTGTTCAAGAAACTCATCTGTTACTCTAAGAATGAGGACAGCAGGGGTAAGAAGTACAGGGTCACAAAACCTCAGTAAGCTTACTGTCTTTCTGGGAAAAACTGAAATATGAGACAAACGCAGGATCCTTGGAAAGTTTCTAAGCCAAAAATCTAGTTTAGGGAGTTCCCTAAAATATCAAACCTTGGTCCAAGTACAATGGCCCTAGGAAATTCCCATCTGAGCTCTGAGGCTATCTATTCAACGGAAACCTTTCTTAGACAATCATATTTTTGAGATACACAAGTAGGTGTCTTAACACTCACAGTGGATAAATACAGAAGCAATAATAAGAGACACCTGCCAAAAATGAAATGTATTATTAAAAAACAAAACCTGTCCCTGTTCTTATAAAAGACTCAAACTAAAGAAAGGCTCATGGGGGAGACAGTTCATTTCTTATTACAAAATGGTGTTTTACAAGGCATAAGTGAAGTTTACACCAGCTCTATTATATACTGTGTTCACTTTACAAACAACTTGATAATTCACAAAGTATAAATACTGTTGTACCTCTTTGGTCACCAAAAAATTGAAAAAGTTCTATAACAGGTATTCAGAGGGAAGGTTTATTGGCATCTGGTAACTATATAGAAATATGCAAATACACATATTTGTAAAGCTGCTATGGCCACCATACCAGTATTAAGAAATATTACATGCTCCCCAGGTTTACTTTTCAGCTTTTACCAAGTCCTTATCACAGTTTGCTTTGTATTTTTCATAATTCTGTAAACCTAGGATTCCTTAAAACCACTATGTACTGTATGCTTTGTTATTAAAATTGAGTGATAACAAAATCAGGCCAACAATTCTGGGGCCACTTAGCTGTTTTTTAACAACAAATTTTTTATAATAAATGATGGACCTTTGGTTTTAAAAAAAAATAGGACAATGTGAAATATCTCATTGGAAAAACAAGTGATCCAGAAAAAAGATATAGGGGAGATAATTTAAAAATTATTGGACTACCTAAAAACCATAATAAAAAAAAGGGCCTGGATATCATCTTTCAAGAAATTATCAAGGAAAATTGCCCTGATATTCTAGAACCATAGGGGAAAATAGAAATTCAAAGAATCTACTAATCACCTCATGAAAGGGATCCCAAAAGGAAAACTCCCAGGAATATCATAGCCAAATTCCAGAGTCCCCAGGTCAAGAAGAAAATATTGCAAGCGGCCAGAAACAATTCAAGAATTGTGGAAACACAATCACGAAACCACAAGGTTTAGCAGCTTCTACATTAAGGGATCACAGGACTTGGAATATGAGATTCTGGAGGTCAAAGGAGCTAGGATTAAAATCAAGAATCATGTACCCAGCAAAACTGAGTATGATCATTCGGGGAAAAAAAGTAGATACTCATTTCTCCTCAATCCAATCCTCAATAGAGAAATTTCAAGCATTCTTGATGAAAAGACCAGGGCTGAATGGAAAACTTGACTTTAAAATACAAAACTCAAGAGAAATATGAGAAGGTAAACAGGATAGAGTAATCATAAAGGACTTATTAAAGTTGAACTGTTTACATACTTACATAGAAAGATGATATTTTTAACTCACGAGACCTTTCACAGTGTTGTGGTAGTTGGAAGGAATAAATATGTATATATATATGTATATATATATATATATATATATATATATATATATATGAATATGAAGGGATGATATCTAAAAAATAAAATTAAGGGGTGAGTGAGAGGAATGTGTTGGAAGGAAGAGAAAGGAAAAGGTAAAATGGGGTAAATTATCTCATGTAAAAGAGTCAAGAAAAAGCTTTTACAACAGAGGGGAAAAGGGGAAGGTGAGAGGGAGTGAGTGAACCTTACTCTCATCAGATTTGGCTTAAGGCGGGAATAACATACACACTCAATTGGTTATGGAAATCTATCTTAAGCTACAGCAAAGTAGGGGGGAAGGGAATAAGAGAGGTATGGATGATAGAAAGGGCAGATTAGGGGAAGGGGTAATCAGAATGCATACCCTCTTGGGGTGGTGATATGGAAGAGATGGGGAGAAAATTTTGATCTCAATTTTGTAGAAATGAATGTTGAAAACTAAAAAAAATAAATTTATTAACAAAAACAAAAAAGTGAGTTGGAGAAAGAAATGGCAACACTCCAGTATAATTGCCAAGAAAAAATCCAAAATTGAGTCACAAAGAGTAGGGGACAACTTAAAAGAGTACATAACAAACCTCATAATACTATATTTCAGTTTTAGGATGATAATTATTTGATCATATTTTTTTGAAAAATCTTTTATTCCCATGCTTTCTGGAATTTTTAGTATAAAAGAGTATAATTCTTCATCAAAGATTTTTCAATATCTATTGATATAACCACATGGTTGTAGAAATTTTCATTTTTAACATGATAAACTGTTAATTTTCCTAATGTACCATCTTTTTTTCTGTGGTAAAAATCCAACTTGGTAATAGTTAATGGTTTAAAAAAGTTCTTCTAGTCTTTTCCAAGTTATCTATCTATCTATCAATCTATCTATCTATCTATCTATCTATCTATCTATCTGTCTATCTGTCTATCTACCTAACTGTCTTTCTATCAATTGATCTAATAAATATTCACTAATAACATTATAATTCTCTTTATTTGCCTTATCCTTCTAGTTTTAAGTATTAGGACTATATTTTTCTCCTAAGTGGCATTTGATTAGATATATTTTTTTTCTAAATTTTCAAGTACCATTTATGTAGTAAAGGTATTAATTTTTTTTTAAACTTAGAATTCTTCTTTGAATCCATCTAGCTTCCATGTTTATAAAACAATTAAATATAGATATGATTATATTTTTGACTGAACAGGCTTCATGATGCTGATTGAAGCCTCCTTGATCATGTAATGGGGTAGAAAAGCTTAAGGGAAATATCCCAGTGCCAGTAGACTTCAGAAACATGCTATGTTGGGGGGTGGAGCCAAGATGGTGGTGTAGGAGCAGCAACATATCATAGCTCTCACATAGCCACCCCAAAATACCCATAAAATATGACTCTAAACTA
>CM053584.1:258448219-258476444 GCA_028627135.1 Pseudochirops cupreus
ATGTATATTTAGACTGCTGAGGCAAAATGGTGAAAGATTACAGAGAGCCTTAAATGCTATGTTTTAAAACTGTAGTCTTCAAGACAATATGGAGTTCTTGATTTTTAAATAATGATGTGCTGAGTGAAATTATCAGAAACTTGCTTTAGGAAAATTTATACACACACATATATAAATGATTTTATATATATATATGTATATTTATATATGTATATATATACATATATATATACACACACATATACTATATACCATATTACACATAGACACACACATATATATGGGATTAAAGGGGAATTAAAACAAGACTTGCTTTTTGGGAGCTCACAAAACTGGTGGGAAAGAAAATATGTATATAGAAAGACTATACTATAAAACAATTAAATTCAATTTCAGAAGTATTTATGAGTACCTACCACATACAAAATACTGTGCTCAGTCCTAGGAAACAAAGACAAGAACAAGACCACCCCTGCCCCTGTTGATCTTATAGTCGACTTGAGAAGATGATACAGGATAGATATAATATATATCCTGAGTTCAAATTTGCCTTAGACACTAACTAGTGATTCTAAGTAAACCACTTAATGTGTTTGCCTCAGTTTCCTCATCTGTAAAATGGGGATAATAATAGCACCTATGTCCCAGGGGGTGATTGTGAGGCTCAAAAGGGATAACAAAAGTAAATCCCTTGGCACAGTGTCATGTAAAAGTTATTGTTATCATCATCATCATCATCATCATTATCACACAAGTAAGTCCAGAACAAGGTAATTTGGAGGGAGAGGGAGAATTAGGCTAGGAAGGCAAAATGGTGAAAGATTACAGAGAATCTTAAATGCTAAGTTTTAAAACTGTAGCTTTCAAGACAATATGGAGTTCTTGATGATTTTAAAATCATGATGTGATGAGTGAAATGGTCAGAAACTTGCTTTAGGAAAACTTATTTTTTGCAGTATTGTGGAAATGGATTAGAGAAGGGAGAAATTTGTCAGGGAGACCAAGTAGGAGGCTATTACATTAAGTGAAAAGTAATGAGAACCTAAACCATGGTGGTATCCCTATTAAGGGGAGAAAAAAGGAACAGATACAGATGTTCATTCCACTTCCACAATGAGTTTTGGCAACTGATGGGCATGTAGATTAAGGAAGAAAGAAGTAAAACATGAATCTAGATTTTTGAAACTGGGTGACTAGGCTGATAATAGTGCCCTCCATAGACAGAGAGAAGTTTGGAAGAGAAATAAATTTCAGATGAAAGATAATTAGTTCCATTTTGGACAAGTTGAGTTTGAGAGACATATGGAATATCCAAGAGGGAATGCTGGGTGAACAGTTACAATTCAGATTAGGAGTTGAGGAGAGAAGACTGGGAATACTTGAAAGTCATTTGTGAAGAGATATTATGATGGATATGTTAGTTGAAGGGATTTGAAATCATCCCCTTCTATAATATATTCCCTTTCTACTCCTGGGTTTACAAAATGGAAATGACCACAAAAAACTGGGAATGCTTAAGTTTGGAAAAAAAAATAGGAAGACCATGATAATTATCTTCAAATATTTGAAGGAATGGTATATTAAATAAGAGTTATTCTGCCTAGTTCTATGAGGCATGACTAGGGTCACTAATTAGAATTTGTTAGGATGAAGTTTCTCATAATTAGACGTGTCTACTGTTCTTTTATTGACTTTTTGCTGTGAGAGTACTGCAAGAATTTGTACTTCACCCTCATTTCATCTGTCTCTATATTCCAGGCCTGCACAAACTTCTTGCTGGCCACTCGAGGCCTGCCAAAGGATTTCTGGAAGCCCTAGAAATATGTAGGATTGCCATTGAGCACTCTCCTGTTTATCACATGACCTACAGTAACCAACCATCATCAGCCTGTCTCTAGTCTAACATCTATGGCCCAAAGAAATTTAGCCTATTTTAATTTTGGCCCCTACCTAATGCCAAGTGGTACAGGTCTATTATATTATCTTACTTAGTAGTCACATTCATTCCCATGGCTACCATCTATGGATGGAAAACACCCAAATCTGTATCTCTGATAATATCTTCTTCTCTGAGTTCACAACTCATTATCAACAACTGCCTGAAATTTTTTTCTCCTCATTTTTGCCTGTGATATCTCCTGTTCCATTCAACATGCAGTATTATCATTGTTGTTTTTTTCCTTCTCATCTTTTTTTCCCTTTACTTCTCACTTCTAATAACTTTCTAAGGCTTATCAATTCTAACTTCATTCTCCCTTCCATCCTGCCTATTAACTAATCCCATCCTATTAATTAACAAGCAATAACCAATTAGGTGCTTACTGCGCACCAGGCCTTATGCTAAGTGCTAGGGATACAAAGGAAGCAAAAAAAAAAAATCCCCTGCCCCCTAGAAGCTTACATTCTAATAAATAAGCATTTACTTTGACAATTGAAATGCCCTCATCATATAATTTTTTGTCTTCTTTCTTTGACCTTTTCTTCTACCAAAAGTAGAGCTGATCATGATTTAAAACCTTCTTCGGCTGCTAATGACAAATTTAAAGTGATTTGCATGATAATCAAGACCCTCTATATTATTGCATGGCCCTACATACATTTTCTTCTTCCTTTTCTCATATTTACCTCCTTCACACATTCTATGTTCCAGACAAACTAAGTTAGTCTCTATCCTTCTCCCTTAGACCTTATATAACAGTGTTTGGTACCTCTCAAAATGATATTATCATGCATTATCCTTTATTGTAGTTATATGTGTATCAATCTTCCCCTTTATTATAGTAATAACAATAGTAATGCCTAGCATTTATAGCACTTTAGAGTTTGTATAGTTCTTTAATTATGTTTTCTTTTTTTGAGTCTCACAACAACCTTAACTAGACTCTGCATCTCTGACGTTCATCCTAGGTCTTCATTTATGATGCTATATTGACAGGAACTGTATGCTATATAAACGTTATATCTGTCCTACTGTACACAATAGTCAGTTAAAAACAGCTTTTTGCTTTTGAAACTTTTTCCTCTCTTTTAGAACTTACTGATCTGACAGTGAAAATAATTTGGAGAAAAAAGTGGACAGAGTCAAGTTTGAAACTGAACACTATGGGCAAAGTAATTAAGAACTACAAATTATTAATTCTATCATTTCCTTTTACTTTTAAATTTGAAGAAGAATGACTAACATATAGATGCTGATTGTCACTGCTATTTCATTAATTGAATGATAGAGTTATAGATTAAATATAGGTAGAACCATATTCAACATTTACTTTCAGTTTCTGAAGATGTGTGTTTTTGTTTGAATTTATTTCCCCCTCCACCGCCAACAGATTGAAAACTTGTAGAGCTTCCAAATCTGAAAAAGTAGTTAATGGGGAAGGTGTATGCCTCATTTCACTATTTTTCTAAGTTGGTTAAAAAGGCTAACATAAAACTGAGCAGTGCTGACTGCAGTATCATGTTATTGCTACTAGACAGTAGAGGGAACTGTTAGTACATACTGTTGTTACAAGGTGTAAACAGAGGTTCACTGGAAGAAGAAAAAAAGGAGTAAACTAAAAATAATTTAACTCTGATCTCTTTTCGTTTTGAATGTTATGTTTTCTTACTAGCTTTTATCACTCTGGCATCTCTTGGTCCAATCAAATTAGAATAATACAAAGAGACTCCCTTGCTTGCTGAAGTGCCCATGAAGAATTGTCCCTTCCAAAATACCTTCAATGGTTCCTCATTGGCACTCGAATAAAGTTTAAACTACCTGTCCTGGCCCCCAATGATCTCCATCACTTCACTCCCATGTACATCTCTTCAGTCACCTCCTCCTCTTGACCTCTTTCACCTCCATCTCACAATCTCAACCATCTGGAACCATTTTCTACTTTTCCTCTGACAAGCATCATCGCTCGCTTCAAGACTTCTAGAAACTCACTTATTCTGGGGAGCTGAGTTAAAACTTACTTTAACATACTGAAGGGTGAGCCTTCTTAACAGTTAACAAACTGGAAGAATGAGAACTAATTTGAATATAAAGCTCCATAATGTTTATCTCTCATAGGACTTAAGGTAATGGGAGGAGAATGCTATTATAGTATTTGAGTATCACATCTCCATCCCTTTGGTTTCAATGTTGGACAAATAATACTCACTGACTAGGCAGAGGGCTAAAGGTTCTGTCATCCTAGTAAATAAGCAAATACATATTCATGACAATGCTGTTTTGTTGGCATGGAAGCTAGAAGGAGTCTAGAGATTAGCTAGTCTAACTTTCTCATTTAATAGATTTTAAAAGCATTTAGTAAGTATCTGCTATGTTTTACTATTGTATGGTATAACTAGAGGATCACTGGAAGGAGAAAAAAGCAGGGATTTAAAGAATATATTAAACTTTGGTCATTCTTCATTTTGAGTATTACATTTTTGTAGTATCCTTTATAACTCTGATATTACTACCCTTAGCCAGTTCAGAACCTTCCTTATATGCTTAGGTACAAATAATATATTTTCTTTTGTCAGTTTCCTACAATCCTACAATCCTACATGATTGTAATTCCTCCATATTAGCCACTGAGACTGCAAAAATATAAGACAAGACAGTCCCCCCCACCCCACCCCAGTAGTTCATAATTTAACAGTGGAGAAAAGGCAAGAACACAAATACACAAGGAAGACATAATAAATTTGAAGGAAAGATCATTTTTAGATAGAAAATCTGATTCATTTTTATGGAGAGAGTAGCACCTTATTTATGCATCAAAGAAGGAGAAAATCACTAATTAAAGGTCAGAAAATGTTATGTTCTAAGTTTGGGGACTGGGCTGTGTGAATACATAGACATGGAAAAGAACAGGCTAAAATCAGGAAAAGAAAGAAAAAAAAGACCCCCCTCCAAAAAAAGAAAAAAAATAAGTATGGTTCAGTCTGCATTTAGACTCTATCATTTCATTCTATGAAGGTGGATAACATTTTTTTTTCTTCATAAGTGCTTTGGAATTGTCTTAGATGCATTGCTCAGAATAGCTGTCACTCACAGATGATCATCATACAATATTGTCATTAGCTTTCTTCTGGTTATGCTCATTTCACTTTGCATAAGGCCCTGTAAGTCTTCATACTTTTTCTTTTGTGAAACTCTCCTCATCATTTCTTATAGCATAATAATATTCCATCAAATCATATACAACTCATTTTGCGATTCCCCAATTTATGAGCATCCCTTCAATTTCTAATTCTTTGTTGCCACAAAAACACTCCTATAAATACTTTTGTACGTATAGATCCTTTCCCTTTTTCTTTAATTTCTTTGAGATAGATAATGGTATTTTTGGGTCAAAGGTTATGCACCAGTTTTATAGTTCTTTTGGCGTAATTCCAAATTGCTTTCTAGAATAGTTAGATCAGTTCACAACTCCAACAACAATGCATTAATGTCTCAGTTTATTAGATTTCATTTTTCATCAAAGCACCTCCTAGTTTTATATATCTATTTTTATAGTTCAATTGTTTTCTTACATTGCATTTTATTAATCTCTCTTGATTTTCAAGATTTCCAATTTGGTGTTCTATTGAAATTTTTGATTTATTCTTTTTCTTATCTTTTTAGTTGCATGCCCAATTCATTGATCTGTTCTTTTTCTCTTTTATTTATGTAAGTATTTAGAGATATAAATTTTCCCTTAAGTTCTGCTTTGGCTGCATCTCATAAATTTTGTTTTGTTGTCTCATTGTTGTCATTCTCTTTAATGAAATTATTGACTGTTTCTTTGATTTGTTCTTTGGTCTACTCATTATTTAGGATAAAATTATTTAGTTTCCAATTAATTTTTAATTTATGTTTCACAGGCATTTATTGAATATAATTTTATTGTATTATGATCTATAAAGGATGAATTTAATATTTCTGGTTTTGTGTGAGATTTTTGTGCCCTACTATAGGGCCAGTTTTGGTGAAGTGTTACGTATAACTGAGAAAAAGTTATACTCCTTTCTATTTCCATTCAATTTTCTCCAAAGATCTATCTTATCTAACTTTTCTAAAATTCTATTCATTTCATTTCCTATTTCTTTCTTGTTTATTTTATGGTTATATTTATCTAATTCTGAGAGAAGAAAGTTGAGGGGCACCGGTATTAAAGATTTACTATTTCCTTCTGCAACTCCTGTAACATTTCCTATAAGAATCTGAATACTACGCCATTTTGTCCATATATGTTTAGTATTGATATTATCTCATTGTCTATGCTACCTTTTAACAGAATGCAAGTTCCCTACTTATCTCTTTTAATTAGGTCTAGTTCTGCTTTTGCTTTTTGCTTTTGCTACTCTTCCTTTTTTAAAACTCAGTTGAAGTAGAATAGATTCTGCCCCAGTCCCCTCTTTTTACTCTCTCTATACAAATGGTTTAAAATTTTTCAGTGAAGACAGAAATAACATATGATGAAATAGAAGGAGCTAAGAATATAGATGGCCTTTTAAGAAAAAGCAAGAAGTTTTGGAGCAAATACTACGAGGAGTGTGACCCCAATCAGTTCACCAATGGTTTATTAATTACCTATTTATTTATTTTCCAGGCACTGGTTTAGGCATTGGTAATATATTGATAAGAAGAATAAGACTTCCTGATTTTAATAATCTTCATATTGGGAAGGGAAAGAGATAAATCACGTAAATGGATAAGTATACCTTTAATAGTGGATAGGTTTTACAGAATGGGGTGTATAAGCTGAATTTTGAAGTTCACCATGGATCATAAGAGGTAGAGGTGATAAAAGAGTTAATTTCAGGTGTCCTATATAGCTTAGACAAAAGCATACTGAATGATGAAGTACAACATATTGGCAAGATTGACAGGAATGTAGTATGCATGAAGGACATCAATTTATGATAAACATAGAAATGTACATCAGAGAAAAAAGTGTAAAATGTTTCATATGCCAAGGAGAGGAGTTTGTATTTTAGCCTAGACAATATGGAGTCAATGAAGGAACTTCAGGAGAAGAATAACGTGGTCAAATTTGTGTTTTAGAAGGATTATTTTGGTAATTGTATTTAAAATGGATTGGAGAGAGGAAATAGTGGGAGAAGAATAAGGAGGAGGCTACTGCAAGAGTCTTGGAAGGGATTATGAAGGCTTGAATTAGTCACAGATTTGCGAATAAGTGTGGAAGGGGAAATATGCAATTTTGTTGTTGGTGTTGTTCAGTCATGTCTGAAATTTCATAACCCAATTTGGGGTTTTCTTGCCAGAGATACTGGAGTGGTTAGCTATTTCCTTCTCTAGCCCATTTTACAGATGAGAAAACTGAGATGAACAGGGTTAAGTGACTTTCCAAGAGTCACAGAGTTAATATGTGTCTAATTTAATTAAAATAGCTGAATTTTTCTCTCCTGTTCAGATGCTTTAGCCACTGTTCCACCCACCTGCCTCCAAATATACAGTTATCAAAAGTTAAATATGTGATTGTTATGTAATGATGAAAGCTCATGCTTATATAGCATGCATTTATAATGGTGATGGATGGAGTCAGCATAGGTTCATGACTTTCTCCAGTAGTGGGCTAGGTCTTGGGCAGAGGAGTAGGGAAAGCAGATGGTTAAGGTGAACCAGGGTTGGGTATTAGTGAACTTGGAAGAATGGTAGAGCAAAATCAAGGAAACAAAGTTTGTCTTGAGGTTCAAAAAATTAAGTTACTTGATAAAGATCATATGAAGAGTTAATTACAGATAAAGGGCTAGAGAAAAGGGCAAGTTTCCTATCTTCCAGTTCAACTTATGTAACTATATGAAGCTCTGGAAAACCATATTCAAGATGTTGAGAAGAAATTCTGACTCTGTGTCTTTCATTAAATGTATCCATACATGTGTACATATGTGTGTGAATGTGTGGACATATATTTAAGGGTACATGTATCAGTTTGGGGAGCTATTTCACCACTATACTTTATTTCTTTGATAGGATTTCTTTATAACATCAGGAATAGGACAATGGTGATAAATCACAAGAAAAATGAAATTATAATATATTCCTTTATGTCCAATTTTTAAATAATAGGAATAATCACGATAACATTAATTAAAAATAATTATATTCATATTCATAGCTGTAATATATTTCCTTTGCATTGTGGAATTAGATTGAAGAAACACCTTTTCGTGTTATATGAATTTCTATGAAAATTGTAGTAGGTTAGTTTATATCTATATATCTATATACATACATTCATCTCTAATCAGTACTAAAAACAACATTGCATCCTTATTTCCCTCTAAAATGAAGATAGAATATCTAGATATTTAGAACATGTCACCCAGGATTCTGCTTTCCTTTTTTGGAAGCTCTTTTTGTACAAGACTGAATAAACTGGAAAGCCACCCTCATTTGCACCATTCAAAGAGAAACTTTATGCATGTCCAGATAAAAGTGCAAGTTAATAGCTTTATTCATTGATGCTACAAATACCCATCATGTTTGAATTTTAATTAATCCAATTTGTTATTCTCTATAAAGAGCAAGTTTGGATGGCCAAAGATGTCCATAGAACCCCAAATGTTTTGGTTGCCATGTATATCAAGGTGGATGAAATTTACTCTCTTCCATTCCCTACCACCAATTAGCTTCACTTAAGTTCAATTCATAAGCATTTCTGCCTACTATTTAGATAAGGACTCACAAAAAAGGGTCACATTTATTGAGCAGGTGAGTATCTATATAGTGATAAATAAAACACATGAAAAGTAAAGAGTTTCCACTAATCATCTGGAAAGCATTCAGACATCCAGATGTAGGCTACCATAACAAAGAGAAGACTACAGAAGTTTTACCTTTTCATCTAGATGTGAAGATATAGAACAGTCAATGTCTTATTTTATTCAAATGATCCTGTATAATCATACATATATACAAAGAAAAAAGAAATTGACATCCAATTGCACACTTTCAGCCTTCTGGAGAACTCTTCCATTTTAATGGGCTTTCAGGATCATTAACATTCTTGAGATAGCCATCCCAGAAATACCGTATATCAATGATTTTGCATACAGAAGACCAAGTTTCATGAATTGCTTTTCAAAGTCATATAGTGCTAACTACTTAGAATAAGCCAGTAAATAAAGGAAGCTGTATGCTGCCTCACACCAAGAAAATCTTATACATGTACATGAAGAAAAAAAATCTGCTACCCAGGAAGTAAGCTGTCAAAGATAAACTGAATAGAAAAAACAGATAGAAGACTGGTTCTACAGGAAAGGGGAAGAGAAAGTGTGGCACCATGATTTCAGGGTACGCTATAGAAATGTGCATATAAGGTCATATTTAACCTCGTATAATACAGTAAGATTTGATCTTGCCAGTTACATTTCACTCAGTTCTTGAAAAGTTTTATTAGTGTTCATAAATACAAACATAATGGCATAACAGGGCATCAACAAAAAGCCTATAGATCATAATCAAGCAGTGTTAAAAGGCAGCTTTCTAACTCTATCCAGATTTCCAGGTTACCATCTAGAATTTTAAAATATGCTTACGAGTCTGTCCTTTTGATGGAGTTTTGCATTTAGGTATGTATTTTTAAGATATCAATATCCCTTTTATAAACAATAATCAATTTCTGGGCTCTAAGTATGTTTGTGTGTGTATGTGTATGTATAAATACATACACACATATATATATATATACATATTCTCTCTTCATACACAAATAATTATGTACGTACAAAGACTTATATGTGTGTGCGTGCATGTATATATGTGTATGTAACTCCAGTAGAATGTAACCTTTTTGAAGACAAGTACTGGTTTTCTTCCATTATATCATTAACATCAAGGACATAGTAGGCATTTAATAGATTTTGGGATAGAGGGAAACTCAGAGATCTTCTAATTCAACCTCCTCTTTTTATAGGTTAGGAAACTCAGGCATAGAGAGGTGTGATCAGTAGAAGAACTAGGATTTGAATCTAGGTCCTATGACTAAAAATACAGTATTCTTTTCACTGCAGCACACTATTCAATTGCATTTACCAAAAGGTGGAGGGGAATCATGAGAATTATTGTTATGGCTATTATTTTTACATTTTCTATTGGCAGATCCTGCTTACCCTATTCCTATGAATTTTTATATAAAAATAACTATTTCAAGTTCTTTTATTCCAAAATAGCAGAAACTAATCAACTTGAGGATACATCAATGAGGATGAATAGGTGCACAGAACACCATATGAAGCCAGCTATGAAGGAAGTATAAAGTCATAGTATACACATGATGACTAGAAGAATGCTAAGGGGTACCCCACAATAGAACAAGGAAGTCAGAAAATACTGAACATAAAATCAGAAACACCAGAGAAGCAAAAAGAAAAAGATGGGCATGAAAATTTATAGACAGTTTGAGGGTAGGTTTTCAAAGTGGAATGTGACAAAGCCAGGCAAAAATCCTGTTACTTATTAACGGGATTTGTTCCTGTACCTGTCACGCATTGCTTTGAAAATATCTGCCTTTGTGAAAGGTATAGGGCTCCTCTCCGACAGTTTCACTCTTAAGAGACTAATGTATAATCTCTTTAGGTTTTGTCTTTTATATTTCTATGCATATGACAAATTGTTTTGAACACTCGTCATCCACACACATAAGAAAATAGGCACTAAGAGCTTATTACCTCATATTTAAAAATTCCTTGAGATGTTATTCCCCTCATTGGAAAGAATTGTACTATTAAAGCAATCCCAGGGTTTATCATTCAAAGTTTTTGTGACAAATTCATTGATATGATAGGGGTCACAGAAGAAAAAAGAATCCAAAAGAAATGCTGGTAAATTCCAAGTTGTTTTTAATGAGAAGAGAAAGCTGATGTTTGAAATCTAATGTGCAATGAAACCTAGATTATGGATTCAGTGATACAACCATTTCAGTACAGTTCTGATTATAATCTGCAGACTAATATAAAAACCATAGTATGTAGACTCTTGGCTGATATATGGACTGGACTGACCAATACTCCATGGGTCTCTGTATACTGAACTATCCTGAAGAGATTCTGTGATTGATCAGTTTGCCTTTTTGAAAGTTAGTATTGGAATAGCAGAAGAATATTCCTGCCACTGCATGTGTACAATATCTATAACATCCTTGGTATCTGAAGGTTAGAAAGCAGAATTATGTATATTGATTAACACATATTTCTCAAATACCGGGCTATAGGTCATCATTGCACCTAGGAAGTTTGATCATGAATCCTCATAATAGAGAGAGGTGCCAGGGGATAGTGGAAAGATTTGGAGTTAGAGGATCAAGGTCCAAATATAAGTTCTATTGTGTACTACCTGCATTATCTTGGGCAAGTTACTTTCCTTCTCTGGGTCTCAGTTTCCTCACCCATAATCAGATAGTTAGACTAGATGCATTAATTCACCCCAAGATTTAAATCCTATTATTCTCCTTTCAGCACAATCCTACCCAGAACTTTAGAGTAGATTTTAGTCTTCTAGAATGATTTCCTTAGTGAAGCACTTGAAGATGCCCAGAACTTAGCTAAAAATTGATTTTTTTCCTCCAATCAAGTTGCTTCCATTAAATTCCCCATAAGCATTTCTGTGTCTTTACCAAATAAAACCCTGTATTTTCCACTTCAATTAAACAAATAGTTATTAAATATATAGGTACATATCTACCCTGAAAGAAAAACAAGTGGCTGAAAAATTATACTATTTAGAATACTATACGCATTTAGATGAACAACCTAGACAGTTGGTCCATCTGTTCATATATCTTAGAAAGACTACAGATAAACAATGAATTGGATTCCAAATTTTAAAACAGAGGAGGCAAATGGGTAGGGCTGAATTTGGAAAATTATGCGATAGTTTTTAATGATCCTAGCTTTTCTGTGAAACAAAGACCCATCTTTTAAAAATATTGATTTTTTTATTGTTGTTTTAACATCACCTACATTTTCAAGCATTAACCCCAAAGCCCAGAAGACTGAAGACTAACCTCACCAATTGCTTGCCTCTGGAGAGGTAATCAAGTTAAAATGCAGAGAGGGAAATGTAATTTCAGGCATGGTCAATGTGAGAAGGTATTTTTCTTGTCCAAACATATTTTTAATATTGGTTTGGGCTTTAGTTTTGTGAAGACTTTCCTGGATTTTTTTTTTCAGATTTTTGTACAATGTGGAGATGCATCAATTTGAAACAGGTGACCAAAAAAAAAATAGAAAAATATATTTCTGTCTCAAAATAAATAAGAATGCCCTCCAGGCTGATATACTCTATTCCAGTGAATTAACTGAGATCCCACAACAGATATTCAGTGACCCCAATTAGGGTCTCAACTTGAGCTTTCGAAAACGTGTCTGGAAACATATTTCCTTTTTCTATTTATTTTTTCTATCTTTGAAAGCTGCTAAATGTTGGGGATGGCTCCTAGATCCAAAGCAAATTTTAAAGCAAATGATTTAAATGGGTTTCTTTCTATAAGGAATACCAAAATGTTCCTTTGAAAATAACAAAGAATAGGATATGGAGAAAAACGCAGTTCTAAAAGAAAGAAGAAGTAGTAAGGGGGCAAGTTGGTTGTTTCGATGGAAAGAAAATAACTTTGCTACATGACATGGAATTGTGCTAGATTTATTATTCCATTTATCCATTTATCCTTAAAACAAACCAACCATAGACATTTACCTTAGAAATATAAAGTTGCTCACTTCTGTGCAGTGCAGTTTAACAGAACCATGGATTGATGGTTTCTCAAGGCATCAGTCACACTTCCACAGCATTTGCTGATATAAATATAAAAGCTTCATTTTAAAGGATAAATAAAGCAACACTATTATCTAAACAGGGTAAAATTTAACATCCTCGTGGCTTGTGGAAATTTTTGATGTGCCTGCTGGCTTTTCAATAAAAATCAATTATGCCTTAAATGCGAGCGGTAGTCAACATACTACAGACTATAAATTCAATTTCATACTCAGAAATATGGATTAGCTGAACTTGATGCCCTTCCATTGATTTCAGAAAGCAAAAGCTGATAAGGTAAATAATAGTAAGAAGCTCCCTGACACTCCACATCAAGTTCCGGATTTCCATATTATTTTTGTAAGAACTTTGCAGTCACCATAATATCCTCCTTGTGAAATATGTATGATGAATAGATATTATATGGATTGCTGATTCATCTCTCCATACAGAATGGATATTTAGCTTTTATAATTCAAGGAGGGACTCCATATAAAAAAGAATGTACTTATTTCCTTTTGCTTGGTGCAAGGCATATATTACCTAATATTAAATGAAGCTAGTGGATAATTATTAAAATCACTGATTAAGCTCTCATGTGCCAAGGAGTGAAGTCACCTATAAATAAGGATTTCTGGGTATCAGAATAATGTGGGCACTTATTTCTAAAAGGAAAAAAAAAGAGGAAAAAGAACAAAAAGAAGCATGTTCTAAATCTAAAAACATTTGGTTCTTATGTTCTCTGAATGGAGCACCTTAAATTGGAAAGAAGCACATTCTGAAGGCAAAGGGGTCCCTGTATGGGGGCTGGGGAGAAGAGAAGATGAATTTGGAGCTAAAAAATGTAAGGAATAATGATCACAAGGAGAAAATTTAGAGTAGTTTCCAGTGTAATAGAAGATCCAATCACATCTGCAACAATTTTCTTCTTTCGTCCTTTAATGTGCTGAACACTTAGGCTTTATGGGCCTGTTCAAGCCCATGTTTGGAGTGTTTTATGGCTTAGCCATTCTTTTTCTCAATAAGCTTCCTCACGCAGTTTGAATCCAAGAGAGGTCTTAGAAAGATTTAGTCCAGAGGAGCTAGTTTCACCTTTACTCAATACTTGGCCCACTTTTATTCTGACACACAAACATGGATTTGTCACATATGTAGCATATATATGTAACATAGGTATTTTATTATGATAAAAATGTACCTTCATTAAAAGAGTAAATCCTCTTACAATTTCCCTTTAGCATACAAAATGTAAATATATGAATGTATGTATGCATATATAAAATGTATATGTATACATGAATACATGTATGTTTTATATATATGTGTGTGTGAGAGAGATGGGAAAAAGAGACAAGGGAGAGAGAGAAAGAGAGCAGAGAAAGGAGAGATAAGAGAGAGAGAGTGATACAGAGAGAGAGAGAAAGAGAGAGAGGGAAAGGAGTCCATTTTGTGGAGTCCATTGCCTAAAGCCCCACTTCCTTCAAAATTACTTACATCTGAACTTCACAAGATGAAGATAATTTATTTGGAAAATCAATTCACATCTTAGTTATTTTGCTGAATTACAAGTGATCATTTATGACAACAGGACAACTAGTGATGTGGTGGATAGAGCAGCATTCATGAGTCAAGAAGACCAAGTTCAAATCTGACCTCAGATACTTACTAGCTATGTGACCCTAGGCAAGTTACTTAACCTATTTGCCTCAATGTCCTAATATGTAAAATGCACTAGAGAAGGAAACGGCAAGAAAACTCCAAATGGGGTCATGAAGAGAAAGACACAACTGAAATGAATGAACAACTATGATTTATAACAGGATGCTATATAATTTATATATGTATATTTATACATAATTGAACCTGTGATTTCATCAATATAAAGTGAAGAACTTCCTCTACCAAAATATAACTTCTATGTAATTTATACTTTCAGAGAACTGATGGGGTTTGAGAATTTTGGTGATTTTATCAGTGCCACACAGCTAAAATGAATCTAAAAATTGTATCCAAAGTTGAGGTTTTTGCATCCAGGACTTCATAATTCTGTTGACAATTGTCTATAACTTATTATTTCCCATTTTATATAGGGTATGATATTAAATGCTAAGATATATCCAGCACACACAGAAAATGGGAAATTTATTGTCATTGAGGATTAATTGTCAATGATCCCATCCACTGGGGTTCCTATTACTAGTTAGCCAATAGAATTTTCAGGATGCCACAAATAAAGGAGTGAAAAAGTGACCTTGTGAATTTTTATTCAGAAATATAATTATGGTAAGAAATGAAGTTAAGTAAAAGTCAGGAAAGTTATAGCTCTGCATTAGTTCCCTTTTGCCATTTTGTACCTGAAAAAATCATGGTTTTTTATTAATCAAAAAATTCAATGTATACAATTACATATTTGACAGCATGCACTATCTATATATGTGTGTAACATATATGTATGTGTGTGCACGTATGTGAATATAAACACATATTTATAATTTACATATGTACAGGTTGAAAGGAGAGACCTTTAGAGGCAAAATATTTCATCAATGTTTTATGATTTGTCACATATTATAATAGTTTAAGAAAAAAGAATAACTAGAAATTCATATATATATGTATATATATATATATACAGTGTTTATATGTGTGTCAATACACATTCACACATACGTTATGTTAAGCAACCACGAAATGAAAAATTCTTAATGAAATCATGTTTAATATGTGAATTTATATTTTTTTCAAGTTTTAGTTGCACTTTCCTTGAATCTGGTCCGGTGGCAAAAGCCACTACCCAATATTGCCACTGTATTGCTTCAATGTGACTATGGCTAAGAATCCCTAGCATTGTTTATGGAAAAATAATTCTTGTAGATACACTTGGAAAACTTCAAACATTCATAAACAGTTACTCTTTGGGGATAAAGAAAAAGTGCCATTAAACAGGTGTTAGAATTTAAATGACATCTCATTAGTGACTTCTTTCTGCAGCTCAGAGACAAATTAAACCTTCATTTAAAAGCATTAGTGCTACTCCTAAGGGTTTCTAGTATCATAATGTTGTGTTTTATGAAGATATTTAGTTCCTTCTAACCTTCTTGCTTATTTATACAAAATAAGCCAATTGTACCTCTAAGTATATATTGAACATGAAGTCATGGGGTGAATCAAGTCATTTTCAGGTTATAAATACCCTTGCTCTTCTTTAGTAAGAAATGAGGAATTGATTGCAACTCCTTAAGTAAGGAGTCTGGACCTCAGTTCTAAGATAATTAACCTTTAAAATGAGATCTTTAGACTAGATGATTTCAATAGTCCCTTTCAGTTCTGACATTCCCTGGTACTCAATTATTATTGTTATGTCATTCCCTTAAACAACAGTGATGTGAAACGTTTTTAGTCCTGTCTCATTATTATTATACCTTCTTCAAATTCCTTATAATATAAAATATTATCATTACAACACAAATTGCACTAAATAATCAAAACTTGCCATGGATGACTGGTTTGAGGCTGGGGTTGAGGAGTAGCTTTGTGTCATCTCTGGGACATAACAAATACAAAAGGAGGAAATATTGCGTGAAAAAAAGAAAGCCTAAATAATCACAAAACAAGAGAATTTTAGGTCTGAAAAGAACATTAGAGTTTGAGTCCATTTCTTCCACTTTACAGGTGAGAAAACTGAGGCACAGAGAGGATAAACTGATTGCTGATCCACAACCACAGAGGACTTATTTAGTGGTAAAGGCAGGACTACAACCTAGTTCTTTTTCCTCCCAGTCCTGTGAAAAACTTCCATCCTTCCTCCCATTATAATATACTACTTAGAGTAGTATCTATTGAACCAAATAGTGAAGAATTATAGGAAACTTCTTATTTTATTTAGGCATGTACAATCGTACTTCATTTAACCTACTTTAAGAAACTGTAAAAGATTCACGTTACTACTGTTTTCCACTTCAATTAATGAATTTCAATAAATGTTTGCTTTAAAAATAAAGCAAGGCCATGACAATAAGAATCAGAGTGATCATAGTAGGCCTCATTGGCTAGGAACAGATTATCATCAATACCAGACTAGACTACTCCTTTTACAAATCATCAAAATTTTATTTATTGGTCTTCGGCAATGTCCATTTTTATCTTTTCCAATTAAATGATCATCTCTCCTCATGATGCCCACATATGCACAAAAATTCACAAACTTCAATTACACCTTAAAACCACACATTAATAATGTAGACACTATGTTTTATGATCTAAGACCAATTCTTTGGGAAGATCTGGTTATATCACAATTCTAGTTTTGAGGGTGGGGGCAGCAGAAATGTATTCTACATGACAAAGATGTGATGCTGATAATTTGAAAAGAAGAGCTTCTCCCACAGGTCCACCCCAGATTTGTGATTTAAGTGTAGAGAACTTCGAGGTGAGGAGACTCACTCTACAAAGCAGATCAATAATTCTTCTGCATCTCATTTTTTTTTTTAAGATCGGTTCTTTCCATCTGGCCTCAACTAAAAGTGCTAGGACTACTCATGGGCCTGCTGATAAAACTAATCATCCTGCTCCATTTTCATAGGAAGCTGAGTGGGTAAGCTTCTTCTTAGGTAATCTAGCGGCCTCTCACCCCTGTACCCCCCTCCCATGGGCTGACAATATTGATGCCCAACTGTAAAGCCAAGCACAAGCAGCTTTCCAGAGGACTACTGATATGAACAACTTTCAAGGTTCTTATTACATAGTTTAGTGTACTCTCTATTTATTCAATAACAAATCAGACCAAAACATTCACAGAAAATCAAGGTACAGCATTCAGAATATTACAACTTATCACAGAAAATCAAAATACAGCATTCACAATGACGTAATAACTCAACAACTTATCACAGAAACTGGCCACATAGTTTTCACCAAAGTGGTCACATAGTTTTGAAAATAGTACAATCATTTAGTCAATTACTTAGTAACTCATTCATTTAATCATAAAGTACAAAAGGTCAAAGTCCTCCACCCATGGGGCATGCTAAGTTACAAATCAGTCACTCTTCACTCATCAGTCACTATTCAATCATCAGTCACTACTCAGTTATCAGTCACTACTCAGTATCCTCTTAAGGGGGAGTAGAAAATACACAGGGCATCCACCCCTCAGTCACAAGTAAATCACAATTTCATCAGTCACTACTCAGTACCCACAGAGAGGTTTTTTCATCTTGACTCAGGGCAGGCTTTCATCTTCCACAATTCCTCTTCCATGGTCCCAGCTCCCACCTGAATCTAACCAACTGTCACCTGAGTTCAAAGGCAGATAGCTCCCAGCTCCTTGACAAGCTCTCTGTGTAGTTCCTGCTCTGTATTGAAGCTCACAGTATCCAGTCCACCTCAAGTCCTTCACAGCTTCTGTTCCTGGGAAGAGAAAACTTAACAGAGCCACAGACAGACAAAATACAGACACCACAGTCATGCTTCCTCCAGCTGGACCTTGGAAATTCTCAGCAGCTGCTCAGCATCTCCAGCTGGCCCTTGGAAGTCTTCAACATCTCCATTCTCAAAATCAAAATCACTTTCTCCCATTCTCAAAATCAAAATCACTTTCTCCACAGAAGTTCCCATCCAGCAGCAGCAGACCATCCTTCAGGTGCTCATCCCAAGAAGTTCTGACTGTCCAGCTTGTACTCTTCCTTAAATATGGTATAGCTCCTCCCTGTTCAGCCCCTTCCTGTTACATCAGCAACTCTGTTCCTTTAACAGAGGCTTAATTTAAAACTAGGTGCTAAGTACCTCTTAGCTTAGCAATACAAAGGGATCTTTAAATTTCATTACTAACACACCAACTTAATGTAGTACCTCCAATCCTTATAATCTTAGATTTTTGGAAGACACTGAAAAATTAAGTTCTATTCCCAGAGTCACTCAGATAGTAAATACAGCATGTATGAAGGGTAGAACTCAAACTCAGATCTTCCCCATGCAGAGATCAGCTTTTTATCTACCGCTTCTCATGGTTTCTTGTGACCTGATAGTGGGACCCAAAGCATTTTGATACTGTCATCTCATCAAATATTTTTAGGATGATTGTAAATGATGGTAGAAACTCCAAAAATTACTCATGAAGCTGTACTCAATTATTGTCAAATATAATCCAGTTGACTTCCATGAGATGGTATTATGTTTTATCTCTCACCACCACCCCATTTGCAATTTCCATGTTGCTACCTATTTTAAGCAAAATACAAAGCATGGTAAAGATAGAGAAGCAGAAGGTGGTTTCAACACAATAAGTAACATTTATTCAAAGAGAACAGGTGAAGTACAGCAGAGGGGAAAAATAGTCATTTCAGATGAAATCAGCTGTTATGAAAGAACACATGACCTACTGACCTAAACATAGAAACTCCAATCCAGATAACTTCAGGACTATAGAATAGTCAGAAACTTCTGTTTTGTGATATTTTAAAAGAGTATCTTTTCCTATAGTAAACAGGTATATTTTCTAGCTCATTTATCTTTGCTTTTACTTTTCTTTAGGAAATAAACAAAACGTTATGGCAAATGCAAGATTAAACAAGAAAGGAAAGGAAGTACTTTACACATTTTTGAAGATACTCATGGATATCAGGTCATCAGTGTTATGTCCAGGGTTAAAATTTTTCATTAAAAACCTGATTATATCCATTATTTTTGCACTCAAAATATCCTTGCATCTGTGTTCTGTTGATCTAACTACAGGTATCCCTCATTTTATCAGATGAATGCAATCTGAGTAAAGTTCTTTTTTTCTGTTAAATTTCTCCAATGAGGTATTTTATGTTTTCATTTATTTTTTCATTCTTATGATTTTTTTTTGACTGTTTCTTGGTGTCTCATAGGGTCATTAACTTCCATTTGCCCAATTCTAATTTTTAACAAATTGTTTTCTTCAGTTAGCTTTTGTACCTCTTTTCCATCTGGACAATTCTGGTTTGCTGAAGCTGGGGCTGTACAAGTGGGGCCTGCAGTGGACTGTGCTTTACTCTCACCCAGGTCTAACAGACCCCTCTCCTGACCTTCTAAGTTGTCTTTTCTCTGTTAAATTTCTATAAAGACAATGCTATTATCTTAGTGACTGCTCAATTAATTTCAAATAAAAGGACATCTCTCAAGAAGCTGAAGTCAAAATGTTTGTAAAGGAAATGATTACTATATTGACTAAACAGAGCTTGGGAATTTCCTTTGCCACATCTCTAATATGCAGTCATCCTGACTACACTTGAAGACCTCAACGTGTGTTGAACTTATTACCTCCTGAGGCTGACCATCCCACTTTTTGAAGAGGTCTACTCATCAGAAAGTTTTACCTGTTTTTTAAGTACTCAATATACTGACAAGTATTTATTAAATGCTTACTATATATAAGGTGCTGTACTCCTCTCATTCTTTTTTTGGCAATCCTCAATCAACCTTGCCACTATCAACCACCCTAATCTCCCATATTATATAGGATCTTGTGAAAGTTTTTTTTTTAATTTGTTTGTTTGCTTGGTAAATATATTCCTGAAATCCAGGCATACTATTTATAGATAATTCCCTTGATCCAGTCTAGCACTATGTGGTTAGCTTGGCACAATTTGGCACAAATTTACACACACACACACACACACACACAGGTATACATAGATAGATACAGATATAGAAATGTATATAGATATAGTGTGTGTACATATATATATATAGATGTATATAGAAATGTATATAGATATAGTATGTATACATATATATATATACGCACACACACATATATGCTTTTTGTTTATACATCATCTTCATTTTCAAATGTATCTTTCCCTGCTCCCTTACACAGAGAACCATCCCTTATAAAAAAAAAAAAAACAACTAAAAACGAAAAACAGGGAATTCTTCAAGTCAATCAAGCTATCAACTGAATCTAAATGTTTCACATCTATAGACCCTCACCACAGAAAACAAGGCTAGGACTAAGCAGAAAAATAGCACAGTAGATAGAGGACTGGATACAGAATCAAGAAGAGCAGAGTTCCAAGTCTGTCTTAGCAACTTTCTTCCTTTGTAAACCTGAGCAAATTATTGAATTTCTCTCAATTTTTCTGTCAGTAAAATGGGGAAAATAACAAAACTCATTCAACAAGGTTATTGGGATGATCAAATAGGATGTGGAAAATGCATATTGCAAACCTTGAAGTTATCAGTAAATTTGTATTATTCGTAAAATTAGTTGCTGTTATTTTCTTGCTTCTACTTTGGGGCTAAGCTTAAATAATGTCTTTTTTTAAAAGAAGACATGTCTGACATATAGTAGCTGCTCCATAAATGTTTATTGAATGACTGATAATATATTCAAATATTACTCTTTCTCAAGGAATATAGATGTATAATACACAGTCGCATACATGCACATACATGCATATGCACACACATATATGTATATATAAATTAGGATCAAATTATTAAACCAGAAGCAGGACAATTTCAAGCACCAAGCATCAGTCAGGAGGGAAAAAATGGGGTGGGGTGGAGGTTGGGCAAAGATATGAATCTTTGCAAAGTTATTTAAGATTAAAGCATGATGGTGACTTTGGGTATTCTGCTACCAAGTTACAATGTGTTTTATAGTAAGCAACCCTATGTGATAGAAAGCATGAGTATATATCTCCATTTACTTGTGAAGAGTTTGAATGATTTGCTTATACTCACTGAGCTAATTCTTACCAGATCCAGGATGAAAACACAGATCTTCTGACTTCAAATTAAATGTTTTTGCCAATATGCCAAACCTGCCCTTACATGGGTTTATCTCTTGGAGGATTTGAAACATGAAAAATCTAAATTCTAAATATTTTTTAAATCTGTAAATGGGTTGAAAGAATCCACTGAATATATTTCCCCAACCTTAATGTGAGTGCTCTATACATATCTCTAGAGAGGCAGAAACTATAATAACCCAAGGCACTATCCCCCAGTATTTCTGCATTAGCTAACAACTAAAAGCCAGCTTTTCAAGATCAGATTTCTTGTGCTAAAAGGGAACTTAGAGGCTACATGGTCCTATCTATTCATTTTCTAAATGAGTAACTGAGACACAAGGAGATCAAGTGACTTGGTAATCATCAGAGGCAGATTTTGAACCCAGGACCTTTGGGTCTAGATGTGTTGCTCTTCTCTGTATCATACTACCTTGATTAGAGCAAGTAATTAAAGCAAAACATTTTGTACTGATTCCATTGCCACTTTTCCTCCCTCCCCAATTTTTGAGGTTAATAAGAAGATTCCTCTATTGGGCCAAGCTGAGAAAAAAAAATCTTATCCAATAAAGCTACAAGTATTTAATAAGCAGTAGAATATTTAATGCATCAGTTAATGACCACACAAAGAAAAAAACAACACAAAATAGGGCAGCTAATAATTGCAACACAGTAATTGAGTAAACAGAGCTAATGAGTACTAGGGTTCTATTTTAGGGAATAAGAAGTGTGGAGCTTCTTTTATTTCATTATAAAATCTTTAAACACATTTCCAAGTGTTTTCTCAGAAAGTTCTATATAGGGAAGAAATATTATTTCAGTCAGCATTCTCTTCAGAAAAGAGGAAGTAACTAAATTCAACAAAAAACAAAAAGCTAACTATACACATTCTTGAATAAGTAACATTTCAAAAATCAGATACAACACAGCTAAGCTTTCCTCTCTTTTCCTTACAATGATAGTGGTCCAGAAGTAGAGTTTCTTGTAATGTACAATTTTCTTAAAACATATGCAAGACAAAACAGAAGACTGATATAACTGCAACCTTATGAAAGCCACTCCATGTTCTGAGGAATAACCAAAGCAATTCTTAAGCAGATCAAAGTATCTGCTTGTGCTGCTAGGTAGAAACAAGGCCTAATGTGTTCTCACTGAAAGCAAAGACTGAATGAAGTACGTTCAAGTAAAACCAGAGATGGCAGGTCTGAGGTCAAAGTGTCTTCTGTATTAGGAAAGAGCATTCACATTTCAGTACAATTCTTTGGAGATGTATCATCAGATTTAGAAAAGAATCATATCGCAGGTACATACACACATGTATAAGAAAACATGTGGTATAGTGTGAAGCATGCTAAATTTGAAGTTAGAGGACCAGGGTTAAGTTCAAGATCTTATTCTATAAGTCCCTTCAAGGTCTTATATTTCAGTTTCATCAAATATAAAATGAATAGGAGAGGTAAGAAGGCCTAGTCCTAGTGGACAATGGATGCCCTTTGACCTCACCACGTTGTTTCCACACCAAAATAACATAGTAACAACAACAAAATAGAAGCTCTATTATTTTATGTAATCAAACTCAATTTTTGAAATTCACTTTTTTATTTCATTTTCCATATTTAAGTAGATATTCCTATTAAGTACCTACTGTGGCTGTATCTAAGTGATAATAAAATAATTAGTCAAAAATTCATTCAAATTGATTTTTTTGTTATTAAAAAACTCATAGACTAGTTCTTTTTATTACTTTGCAAAATTAGTGGTATATGTATATGTGTGTTTGCACAAGTGTGTGTGTTCGCATGTGTGCTTTGGGGGAGAATCATAGGATTAATTAGAATCATAGAACAGGAAAGGACCCTGAAGCCATGTAGTTCAAATCCCTCATTTTATAGGTGAGGAACTGAGGAGCAGACGTCAAGTGATTTGCCTTTGATCATAGAGGTACTAAGTGAAAGGCCTGTATTTGAACCTAGGTTCTCTGACTTCAAATATAGTGCTCTTACAGCATTGTCCTTTAATGTGTGTATATATATATATGTTTATTACTAAAGCTGTGGCATTTTTTTCCCTTTGGGGGACTAAATTTGGTCAAACTAATCTTATGTTAGTATACACAGTTTTGAACTTTTAGCACGTTATAATCAGGAACCTATGCACTCATCTAAAAGTATGTCCACAGATGCTTGCTTATAGCATTGGTATCAAGTGCATAGGGATATAAATTAAATGTATATATATAGATATGTATATGTATATATATACATATATCTTAAAATGATCTTACATTTTTCAGTAATAAAAAGAATCCTAAAGCTTTCAATATTTACTTTCTTAATTTAGTATTACAGTTTAAACTACTCTCATTCTCCTTATCGAACAAGACGTATTACTTAAAAACAGAGCAAATAATAACTTTCTCCAACAAACAATGCAGTTTCATGACTGTCAGCCCTTACTACTCCCCTCTCCAGGACCTGCTTCCTCACTATTAGTTACATTTTAAAGTCGGGACCAGACATTTTTGAATACTTTTCTTTAGTCACGTTTGCTAGGGCATCCAAGTTACCAAAGACGAATCTTCTATGAATACCATTTGTGGCTTACATCACAAATCAGTAAAGACCTAATCCAAGCAAGCTTTCTGCCTTTTTCCCCCTTTCTTTCTTCCTTTTTTTTTCTTTTTAAGGCGGGGATGGAAAAGGGGGGGCTGTTTTATATCGACAACCATCTGTGAGGCTGTCTTTTAGGCCATCAAACTCTTCCATCCATTACAGGGAGCCTTCCTCACCTCTGCTGCGTGACAGCACAATAAAGATGACATACTAATTCAATGACTTGTAATTTCAGCTAAACAAAGACAAGTGCTGCGACTTCTCCTTTTGTGTTAACAGTGCCATATCGGTGAAGCCAGCTATGCAAACATAGCACTGGGAGGGTTTTATGACAGCAGTTGAATGGGGAGAGGAGCTTGGTATTGCTTTTTATGGGTTTTGGCTCCATAATTTTTGGCTCTGAGCTGCTGGCCACAGCCATTGTGTCTGGATTCTATGTCAGTAGCAGCTAATTGTTCCAATAATGTTTATCATAGGGATCCACCAGGGAGCTGTATATGTGGAGATAAGCTACAGGGCAATGATACACACTATCTTACTGATCTCTGTACACAGGGCTTTTGCCTCATGCCAAAAAGCTCTTTAGGTTCCCAGTCTAGGAGAAAAAAAAATAACAGCTTAATCATCATGCCAACAATAGTGTCTAAGGGGATGTAATCAGGTTCCTCTGATAATCTTAGCAACACATGAAAGTCAGACCCAAATGCAGTAATTGAAGCAGTTGGTTCATTCTACCACCTGCTGTTGAAGTCACAGGTTAATCTAAATGAGGTCCCCTTCCTACGAGGCAGGATGCAAGGCACTTTTTAAATCATAAATGTGTATTGCAGAAGCTGCAGAAAATAATAAAGTAACAGTTCATTAAATGAAAAGTGCTAAGTATACCAAGCTTGTCCAGCCTCACATGCTGCTGCTGCTGGGCGGCATATCCCAGTGAAGATGCCATTCTGATGTCTATACCCGAATGCACACTTCACTTTGCATATGGTTCCAGACAATGGGAGTTCCTCAGACAGATGCCCAAATGTAACTAAACGTCAGGAAATCAAGGGAAAGGGCTGCAGGAAAGTAAAAACATTTTTCTTTGTCTGATTTTGATGCTATTTTCCCCCAGATTACTGAAGGGGATATTCACAATGGAAAAAAATACTATGGTACCAGTAATTAAAATATATGCCTCAGTCAACAGTAGTCATCTCTACGTGAGAGGTTTTTTTAATCCTCATCTTACTGCCCGATTTCCATTCAGATATTTTCTAGCAAGTCAATTTATGGTTTTCCATAAGGTCCTAAACTGAAGTCTGAGGTTATAAATTGTTATTTAACTAATAGGTAAACTGAACAAAATTAAGAAAAGATATGGGATAAAGTATCAAAAAAGGACCACAAAATCATTCTGTTGGAAGCTTTAAATTACTGGGTAAATGACTATTTAAGATTAGATTAAATTGTTTAATATTAATTCCTTTTATGAGTCAAAATATCTGATAAAATGAATTTAGTGCAAAAGAGGAAGAATGTTTATAATATGCATAGAAATATATCAATTGCTCAACATTCGTTTATTAAGTATCTACTATGTGCCAAGATTTCTATTAAGTATTAGATAAGAATACTACTGTTGTTCCATGTCTTGCTGAAGGGGCTCTACAATGTGTTTCTAATATAACTTTTCAGGCTCGTTTCATACTATTTTCCTTCAAGGATCAGTTTAAGGGTCACCTCTTTCATGAAGCCTAACCTGATGCCCCATACAAAAACTCCATTTCTGTCTTTGATTTTCTCATAACACGTTGTTTAATCTTCCCCTTCCATCAAAACACATTCTGCTTTGTATTGTGGTTATTTCTATGTACCTCATCTCTTTTGGGACAGCTAGTGGCTAGAGTGCTGGGCTGGGTTTGGAGTCAGGATAATTTATCTTCCTGAGTTCAAATCTGGCCTCAGACTCTTACTAGATGTGTGATCCTGGGTGAGTCACTTAACCTTGTTTGCCTCAGTTTCCTCATCTGTAAAATGAGGGAAATGGCAAGCCATTCTAGCATCTTTGCAAAGAAAACCCCAAGGAAAGTCAGACACAACTGAACACACCTACATATTTCTCTTACTAAACTTTAAGGTCCTTGGAAGCATAGACTATGTTTTATTTAATCATTATATCACCAGCCACTAGAACAGTGGTTCTCAACCTTCCTAATAATGTGACCCTTTAATACAGTTCCTCATGTTGTGGTGACCCCCAACCATAAAGTTATTTTCATTGCTACTTCATAACTGTAATTTTGTTTTCCAATGGTCTTAGGCAACCCATGTGAAAGGGTCATTCAACCCCCAAAGGGGTCGCGACCCACAGGTTGAGAACTGCTGCACTAGAATTACATGATGCATTTGTTAGAGTCTTAATAAAGGATTATTAAATTGAAGTCAATTGAACTAGCACAGTATTGGGGAATCTGAGGCCTTGAGGATACAGTTTTCCACCCCTGTGCTAGCAGGAGAGCTGGTCTGAAAAACATATACAAAATAGTATAAATAGGTACAAAAAAAGAGAGGAGAGAGGAGAGAGAGAGAGAGAGAGAGAGAGAGAGAGAGAGAGAGAGAGAGAGAGACTATAACATGAATGATATGTCCTATACTGATGCCCCAGCAAATTATTGAGTGACCCAGAAGACAAGCTATAGCAATTCCTACCAAAACAGAAAGGTTTCAGCTATGGGACCAGTGACAGATAATATCTGTTGTCTGAGGCACAGCTTAGTTAAGTTTGGGGAGAATCGTCACCAGGTTTACCAAAATATAGGTTGTTCCAAAAGTCTTAGTGCAATTTTAAGCTTAAAATGAATTTTAAAACTTGCATAAAACCTTGTATTTCAAAGCTGGTATATTAATTTTAAATCAGCAATAGTCACTGAAAACCAATAATTAAATCACAGTTAGTTTATGATTTGGTAAGGTGAAGGCAGTACCCACACCAATAAAATCAGTAATTCTTGAAGCATTGAATTAATATTACTTATGCAGAAAAAAAAACAGCATGGTGACAGAATCATGAAAAAAATTAATACCTGAAACTAGTAATTTAAATATTAATTTGCCAATTTTAGTCATATGAAAGTAATTAGTTTAAACATATAAAAACAATATAATGGGTTTTATGTCAAAGACTTGCCATAGTGTGAAAAAATAAAGCAGTTATTCATCAACATGTCATCATGAGGAGAATATGGTCCTTTCATACAGTGATGGATCTGATTTCATCCACATGGCTCCTCAGCTCACAAGAACTACTGGATTGTAAACCATTCACACCCTCCTATCATGTGCAACCTTTTTCCATGTCCTTTCATAGATTCAACAATACAATCTTTTGGGAGCCTTCCTCAAAAGAAGATTTATCTTTTGACATTACCTGAACACCAGTAGACCATTAGGACTGTCTATCAACAATACCTCATTTTTGTTCCATAAACTCCCCCCCCCCTTATTTTCTGAATTAATGAGTGAATGAAAAAGCATTAATTGAGGTCTTACTACCTTCCAAGCACTGTGCTAAGCAATGGAGGCTCAAATTGAAAAAGCAAAAGAGTATCTACCCTGGAAGATGTCACACCATAAATGGAAAAAAAAAACCAAAACACTAGGGTATACTGGAAGGGGCCAATGGCAAGGCCCAGGGCTTAAGTCACTAGGTCAGATAATAGTGCCAGGGGTCTGAAGAGTATAGGGATAGGGCAGAATGCATTCTACATTCTGCCTTATTTGGCCTACTTGTTATCACCCGTACATGGCATTTCATTTTCTACCTCTATGCTCATGCTCATGCTGTGACTCATATCTAGAAGAAACTCTCCTTACCACCATTTCTTGAAATCCGTAGCTACTAATAAAAGCTTAAATCTGATATCACTACCTATCCAGGCCTTTTGTGACACCCCCATTTACTATTCCCTTCAATTACCTAAATACTTGGTATAGTCTTCCAGGCAAATGTAAGCTTTTCCAGGAAATATTTTGTTTTGGCTCTTCTTCTGCATCTGAAACTTAACACAATGCTTTGCTTATAATATATAATATTATATATACACATATATGCTTATAATACATATATTTTATATCATATATAT
>CM053584.1:258476544-258490040 GCA_028627135.1 Pseudochirops cupreus
TAAGGCACTTAAATTCGTAAATAAGTAGTAGCTAATTGAAGTAATGAACTAAAATTATAGCAATAGAAAAATAGACATATGAATGGATGGCTATTCATATCTGATATTTAGATTTATGGTTGGTAATACTAAGGCCAAGATATTCACTTTTTACACTTATTTAACATCCACACCTTCCAATACGTTGACAATTAATACTTCCCTTTTCTCACAACTTGAATCAAAGATCTCCTGCTTAGATACTGGGTCTAGTCTAGCTTTATTTCCACTCCAATTTCTTCATGCAGAAGCATAGGGTTCAAATGTAGAAATTGTGCTGTAACTAGTGAAGAAAGGACTTTTTCACATCAATTATTACAGCTCTTTCCATTTCCCATTTGTCATTCCCTTCCTACTTTTACCCTTATTCGTGTCTTTGTGATTATTTTATCTTATTGGGTCACTGGCCAAGTTCTCTGTGTTGTTTTTCATTCCACTATTTCCTGAGTTTTGAGGCAATACTGTTCATAATCTTCCATCATCTTTCTTTGTAGGATTTTACTAAAGAGTTTATATTCCAAATTAGTATTTCTCTTGGCCTCCAGCTTATTATACTTAGTAAAGACCTCAACTGTTTACTGGCTAAGGTAAATTTTAATTTTTTGTTTCTCTCTTATGACCAGTTTGGTTGAAAGTAAAGTTCAAGTTACAATACTTCCTCCTATTCTTTCCATTTTTGCATATAATTTTACTTATTTGATGTGATTATATATGCTAACTACTTCCACATATTTCCTCCCATTTTCCCCAATACACACACACACACACACACACACACACACACACACGCGCACGCGCGCACACACACACATACACACACATACTTCTTTTTTGCTTAAAGCATCTTCAAGATATATCAAAGTCTTTAAATAGGTGAAGTAGGACTTACCACAACAAAATACTGTATCAACTTCACATTCTTATCTTTTCATCAATTTTGGTGTTTATTTTTATCTTTGTTCTAACAGGTGAATGGTCTGCCTCTACAAATACTATCGGTTTTTAAATTAGCTTTAACAAATCAATTCAACAAGCATTTATTATGTACTTACTATGTGCCAGACACTGTGTCAAATACTGGAGATACTGTACAAAGAAAGGCAAAAAACAGTCCTTGTCCCTGCTCGTAGGGATCTTAATTGGGGAGATAACATGGAACTAACTATGTAGATACAAGACAAATGTGGGGTAAATTGGAGCTATCAGTAATATATTATTTTCCATTAAAATATAATCATTGTCTTTCCAGTCATCTCTAAGCCATGCTGTCTGTACTCTGGTTTCTTTCTAGTCCTCCCACCATCAGAATTTTAGCTCCAGCCTATAGGAACTGAGCTCTGATTGGTGAGCTTTCACATGATATTACCTTATCCTGGGCCATTTCCTGAACATCTCTAAGCAAAGTTTTAGTGTATATACCCTCCAGCATGCCCTATCCTCTGCTAAAAATGATGAGGATATGATAATTGCTTGATGTATCTCCAACTTGATCTGTTTAAAAGCAAAGATCAAAAACTGACAAATTAAAAGAAAGAAATGAAAATGAGAAGAGGTATTCAACTGGGGCAACTCCATTCCAACCTGTTAAAAGGGAAAAAGGCTCCAGGCAATTTTCTAAGATTATAAGTTCCAGGATAAAGGGAATTTCCTCCCTGCAAGTTCCCTGTATATATATATATATGAAACCATAGATCATGGTAAACTAAAATATTTTAGAATTTTTTTGTTAATAGTCAATTATGCATAAATGTATCAATTTCTAAGAATAAGAATATCATTGTTTTTAGAGTATCAGTATCTTTCAATATTATTATTTAAAGTAATAACTAATAATAGCTAATTGTTCATCTTGCTAATATCATTTTGTTGAGCACTGTCTCTTAAATGTTTATTTCAGAAGCCTAAGTTTCCATTTTCTACTAATTCAGCCCTGCAAGGGAAACCTTCTATATGAATAGAACAAATATAGCAAATTTTAAAAAGAAATGGTATTTGTTCCCTAAATAACTACACAAAGATCTCCTCCATGATACAATCCTTTCAACATGAGGTTTATTTCAGTTTACTTAGAACTATAGCCAAGTAATCTGATCATCTTTTGAAGTCTATACACCTACTTACTACAGTTCCTAAAACAGATTAAATTAGAAGTTCCACAGCCAAAGTGGGATTATCTATTACTAATTCCTTCGAGTTCTGCAATAAGACCCTAGGGGTTTCTCTCACATACATTATTAGACTATTCAACCAGAACCTGTTACTGAGAAAATATATTTGACATAGTTCATAAAATAATGCAATGTCACTGCAACCCTCTCCTTTTTTCTGTTTAGTCTTGAAACCAGTCACCTTTTCCAGTTCTTTTGAAGATAAGGGTAGGAAAATAAGAGTATTTGAAGTCCTGATAACCCTCACCATCAAGGTACTATTGTTACAATGAAGACACGAGAGAAAGGCTAATGTGGATCCTTGATGCCATTTACCCTCTGGACAGGTATAAACATGAATCTGTGATGATTTTCTTCAACACTACAGTTTAGAACCTCTGCATCCAAACACAACATAGTCACTATTTTTGTATCTGATTGTTTGTTCTTTCACAGACCAGGGTTAGCATTAATAGATCAAAGCAGAGCCTTTCTTGTAATACTGAATATTAGCAATATTGAACTTCAAAAGGTCAGAATGATACTGTGGCTTTAATAACGGAAGGAAATCAGCATTTATAGTATATTTTAATATTTATATATTATATTTATATTATGTGCCAGGCACTCTATTGAGCACTTTTTTTTTAAACAAATAGTATTTCATTTGCTCCTCACAAAAATGCTGACAGCAAGATCTCAGCATGATACTCTTTTGAGGTTAAGTGACTTGCACAGCTAGTAAACTTCGCTCTGTTTAAACATAGTAAACATCTGAGGCTGGATTTGAATTCAGGTCCTCCCCACTCCAGACCCTGAACTCTATCAATTGTGCCACCAGAGGCCTTACTTCTCTCTTCATGGAGCTTACGATAGACATTCAGTTTAAACCCATAGGGTTGAGGCGGGGGGAAGGGAAAGGAGGAGAGCATTCATCTAAATGGCAACCATGAAAAGACTTTCAAGAAATGTTTTCATGGGCGAACCCTCTAACATGCTGCTGACGTTGGCCTTAGTTGGATCTGCTTCCCTGGGCTGAGAAAAATAAATTGTGAAACCAGTGGAATCAGCCAGGGATTCTTCAGTTTAAGTGTTATATTTACATAGTTGTCAATTTCCCTTATAAATAATTGTTTGGTAAGATGAAAAGGGGTTTTTACTACACTTGTCATTCAGTTTCAGCCACTAGTTCCAAGATGAGAGCTTAGGCTAGTGAGGGATGTGTCATCAAATCAGTTGGCTGTCAGAATAGTTGAATCCATCACTTTTAGTGATAACGTATTGGGATCTAAATGACTACCAAGTTGCCAAGTTTATAACTGTTCCCCTTTCAGACACCCTCCTAACTGGTCTCCCTGCCCCTAATCCCTTCTCTTTCCAGTTCATCTTGAGCAATGCCATAAGAGTTTTGGACTAGACATTTGATTGTACTGACATAGAGAATACCCAGTGAGGAAATTCCCTTTATCAGTGCAAATCTGCTGGTTCTTTGCAATTTATAGTTTTATGAATTGCTCAGGTCACTGAGAGATTAAGCAGTTTGCCTAACATCATACAGAGTCAGTATGTTTTAAGGCAGTACTTAGATACAAGTTTCCCTGACTTTAAGGCCAGCTCTCTATCTATAGTATTAAATTGCCTTACTACCAAATTTATTTCCTGGAAATACTGGTTTCATGATTCTTTCTTTTTGTTCAATTGATGCAAAAACAACAGATAAAATACAAACTGCTAAAAGTTCAAGGTTTAATCTTTTAAAAAGCTCGCCTCCATCTTTCTTTTGGCAGATAGGTAGTACAGAAACAAAACTTGGGTGGGGAACTTGTCATCTCAAGGCCACATGTGGTCCTCTAGGTCCTCAAGTGTTGTCCTTTGACTGGAAACAAACATCACAGAACAAATCCCCTTAATAAAAAGAATTGTTCTACAAAGTTTGGATTCTGTCAAAAGGTCGCACCCAAGGACCTAGAAGGTCACATGTTGCCCCAAGGCTACAGGTTCCGCATTCCTCGGATAGAGTAATAGGCTTAGACATAGGAAGACTTGAGTTCACATCCTAACTCAGATGCTTACTAGCTATGTGACTCTAGGCAAGTTCCTAACATTTCTTACCTCAGTCCTCTCATTTCTAAAATGGGTATGATAATAATAATAATAATAATAATAATAATAATAATATCTTTCTCACAAGGTTGATGTGAAGATCAAATGGGAAAAGGTATATAAAATGTTATATAAAGTTAGCTATTGCTATTTTGCCCCATAATCCTCCATTCTATGCCCCCCCACCAAATTGTCTACTCAATGACCTCCAAACCTACTACACACAATCTAAACTTTTACACAGTTAATTTTCTCTATATTAAAACACTCTCCCTCCCATGTGTGTCTTTGAAACCTGTATTTAAGAACCAGATCATGCCGTGCTTTCATAATAAATCCTTTTCTGACTACCTCTGAATGCTGTAATATCTACTTGGTCCAAATTCATATAACATTTGTAGTGTTTCCCTAGTGGCACCCCCCTTAGGGTATTCCATTCAAGATTGTGAGTTCTTTTCCCCATTTTGGACCATGCACAGATATCCTTGGCTTTCCTCTATGTTGACTCACCACTGAGTTGAGTCCTTTTTGGTTATTCAATTACCTCTTCTCCTGTTTTAGCTCAGCAACCTATGGGGGTGCAGTAAGAATTGAATCCACTGATAATGAATCTTATGTTACTGAAAGCAGTTAGAGGATATCTGTATATGTTCAAGTCTCCACACAGTTCCTAAAAGGTAAGTACAGAATATCTCTACAGATGCCTAAACTGTGGTACTATGGGGAAGCAGATGTTTAGGTCATTGTCTAGAAGACTTAAGTGTGTGTTGGTAGGGCAAGGGGGATGGGACAAGAAGAGTATCACTAAGGGGTGTGTTACACATTTATTTCCTATGCTACTAATCTAGTATATCTGTATATATATATGTGTATATGTGTGTGTGTGCGTGTGTATACATACAGTTATTTGTATCCCTGGAGCTTTCACATAGTAAGTTTAATAAATACTTTTTATCACCTTCTATCTTTCCTTTCTCTTTCCCTTCCTTTGCCCCTTCCTCCATTCCTTTCTTGCTTCTTTCCTTCCCTATAGTTTTCCAACTAAATTGTTGAGGGACAATGCCTCACCCTTCTTGAAAGCAAGGACTTTAGTGTCAGGAGGCAAATGCCATCAAATCATATGTGTTAGCTTCATTCATACTTCTTTTTATATCCCACAGTATTTTGTGCATAGTAGGCATTCAGTAAATATCTGATCTTCTGTACTTAATATCAAAACTTCAGATTAGCCATAGTTTTATACAGATAGAAATGAATAGGTAGAAATCAGGGAACCTAAGATTCAATATAATTTTGTGCAAAGCAAGACAGGCAAATCATCTGAATTTGTCCTAAAAGTCCTCTCTGAAAGCACGACTTTCTTTAGCAAACTCCTTTACCAGTTCAAAATTAAAACCATGGGTGACTGATTTATTCACAGGAATAAGTACAATGTATCAAGACCCTCTCTACGATTGCCTAAGCCGACCTCTACAACTTTTATTTCACACTTTGCTCTAGCAAATCTGTTTTTCCAAAAACATACCATCTACATCCCCATCTTTTAACCTTCATTGATACAGTTGACTCCACTTAAAATGCCCCACAATTTTCCCCACACATGAATGTTCTCTTTAGTATTGTCTATTGGCACATCCAAGCTGATTGCTCTCAGGGATTAATTGATGGAAGAGTTTAATCTTGGCAAGTAGTCAGAGGAGACAGGTACTCTATTTTAAAGCCAGAAGAATGACATGACCTTGAAATTTTCTAAGTTCAATAACTGTAGTTCTACAAATTGAGTTAATTCCTAAAGTTTACCATCATATTAGGTGATTTGCTCTTACATAAAGGATATCTGACTTACATGAAGGATATTCCAACTGAAATGGGTCCACTATACCTTACTCCTCATATATCTATAAATCTAGGTACTTCTCAGGCCTCTTCAACCAAATTTTGGTTAATTTGATCTTTAATTTTAAAATTAAACAATTTTCAAACAGTGAATTTTCACAGATATGTCTGTGTCTCCAAAGCTCCTGATTCATAATTTTGTGCGATCTATAGAAATAATATAGCACATTCAAAAAACTGAGTTAGGACAACCAGGATTAAATCCCACATTGATTGGTTCCTGTGTGATCTTAAGTAATTCACTGAACCTATTTGGATCTCAATTCCTCAACTATAAGATCAAGAGGTTAGACTCGATGGCCTTTTAATTGAAATACAGTTCTAAATCTATGGTCTCGTGAATTTTTTTTTCTCACAATTTCTTTCAAACCTCATGTTCACATTTTAAAATTGTTCATTTTAGAAACATATCTCCTCATATAAGACAAATACCGAGGCACTAATGTCGATCATCTTATCCATAGTCAATAATTACCCTCAGTCTTACAAGTACTCATTCTGTTTTAGGGATCATTTATATATTTGTTGTCCTTCTTATCTTGTCTTTTTATGTTCCTAGTAGCTAGGAAAGGTAAACAAGTTCAGATGAGGTTATTGCTACTATCAGTTCTATTCCACTGAATCATCCTGCTTAGATTCTGTAGGAACAGTGAGAGACATGGGCTTGCTGCCAATACAAGCTCATGTCCAAGGTAGAGTTTGCCCCACTATCCATCACCGTGGCCTCCATTTGTTGTAAGGCAGCTCTTCAAAGAAAACACATTTTCACTCAATATACTGCCAAGCCTCAGTAATTTATGGGGGGAAAAAAACCTCCCAAAATATTCTGTCTATCATATTTAATGTCAATCTTTTTCTCAGTTTGCTGTAACATGGCATTTAAACGCTTCTGAACTTTTAATGCATAGTTCTGATAGCATTTATTAAATAAACTACAAGTGTGCACTTACCAATGGAAAAAAGGGGAATCAAATACATGCTTGATTTAGAAGAAATGAGAAAAAGTCATGGATAACCAACCACTGTACAAATGATTTTAGTTTAGGTTAAAGGAAAACCTAATAAGCCATTTTGAGAATTTTTTAACATTTGCTTTTTAAGATTCATTCTCTTTAAAGAGAAAATTATTGTAAAAGAATAAAGGTACCAGTTAAACAAACAAAAAAAAATTAATACTTTTTGAATGCCCATAGCAATATAGTTTAAAGGTACTAAATCATAAGTTGCTCATAATAAGTTATAGATGACATTTTCAATCCTCTTTTATATAACTTTTTAGAGAAAAGCTGTTATATACATTTCTAATAAATTTAACTTGTACTGGAGACCTGTATTAGACCATGTAGGGAAACAGCAAAAATCACACTAAATAATGGTTATTTCCTACAAAATCACCAGTTGTGAAAGAGGATCTCCTTCTAAATGTCTGATAAAGTACTTTGTGATGGGCACTTAACCAGTGCTATGGAAGAACTAAACTTGTAGCTGTTTATGCCCAATCACAAATATAATCATCAATCTCATAGGCCTTCATCACTTAACTACTGCCTTCCAGTGGATATAGTACACCTGTATGGTGACAATCTGTCTTAGATGAGCTAATTTAGAACAGAAAAGTTATACAAATTAAAAAAAAAGTAGCTGTAACATTTACAAAATAGTGCATGTCTAAGTATAAATCCGTAATCTCTAAAAATCCACAAACCAAGGGAGAATCTTTCCAAAGGTTTGGGATTTAATGAGATAAAGAAAAGTAAACCATTGTTGGGAGTGTCAATCTTCCATCACTCACCCCTCAGATCATAGGGACCTCTTCATTGGTTGAAATTTTGGCTATGTCCTCAAAAAATTTTCATATGAAAACATGTCTAATGAATTTTATACTACTGAGGTAGTCATTAGGAAACTTACAGATTCACCGCAAACTGTGATGTTGTCCAGCCAATTCTACTAGATAGATAGCAGCTTTTTAGTGTAGTTTTCTGTAGAAAAATAACTCCTCATTACTTGACCTCCAAGAAGCTTTTTAGTTGGACTCTATCTGTTTTGATTGGAGGAGGGAAATCTTTCACTCTCAGAAACCCTGAAATGCAATGTAACTAGCAACTAAATGTTCAACCTTAAATGATATTTTTTTACATTTGCTTTTTGAAGCGTTCTCATTCATCCATGCCCTGTGCAATATTTTTTTAAAAAGTTTTGTTGATGCCCTTTGTTTTTATACCATAAATATTTACATCTTTACCCATCCTCAGAATAAAACTCACCCCTCCCCAAAAATTATCTGGCCTAACAAAGAAAAACAATAAAGTCAAAGCTGACACCCATAATGACGTTATCTTTCAGCATATGCAACATCCCATGCCCACAGACTTGTACTTCTCTCCAGAGAATATGAAAGTGTGTTTCACCATCTGTCCTCTGGGACTAAGATTGGTTACTGCTTTATGAACTTTTTTGTAAAACCAGTTGCAGAGTTCTGATTACAGGTTCGCTGTGATGGGTAATGTTTTAGGAAGGGAGTACATAGGATATTTTCAAAACTACCTTCCCCTACAATTGTGGCATTTAGGGAAAAAAATTATTCAAAATAATGGTAAGTTAAGGCTGTAAAAGTAGGAGGAAGCTATATTATGAATGACTTTAAACACCAAAGAGAAGACTTTATATTTGGTCCTGGAAAGGATAGAGTGTCCTGGAATTTATTAAATAGGTGGGTAACATGCACTTTAGGAAAATCACTTTGGTGGTTACATGGAGGCTGGATTGGAATGGGAAGAGACTTGAGGTAGACAGGGCCATCAACATATTGCAATAGTTCAGGGGTGAGGTGATGAGGGCCTGCACCAGAGTGATAGCAGTGTTGAAGGAGGGAAGGAGTATATCAAGAAATATTGCAGAAGTCAGACTGATAGGCTTTAGCAACAGATAAGATAGGGTGGTATAAATAATGGTAATGGAAATTTGAAGTCTTCCCTGCCCTTTAATAAGCCTAAGGGAATTTGAAGACCTTCCCTGCTTTGAAAATATACTCTGCCCCCAATAGGCTGAATGTAATCACATGGAGCCTGCAATGGGAGGAGTTTGTAGAAAGGTAGAGCAGAAAGCTGGGAGTCAGAGCAGCTAGACTGGAGGGAGGAGAGGACATATCTGAGGGAGACAGGCTTGTGAGTAAATGTTGATTTGTGGGAAGGCTAAAGAATGCTGTGGCTCTCTATGCTGTTATAGCTTATTAACTTCTTTGCTACTATGATGGAATTGGCTTACTGGTTTGGGGATTCAGGTTTTCTGGTGAATGAATAATTGTTTTGCTTCTGTCTTCTATATGGAGAGTCTGTTATATTTTGCAATTGAACACTATGCAGGCATATTTATAGTGATTATTGGCACTGTGAATATTGCATTGGTTCTACAGGTAGGTAAGAGATAGTAAGAAGTTGAGGATGACATCTAAACTGTGAGCCTAGAGGACTCAACAGTAATAAGAAATTTGAGAATGCGAGAAGGTTTAGGGAGAAATATAATAAGTTCAGTTTTGGACATGTTGAGTTTAAGATGTCTACTGGATATCCAGAGATATCTGAAAGATATTTGGAGATGTGAGATTAATGTTAGCAGAAAGGTTGACCTGAGAGAGGTAGCTTTGAGAATCATTAGCATAGAAATGGCTATTGGTTCCTGGGAATTGATGAGATCATCAAGTAATATTGAGGGAGAAAAGAAGAGGACCTATGACAGAATCCTATGTGATTCCTATGATTACAGTGCGCTCTCTGTATGGAGATCCAACAAAGGGGACGAAGGAGTGGTCTGATAGGTATGTGGAGTATAAAGAAAGTAGTATATTGAAAATGGATCAAAGAGAAGAGGGTGGTCAGTATCAAAAACTGCAGAGAGGTTGAAGGGAACAAGGACTGAAAAAATATCATTAGATCTGGCAATTTAGACATCATTGATAACTTTTAAAAATTATCTCATTTTTTTCTGACAAAAATCCTGCTTTTATTATCACCATTTTGCAGTTGAAATCTTGGCAGAGCTTAAATAATTCACCTGCAGTCATACAACTAACATCTGAGGACAAATTTGAACTCAGATCTTCCTGATTCTCAGTTCAGCATTCTATATACTATGAAAGCCTACTTAGCTTCCTGAATAAGAAAGAACCCAAGCTTGACTGGTACAGACAATGCTTCTTGAAAATGAATTTCAATATTGGCAATTAAAATTAATAAAATAGGAATCTAAGAGAAAAATCAAGTATGACTAGCCAAAGAAATCATGTTATTTCTTCCAGTAACAGAAAGTTTTCTAGTCCTAGGCTTCACCAGAAGAGAGCAGTAGTTAATTCTCTCACTACAGAGGAGGCAAATGAAACCTGAGCAACTCTTATGACTCCTTCAGGCTGCCATAGATGACAAGTGTCAGAGCTGGGATATGAGCTCAGATCATCTAATTCCAAAACTAATGTTCTTACCAATACAATATGGTATCTCACAAGGAAAGAGAAATTACAACTTCTGCCCAAACACCACAGTTATATCTGGAGAGCTGAGTAGTAGAATAGAAAGCATATTGAACTTGCAATCAGATCTGGATGCAAATCCTGGATCTCCAACATTTGAGGGATACTAGGCAGGGCCATTTTACTTCTCTAGGTCTCAGTTTCCTAATTTGTAAAATGGAGCACTTACATAATCTCTGTGATTTCTTTTAATAGTCTGTGGGTCTATTACACTGTATTTTTAAATAATATGAATTAATCAGAAACTTATTCATTCAATTTAAGGAGTAAAAAAAGTAAACATCCTTGATTCAACTCATTTCCATGAAGAAATCAATAAATGTTTATTAAGTACCTACTCTGTGCAGGCTACTTGTCAATTGGGCTTAGAGAAAGATATGAAGATTATTTAAGCAGGCTCCTTCCTGTTATGGAAGTAACTAACTAGGAGGGATTAGTTAATGCTGAAAACAATCAATACTGGTATCATAAGGTCCAGGAGAGGACTTTTTTACACTGAACTTGATGGCAGCATTCTGGCATCAAATCAAATTGATATAATTGGACCACTGATTGACATCTGAGGGGTATTAATGTTTTGGAAAAATACTGTTCTGATATGTAACTATGATATCTTTAAATCTGAAGACCATCGATTCCTCATTTAATGCCTATTACAAATGTATAAGAAACTGTACATAGATGGTTCTTTTATACACTCTTCACTTAGGTGTTAAAGATGATATAAAAAGGAATATATTGATCTTGAGTGGCAAGCTATGAGGTTTTCCTTTTCCATTATAGTAGAGCATCTCTATCATTTTCTAGCAAAACCTAAGATCCATTATACTGTGTAATAATGATGACAATCATCATGATGGTAGCAAGAGGCCTTCTTATTAATACAATAGAACTCAAGACAGTTGCTTAGCTTTAGTCATCAAAAGCTATTCTTAGAAAGGGCAAGTTTTAACTACTGAAATCTCACAGATGGGGGAAGGGGCAGAATGTGTCATTGATAATTTAAGCTTATGTCTATATGTATAATATAAATTAAATCTGCTGTAAAGCAAGAAAAGTCAAAAATAATTTTCTGGCTGCTTCACTGAATTGACTAACCGTATTTTAACTAATTTGACCATCACAACAGCTAAACTGTTTATATATATGTTGATCAACACAAGTTTCCCCCAAATCAAAACATGACATCAACAATTCAATATAGTTCTGCTAGTGTTAGTTTCCCAGGGTTTGCAAGCATTTTGTTGGAAATATCAATTGTTTCTTTTTTTTACACAAAAAGTTGGAGTATTTTTTGACTCAAAATTATTACTTACGCTTCCCTGTCTACTTATGTGGCATCTGATATGCATATGAAAAGAATGACCAGGAATGAATTTCTCATGAGCCACCACTACTTCAATAACTTTGTAAATGTGTGACATCATGATATAGATTTCTAATCTTTCATATCCTAATTGTACCTATTTTGAGTCCAAAGTAAATAAAACTTGGCCTTATATTATTATTACTTTCAGTGGAAGTAATTTCAGTTCTGCCATGTTGTCTCACAGTGTGTGTTATTAAAAAACTTAAGGAAAATGGAAAATAGAGGCTCAAGATTAGATCTTTCACGGATGAAACTGAAAAATTAATGAAACTATACCCTTCAAGAGAGAAAAGAAAAAATAAACACAAATTTCATAGCTATTATACAGAAAGATGACAATAGGCACTGGTAGGCTGCCATCTAAAGATATTTCAATCTATCACCCAATATCTACCACAAATGTATGAGAAAGTTTAGAAATACATGTTGTTATACCGTGTTTTGTTTTTTAAATGAATAAAAATTTTTAACTCATAAATGAAGCCATGGAAATTTAATTGCAACTTAAATCCCCAAATATGTGCCCAGAATTCTTCTGAAATTTAGATACCTTCCCAATGCTATCTTAAGGCAGTCAAAGGTCAATTATTTTGAAGTTCTAGTCTTCAAATTATAAGTCACAGACTTCTTTCTGGCCACAATAAATGTGTGAGTTGTTACATCTATGTGACTGGATGTGCATGAAAGATTGCAGTTAAGGGAGAAATCTCATAGTTCTAAAGTATTAACACAAGAGCAAATTATCATCCCACAGTCTAAAACAATGTTAGAACTTGGTTGGAAGAATATGTGTTTAAGTGTCAGTGTGTGTATGTATATGTGTGTATATATGCACATATATATACATATATATATGTGTACACATATATAAAATTAACAATTAGCCCAAAATTTTGTCCAGATGCCTCACTGAGAAGGTGATCCTGGGTTTCTGAAGCTATGCCACTGGAGTACAATCTCGGGGAGATGGTGCCAAGCTAGAAAGTCCTGGCCATGGCCTGTATATCCACTATACAAAGAACAGCTTAACTGAGTAGAAGAGATTCATTGTTACGTTGAAGTGGGGGTAATAAAGTTTTCAGCCAAGGTGCTGCAAGTAGAGGCAAAAATCTGAATCATGGAGGAGTACATATGGCAAAACTATAGCTCTTTTATGTAAACAAAGTTTGACAAAGGATGTAACAAGAGGAATCTCCTGTGGATTACTTATAATCGCTGTTTAAATTCTAACAGGACAGACTCAAATCTACAGTAGAGCTTGCTGATACTGTCACTCTGGTCATTATTCCTACAGGAGGCTGTATCAGCAAGCACCCTAGCATACCTAGGGCGGCTACTAGCACAGGTTCTTAGATCTGCTTTTCTAAAGGAAAGCAACTCAAAATGGGTTAACAATCTTACTTTAATCAAGCATATC
>CM053584.1:258499990-258511131 GCA_028627135.1 Pseudochirops cupreus
AGAAGGGTTGTAACCAATGGAGTGAACAATGGGAAAAAAAGAAACAAAACCAAACATGAAAAAGAGTGATAGCATGTATTGCTTCAGTCTCCATTTAAACTCTGGTCTTTCTAGATCTTTCTCTGAATGTAGATCTCTCCTTCCATCCTGAGACTTGTAGAGTTGTCTTAGAGCTTTGCATTGCTGAGAGGAGTCCAGTTTATCAAGGCTGGTTGTCACACATATGATGTGTCTGTGATTGTGTACAAATTTTTCCTGGTTCTGCTCTTCTCACTTTGCATCAATTTGTATAAGCCTCTCCAGATAATTATGAAGTCCATTTCCTTCTCATTTCTTATAGCACAATAGTATTCCATTACATTCACATACCACAACTTGTTCAGCCATTCCCCAATTGATGAGCATCCCCTATATTTCCAGTTTTTTGCCACTACAAAGAGAGCTGCAATAAATATTTTTGTACATATGGGTCGAATTTTTTTTAACCTTCCCTTGTCTATGCCAGATAAGGAAGAGGTTGCCTCCTTTACCTTTCTGTGTCTGAACCATTACATTTGAATTTCCCTCACCTTAGTACCCTGATTTAAAGAAATATTCAGTTATTCTTGCCCCTTATATCCATCATCTCTAGGATATATTTTTTTATAATTCAAGTGAAGTTTTTTTTTCCCTATCTTTGTCCACTCAAATACCCTTAGAAAAGGCATAACTCAGATTGGTAGTTTTCATTTATTCCATATTTAAGAACATAAGCACTGGATGATAACCTAATACTTTGAAATTATTCATACTTGGTTACCTATTTTAAGTTGCTTTTGTCCACTGAATTAACATTTCAAAGGCTTCCTAAATCTGATTTCCTCAAGAGGAAGGCTTGAATGTCATAAAATCTATTAAAATTTATTTTTTCCTCTTAGAATTAAGCTACACTTTACATATTATGTTATTTTGGGTTAAACGTCATTTCCCTTTGCTTTTTTATTATATATTGCATGGGTGGTCAGTCAAACTGCATGAACCTGACCATATTTGGAAAATCATCTATCTCTTCCTGAACATAAGAATTATGCTCTGTTTCATATAGAAGGCTCTGCAGGAAGCTTAGCAACCATATTTTTTGGTGAGGTAAACTTGGAGTCCTGGCTGGTGGTACCCTTAGAATTCTATCAGTTTGCTGTTTGCCATCTACTGTTACTACTGCTGGGAAATTTTGTTTTATTCTTTCCTGAGATATGAAATTAGATCATTTTCCTTCATCGTATTTTGTGTTGGAAAATATGTAATGCTTTGAGTCTCTCTTCAAGCCATATTTTCCCAATTGCTGATTGTAGCTATAATGTTTCTGCTTCCAATTTTGTTATTTTTTAATTATACATTTAAATGTTTATTGTGTGTTATTGAATCTGTAGCCTCCATTTTTCATTTCAGTTAACTTTTTGTCTTATGTTTTAAATCATAGATTTTCTTTTTAAATTTTTAATCGAATTGAAGTCTCTTCTTATCACTTTTTGCAGTTCTTTTATTAGGCCTTCTAGGCAATACGTGGGGTCTTCTCTGATACCAACAACTTTTAGAGATTCACCTGGCAAATAAATAAATACATTTCGTTATGTTTACTTTATGTATACTTTTATGTTTTATATTATTATATCTGAACATGATGCTATTTCCCCTAACAGAATGTAAGCTGTTGGAAGTTTTGGATTGTTTCACTTTTTTCTTTGTGCCTAACCCATTGAAGTATAGCATTTGTGACTGACTGATTTGTTGTCATTTTTTTCTGCTGTTTTTTTTTATGCTCAATATACAATTGTATTGCATTTGGGAACTTCCAATGAGAAAGTTTTATATCAATATAGATTATACCTACTTTATCACTAATCTTCCTCCTCATCAACAATAATAATAATCATTTTTTTATTATTAACAGAGAGTTTATTGGTGTGCTAAGAGGTTAAGTGTGTTTCTCAGCATCATAAATTCAGTATATGGCATATATGAAACTTAAAAACAGATCTTTCTGACTCTGGGGCCATATGATATCTTTTAATCAATAATTACTATATAGCCATTCTAGTTTAGCATCTGCTCCCAGTATTTTCTTATCTTATGGTAATCATCTGACTGGAGTCTTTTCTAGATCTACTCATTAATCAATATCTCTTCTGTTTAATTGCTTTCAGGTGAGAATTTCCATTTGGTGATTCTTCTCTTTCCTAGTTTTTTAGTTGTAGCTTATTTTTCTTCTCTAAATGGTGGAATTTGTGTAAAAGAAAAAAAGGATTTTATGTGAAACTGTGAAACCTTTCATAGGTTAAGAGCAAAGGTTTTGACTGTTCAGATGGATTAGGCATAGAAAAGAAGCCAATGCACAAATCCACTGCCTTTAAAAAATAAACATTGGAAGGATATAAAATAGTATGTATACCAGATTTGGGACAATTGGGTAAAAAGGTAAAAGAATAAAATTTAAAACCCTTGCATCTTGGACAAACCAGTAGGTGTTCTTGCCAAATCTTTGATCAAGTAATAAAGGAACATTACAAGTGTTAGCAATTGAAATAATAATGCCTTATTTTTGGAAGATATAATCAGGCTGATGTACTGGGGAACACAAGGTAAGGACTTTGTGCAAGCTGAGTGAATGTCTTTTAAATATATTTTTATTTTGTTAAATATTTTCCAATTACATATAAAAATATTTAGCATTGATAGTTTTTTTTTTTAATTTGGGGTTGTGAGTTTTCTTCAAACCCTCTCAAATTACTTGAGGGGATGAGTAATATAATATTAGTTACACATGTGTAGTCATATAAAACTTTTTTTCCCCATATTGACCATGTTGCAAAAGAAAATAAACACATGTGAAAAAGCCCTAAGAAAAATAAAGTGAAAAAGTATGCTTTAATTGGCAGAAAAAAGAAAGTTACAATTTCTGTCTTTGTTTTAGTGTTATTGTGGCCAATTGCTCATCCTTGGCTTGTACTGATTAACCAAGAAAACTATAAAATGAAAGCTTGTGACAAATAAGCATAATCAAGCATAAACAAATACAATGGGACTGCCCCCCTCCCCCCAAAAAGCAAGTGTCTTCCCCTTGTGCTTCATTACTAATTTTCTGGACATATACTTGGTCAATGCTTCAGTATAGTTCTTAATTCTTTCAAATCTGTTTTCCTTTCTCACATTGTCTTTGTATGAAGTATTCTGGTTCTGATCACTTCACTTTGTCAATTCATACTAGACAAGATTCTCTATGATATTATTTTTCATCACTCATTACAGTTCAATAACATCCCATTGCATTTATATACAGTTTGCTTAACCATGCCACAATTCTCAAAATGGGAATTTAAGACAAGCATTTGGATTCTAATTATTTTATTTTTCCTTTCTTTTACTCCACACTTCAGGATCAAGAAGTTTGTTTTACTCACAATTATTCCTTGCACATTATTTTCCTCAATATTAATAATAACAGCTAGCATTTATATATCATTTTTAAAGTTTGCAAAGCACTTTACAAATATGCTGTCATTTCATTTTCACAGCAACCCTGGGAGATGAATACTATTAGTGTCACCAATTTAGAGGTGAGGAAACTGAGTCAGACAGAAGTTAAGTTATTTATTCAAGGTCACACAGCTAGCCAGTGTTTAAGACTGTATTTGACTTCAAGTCTCCCTGACTTCAAGTCCATCATTCAATCCTCTGTGTCATATAACTGCCTCTTAATGAACTTCATTCCCTATTTCTGCTTATTTCTCTCTTGAGTTTTATGTGTGGATCACCACAAAATGTGGCATCCTGAAAAAAATCTCTGTGTTAAATATTAATTATTTTATAGCTGAGGAAAGTGAAAGCAAATGATTTGTGACTTTGGAATCAGAATTTTTAAAAATGGTAGAGCTAGGATTTAAACTAGACCTTTAGAATCTAAGCCCCATGTTCTTTCTCCTATACCATTCTGTCTCTAAAAGTCATAGAAAATGAAGGCAAAGATAGGTCAGTAAAAGTTAGGAAGAAGAGAGACTTCTGGGAGCCAACATGGCAGAGTAAGCAGCAAATTGCTGCAACTCTCCCATATTTACCTCCAAACAAAAATAGAATAGTGCCCCAAAATACATCCTGTAACAGAAGAACCAGGGGGAAAAAAGACATGTTGAAACTATCTTTTACCCTAAGAAACTTGGAAGATCGACAAGAATGGTCTGTCTAACTCAGGTAAAAGGTTAGTGCATTCCAGGCTAGGAAGCATCCCAGCAAACCAGCAGTGAGCCCCACCTCAGCAAACCAGTGGAAGATCCTGATCCCCAGTATGGTAGAGCAGGCAAACACCAACACCAGGACCCCTACATACATTAGCATAGCCAGAGGAATTGGCAGACTCCAGCTCTGAGAACCACTGCATGTTTCAACACCGTTCTGAGCAAACAGGCAGCCCCCATCATTAGGAGAAAGTAGGCTAGACCTTCATGTGCTTCAGTGTAGTCCCAGGCAAATAGACATCCTCCAACAGCCAGACCTCCACATGCTTCAGCATAGCCCTGAACCAACAGGCATCCTCCAGTTGCCAGACCTCCATATTCTTCAGTATAGCCCTGGGAAATGAAGAAGTACCCCACTGGGCTTCAGCACATGTCAGACACCATCACTAGGATCCCAGCTCAACACCAAGTAATTAGCTCTCAGATCTCCATGGTCTCTAGGAGCACCAGCAAACCCCCACACCACCACCTCAGTTCAGCACTAGACATGAGGGTTCCTTGAGGGCCTCTGGGCAACATCAATGCAGCACCAGGTAACAGCACAAGAAACCTGAGGAAGTGCCCCTTTCAACTCAGGTGAGGAGATCAAATTTAAAAAAAAGAAAAAAAGGCCAAGGCGGGGGGGGGGGGGGCGTAGATGAGTAAAAACCAACAACAACAAAAATGGATCTGACCATAGAAAGTTGTTATGGTGACAGGGAAGACCAAGACAAAAACTAAAAAGAGAGCAACAGTGTCAAAATACATATGGGTAAAACTCCAAATAAAAATGGGAAGTAGTCTCAAGCCCAGAGTGAACTCATGAAATAACTCAAAAAGGAACTTAAAAGTCACATAAGAAAAGTAGTAGAAAAAATGGAAAAAAGAAAGGAGACTGATGCAAGAGAATTATGAAAAAGGAGTCAGCAGTTTGGAAAACTGCTTAGAAAGTAGAACTGGTCAAAAGGAATAAGAGATACAAAAATCCACTAAAGAAAACAACTCTCTAAAGAGTACAATTGACCAAATGGAAAAGAAAGTATAAGATCTAATTGAGGAAAACAATACCTTAAAAGTTAGAATTGGGCAAGTGGAAGTCAAGAATCAATCAAAGAAATTCAAAAGATTAAAAAAAAACAGAAGAAATTGTAAAATACCTCATGGGAAAAAACAACTGACCTGGAAAACAGATCAGGAGAGATAATATCAGAACCATTGGACTACTTGAACACCATAACTAAAAGGAAGCTCTGGACAGAATCTTTCAAAAAGTTATCAAGGAAAACCGCCCTGATGTCCTGGCACCAGAGGGCAAAATAGACATTAAAAGAATTCACCCATCACCTCAGGAAAGATATCTCAATATAAAAACTCCAGGGAACATTATAGCCAAATTTCAGAACTATTACATCAAGGACAAAATATTACAAGTGGCCAGAAAGAAACAATTCAAATACTGGGCAGTTTCTTCTACAGTATTGTCTCATCAGATTTATTCTTTTCATTTGGCTTGGTATTTTTCCTTTTTTGCTTACCACATAGAAATAATTGCAAGTTTTTCATGTGTCTGTCTCAGGAGACTTGCAATATAGTAAGAATGTGATAAATGGTGAAAGATTAACCACACTCATTGGGATGACCCTATCTTATCATTTAATATGAAATAGGGGTCATAATATAGCTTATGAATCCATTAAAGCAGTTCATGTGTTATTTTCTATAATAGACTGAAGAGACATTCACATGGTGAATTTAGACCAGTATATTAAATACCTTTGATTTGGCATGGTTTACTTATGCAGGAATCTATATTCTGACAGAATATTGACATTCTTATTGGAATGTGAAACTATAACTGACAGCATCCTTACAAAATACAAAAGTCTGATGATTTCTTATCATTTTGGTTCACTGTTTTAGGTCTTTCCTTGGGAGGGCTTTACTGTAGCACCTTGATATATCACCTAATGTAGTCTATGACCTTTTTTTCCTCATATATTTGTTTTCTTAAAATAGTTAACCATTCACATAGGGTGACTCACAAGTGACTTTGTAATACTTGGCATATGTTGAGATAAAAGTTTTGCTGAGGAATAGAAATAGATTAACACCTGTGTCCTGGTTTCTTATTGTTTTCTCCACAATCAGTATGTATTGAATATGCACAGGGAGCATTTTGAAGACCTAGGAGTATGAGTGAATAAAACTAATCTAATAAATGTGAATTTGTCGCTCACTTCAGTTTCATTCCATCAAAGATGCAAGATAAGATACACAATTCATTCTCATCTCTAATCTGTACTTGACGACTTCCAGTGACAAGAAGCTCACTAAATCACCATTCCAATTTTTTAAACAGCTTGAATTAATAGAAAGTGATTCTTTATGTTGAGAAGAAATTTGCCTCCTATACCTTCCAACCAAATATCTCAGGACATAGAATCATTGAATCATAGAATTTAATAATTAAAATGAACTTACATATCATCTAGCTTCTGACCTCCAACTTCACTGATTGTATGATCATCAAATTTTCAGATGATACAAAAATAGAAGAATTTTCTAGCATGATAGAATTAGGATTTTGAAAGATCTTGACAAGCTAGAAATTTGAGCCAAATCTAATAATATAAAATAAGTATGTTATAAATTAATTTACTATATAAATAAATTTTACTTTAATGTATAAGCTGGTCATGATTACTTTTTTTTTCTTAAAATATCTACTTCAAGGAAAACCTTGATGGATAGAGAGGAAGAGAGATATATTTAGCAATGAACAGGTAAAACCAGAGAACCTCAATAAAAAGGTAAAAATGGAAAAATATGTATTTCAAATAAATTATTTTATAACAGAAAAAATTATTGATGGCATTTCTTTTTACATCTCAGTCATTTCTGTTAACATCCACCCATCCTTACACCCATACGAATTGAAGCCTGCCTTGTAACAAAGAGAAAAATAATTCAGCAAAACACCTGATGTGGTGATCATTAATGACACTCTGCAATAGTACTCACCTGTTTCTCTGCTGTGTGTTTCAGAAATCTCTTCTCTAAGATTATCACTGACTTTTAGCTGCTTTTTCACTTGCATTGTTGTAGTCGTATAGGGCGTTATTTTGGTTCTACTCATTTCACTTTCTATCAGTTCATATAAATAATTTAATGTTTCTCTGAAATCCATGTATTTCGAATTACAAAATAAGATTTCTTTTCATCTATGCAATGTGATTTATTCAGCCATTTCCCCAACTGATGGATAGGTACTTAGACTTTCAATTCTTTTATACGTTAGGTCTTTTTTCTTTCCTTCTTTTATTCCCTCTTTCCTTCTTTCTTTCCTATTTTCTCATGGTCATTATAAATTAAAATTTCTTTGAAAACTTCATCTTCATTGACCACTGATCTACTGGGAAATGGTCCGAAGTGTTGGATATTTGTGCTATTTTCTAATATGTTTTGAATTTTATTAGTTGTATTTAAGGCAAAAATTTTCTTATCACTTTCTTTTTATTTTAACTTCCATTTCATTTGTACAAAAGTTTTTCAGATGAACATATTTGGGAAAAAAAAGTTGTATTCTTTTCAATGATTTGATTAAAATTTTTTCTAATAATCATAGATATTAAATATACTTTCTCCAATTCTCATCTAATTTGTTTTAATAATATGATCTTCTATATTCCTGTGATGTGCCTATTTTTATTTTATTATAATATGTGTTGTAGGGTTATGCCTCAACCTAATTTCTGTTAAATGGCTTTCCATTTTTCCCCAAAGTGTTTGTTTAATAAGAAGCTCATCCCCTAGTAACTCATATTCTTCAGTTTATCAAAAGCTAGGCTGTAGTTTTTTTCTGGTTCTTATTCATTAAATCTGTTTCAGTAATTTACTTTCTAGGTTTTAACCAATACTCAATAGTTTAGATGATTACTGCTTTATAACAGGCACTCTTCCCCCAACTATTTTTCTCTTGAGATTCTAAATTTTTTTTATACTTTGAAACGAATTTTATTACTGTTATTTTCTAGTTCTGTAAAGTTTTACCTTGATAGTTTGGTTAGTAAATCATTAAATGCTTTAAAAAGTTAGGTAGTGTCATTTGAAAAATATTAAAATAATTCACATGGTCATTGATTATCTCTCCAATCATTTATAATTATATATATATTATAGGGTACATAAATATACTTGAGTGTACCTTGCTATTTTAATTCTAAGATATTTTTTGGAATTTCTGCTATTATCTTTTCAATTTTTATCAGTACTAAGTATAGTGTGTTGATTATTTTGCATGACTTGTATTTCAAATTTTTTAAACTTTGTTGAAACTATCAATCATCTTAACATGTTTGATTGCACTTTAGGTTTTTTATGTATACTATCATGCCCTCTGTAAATAGGGATAAGTTTTTCTCACCTTTATTGTTTGTACCTTTAAATATTTTCAGTTGTCTTAATTGCTATAGTTCATATTTCTAGAACAGCATCAACATATATTGATGTCACCATCTATTTAGCTATTAATCCTGTAAAAAGATGTGACATTTATTTTGGAAAAATTTATTTCTCATATTATTATTTCATTCATGAAAGTCCTACTCTGTGTCACATCATGTGGTGGAAACCCTGACTCTTGATGACTAAACTGCCATAGTATAATCTTTGTCAGGTTCTGCCAAGTTGGGAAAGCTTTAAGTAGAGGCTCAGGGATGGATTGTGTCTATAATATAATGACCAATAAGTATGAAAAGGGTCATCAACAGAGAGCCATTTAGATTGTGGATTTTCTGAACTATTTATGAAACAAATAAAAACATAAAATGTTTCCAAAGGATTCCAGAAACAGAATTTCATGGAACTCTTGTCAATTTCCTTCTGTAATTCTTGCAAATACAGACTATCGGGTAGATGATTGTAATGTAATCCAGAATCTGTTACAAAGGATGAATATGTAGGGAAATTATACACACACATATGTATGTATGCATGTATGTATATAAAACTTGATAATTTATTTGTTTTGTGAAGTCTTTTAAAAGATGATCCAAATTAAGTCAACATAGGGATCACAGGATCAAAGACTGAGACCTGGAAGGGAAGTCAGATGCTACCTTGTTCGTCTTCTTAAGTTTGTGGGTGAAAAAAAACATTGTAAAGGTGTATAGATAGACTTGCCTAAGATGATATAAGTAATAAATAATAAAGGTAAAATTTGAACTCAGATTCTTTGACTAATGTTCTCTTTCCATTAAACATTATGGGTCTTGCAACATTCTATGCTAGAGGAGTGTGAACACTTCAGGAAATTGGATTTATGTTACAGGATTGTATATCTCACTAATTATTCTTACTGTATTATTTGTTAAAGTATGACTCAGGGAAAGTAGAACAAGGAGTTAAAGATCTTAGAGAGGTTGCATGGTACCAAAGGGAATTTAAATGATGTGAAAATAGACAATAGTATCTATTCCTATTCCAAAAATAAGAGTTAGGTAACATTTCCCATAGCACACTAATATTTCCATTGATACCTTTCCTTGGAATAAAACAGAAAAAGGTTTAGCAGGAATAAGAAGTAAGAAAGCAGGTATAAGGAAAATACACTTCTAGGAAAGGGACATTACAAACAAATATTACTGAAATGTAGGAATAGTTTGGGGAGGTAGTTTGGAAAGTAAGATCTGGTATACTTATCTGATAGTAAAAAGAAAGAGTTAAATGAGAGATTTCTTACCAGCAATACTGCTTTTGACCTTCTTTGGACTGTTCCATCATGCCTTCCTTCCCCAGGAAATTCATCACTGGACAACATCATCATTTTGTAACATTGAATCTGCCTGGTTTTCTTATCTCATCATACCTTCTGTCCCTCTGATTGGATCTTTGACATATAGGCGTCCCACAGGGTTCTGCCTTGGGCTGTCTCTCTGCTCTCTACTGCTTTACTGGTGAGCTCATCATCTTACATGGATTTAATTATCATCTGTCTGCTGAAATTTTCATATCTACCTATCCTGCCCCAACCTCTCTGCTGACCTCTAATCTCATGTTACTAACTGCCTGTAATAGTAATCAGTTTAGCAAGATACTTAGCACTTAGTACTAAGTGCTAAGTGTGGAAGGTGCAAACTCTGTCCCACTGTTGAGAAGGCATGAACTCCCCTGTTGATGTGGAAGAAGGGGATTGGCTGAGGTGTTTACATAAGCAAGAATTCCAGAGACAGACAGACAGAATTTGAATGCTGCTCCTGCTGAAGGAAGAATTGTGGAGATTGAAGCCAGCTGATGCAGAGAGAGACAGAGAGACAGAATTGGAATTTTGCTCCTGGTGAAAGAATTGTGGAGACTGAAGCCAGCTGAGAGACAGAGAGAGAGAGTTTCTCTCCCAGCATCTGGAAGCTGAGAACTGACTGAGAACTGAGTTGGAGTTTTCCTGAGACCAGAATCTGGTGAGGGCCACCTGAAAGGCTGAGAGGGCCAGCCTGGAAGGCTGAGAGGGCCTGCCTGGAAGGCTGAGAGGGCTTGCCTGAAGAAGCATGACCAAGATAAGACTTTGTTTGTTTGTGGCCTGGCTGATCCTTGAGTTCCAGACAAGAGAAGTGGTGAAGAGTTTGAGATGTGCTGGACCCTGTGAACTTCAGTGTGTGCCAGAGACTGCCAGGAGGACTGGAGAAGGACCTGGGAGCTGTTGTAATAGTAATTAGTTTATCAGGATACTTAGCACTTAGTAGTGCTAAGTGCTAAGTGTGGAAGGTGCAAACTCTGTCCCACTGTTGAGAAGGCATGAACTCCCCTGTTGATGTGGAAGAAGGGGATTGGCTGAGGTGTGTATATAAGCAAGAATTCCAGAGACAGAGAGACAGAATTGGAATGTTGCTCTGGGTGAAG
>CM053584.1:258511631-258537284 GCA_028627135.1 Pseudochirops cupreus
TATATATGTGTGTGTGTGTGTGTGTGTGTGTGTGTGTGTATGTATGTATATGTATATATACAGACACATACATGTGTGTATACACATATGCACATATGTATATACACATATATGTGCACATACATCTACACACATTATGAGTATGTATATATGTATGTATGTATATATATCTGTATGTATGTATGTATATGTATGTGTGTATATATATATGTATGTGTGTGTATATATATATATATATATACACACACACACACACACACACACACACACACACACACACACATACACACATATATGCCAGGAATGGTTTTTTAATTCTGTATATAGTTAGTACCTAGTTGGTCCTTATTAAATATTTGTTGGATGAATCATTATTTAACCATCTTGTTTTGATAATGAATCTGATTTTTTAGAAACAAGTAGAGTCTTCATAGCTAAGTCTTATGAATAATGTATAAGATCAAACTGGACATTTTCAGTCAAAAGCAAGATATGAAAATCGTAATGAAACTTTCTGTTTTCTTATAAACTAAAGATAATTCCAAAGACCACTTGTAAAAGTACATTTGACCTAGGGTTGCATGCAAAGAACGAACAAAAGTAGAAGAACTGCAGAAGTATGGCCCAGTTCTCCTCCAAAAAGATGTAGAAGAAGTACCTCATCAAGTCTTAGTTAAGAAATCAAGAAAAACATTCAAAGTGAGTCATTTTTAGCTTGGCACAGGGAGACAGAGGTATTTTTAGACACTGGAGAAGAGAGTATAGTCAGTAATACATAAGACAGGAGCCTGACAATGCAGGAAACAAAGGAGGGCAAGAAGAGCCTCCAGATCTACTTAATCAATAAATATTTAGCAAGTACCTATTTGTTCCAGGCACTAGGGTAAGCTTTGGGAACACAAATACAGAAAAGAAAGATAATCTTTGCCATCATAGAGCTAACAAACTAATGGGGGAAGATAATACAGAAAAGAAGCTAAAAAGTAGTGGGGGGAAAGGAAGTTACCCAATACATGACCATCACGTAAAAATCAAGAGGAGTATAGGTAAATGGAAAATGAAGAGATGGGTGACCTAATCCTTCTCTTTAAATGGAGATTCCAAGAGAGGCTCTCCAACCACCAATCAGAGGGAGGGGCCCTGGGATAGACAACTAATAAGGTATGAGTTTTAGAACTGAAGTGATCTTACAGGATAAAAAAAATCTATGTGTGGGATAGTACAAAGTCATCACAGAGAGAACTTGTGTAGGTAGAAGACATGGGTAGAAACTGGGAGCTCTGTTGCTCACCATCCAGAGGTGGTTCACAGATCCAGCATAAACTGAAGAGGGAAGCAGAATCTATGGGTGAAGGATGAAGTCAGGGAAGAACATACATGACCAACTCTCTATCTCTGTCTCTCTGTATACATATATGTGTGTGTGTGTGTCTGGATTTATATACACATATGTATATGTATATACATATATACCAACATATGTATGGATCTGTAGCCATATTCATATATGGATACATATAAGCAGCATATATGTATGTACATGTATGTAAAATTTCAAGATATCACAAAATAAAATTGTCCAGATCTCTTAGACTGAGGGGACAAAAGAAAGAAAAACAAAAAAGAATATACTGGACAGATTTTGAAAGAGACAACCGACTGAAAACTCCCAGGAATATTATAGTCAGAATCTAGAGCTTCCAGGTCAAAGAAAAACTACTATATGGAGCTAGAAAGAAAGAATTCAAGTATCAATGGTCCAAGTCAGTATCACACAATACTTAATAGTCAACACTACTAAATACAAGAGAGTATGAGATATGATATTTTCATAGAGTTACAACTAAGAATAACTTCTCCAGAAGATCTGAATATAATCTTACAGGAGGAAAATGGATCTTTAATAGAATAGAAGACTTCTTGGCATTCTTGGTCAAACAAACATAGGATTCAAGCCTAAAAAGGGAAAAATGAGTAATCATAAGGTACTAAACACCCCTAAACAATACCTTCCAATATGGGGAAATCATACACGCCTCCTCAAAACCCTATTATCATTAAGAGTTATAGAGGGAGTCTAATAAGATAGAAGCATCAGGAATAGTTTTGTTACATTTTAATTATCTTAAAAGAAGAAAAAAATGAAAGAGAAAGGAATAATCTGAGGGGAAGTAGAGAGAAAGGATAGAGGGACTAATCTATCATAATTGGATGTTTAAGTGGAATAATATAGAGGTAGGGATAGTGGATCAGGCTTGCTTTAATTTAAGCTGTTCAAAAATGGAAACACATATAAAAGTTGGATGTAGAAGTACATTTCACTCAACAAGAAAACAGGAAGGAAAGGTGATAAATAAAGGGGATGAATAAGACAGAAAGTATATTAAAAGAAGTATTTGTATTGACCAAAAAACCCTCCAACTATTGAAAGTAGATTACAAAAAGATTTTTAAAGGAAATAAAATATGGATAAGAACCTGAGTGAGGGAGCAAGAAGAGGTACAGGAAAGGAGAAGCAGGTTTTTTTTTTCCGAATTTAGAGTATGGATGCTTAGCACATTCCTCCTTTTCCTTTTCCTCCTCCTTTTTTCTTGTTCCTTTTCCTCTCCATCCTCTCAGGAGGTTGGAAACAAAGAAAGAGAAAAGTACAAGAATAATGTATAGGGAGAAATACACAATGATTATGACTGAATGGTAACTAGATGAACTCACTTATAAAATAGTAGAGGATAGCAATATGAATTAGAAAGCTGAATCCAATATTATATTTTTGTGTATAGGAAACACACTTGAAATGTAAAGATACAAACAGAGTTCAAATAAGGGATTGGAGTAAACACTATCATTCTTCAGCTGATGTTAAAAGAGGCAGGGGTTACAATCAGGTCTCAGATAAGACAAAAGAAAACAAAAGACAATTAAAAGTGATAAGAACATAATTCATATATCTTCTAAATGGCTTAGGTTCTACATATTAAAGAAAAAGTGAAATGACTGAGAAGGAGAAAGGGATTTAAAAAAACATAAGAACAGAGGACTTCAATATCACCCTCTAAAATATAGATAAATCTGAACAAAGTTAAAGAGACAAATTAGAACTTTAGAAAAGTTAAATATAATAGAGTTCTGAAGATTATTGAACAGGAAGAAAAAGGAATACATACATAACACATCCTCTGTATATCTATTTATTTATGTATGCATGTATATGTATATTGTATATAAATACATATATGTTATTTCTTAGCTTATCTTACAAATGCATGAAAGCAGAAATATTAAATACAACTTATATTGCTACAATTCAATAAAATATATTCAATGGATACATTCAGTCAATGCTGAGGAAATGATTTAAAATTAAGCAGTATAAATAATTTAATCCCAAGGAATTGATGCATGAGAAAAAAAATCAGAAACAATGAAGATTATGGCAACAATGAAGCAATATACTAAATATTTTTGATTGCAGCCAAAGCAATCTTAAGGAAAATACATATCTCTAACTAATCAATAAAAGACAGAAAGAATAGATCAAAGAGTCATGCAACTAAAAAAAAAAAACCCTTGAAAATCCATAGATTTAAAAACCCTGATTAACTAAAATTTTAATTAAACATGAGTGAAAGATTAATAAAATTGAAAGGGAACAAACAAAATGGTAACTAAAAACTTTTTTAAAAAACTATCAAACAATTAGATAATTTGATTAGGAAAAATAAAGCAGAAAAGCAAATTACTACCAAATCAAATGATAAAAAGGCTAATTTATAACAAATGAAGAAGAAATAAAAGAAAAATAATTTAAACTATTTTACAACTGAGAATAACATCTCCAGCTGATCTGAATATAATCTTACAGGGGGAAATGGACTTTTAATGGAATAGAAGACTTCTCGGCACTCTTAAATGAAAACTGACAATTTAAATGAAATGGACAGATATTTGCAAGGATAAAACCCTTGAAAACATAGTAATAAAAAATTCTTTACTTTATCTAACTGGCATCCGAGACAAAGAAGGAACATCATACATAGGAGATAAACTAGAGGCTTTTTAAAAAGATCAAGAGGGGTGAAGCCAAGATGGCAAAGTAGAAACAGGACTTCCATATGGCTCTGGCTTCCACCTCCTCCAATACATGTAAAAAATGACTTTAAACAAACTTTAGAGCTACAGAACTCACAAAGTGATAGAGAGAAACAAATCTCCTGCTGAAGGAAGCCTGGCAGGCCAATAGAAAGGGTCCATCACAGTGGCTGGGAGCCAAGCTCAGTCCCATGTGAGCCCATGGTTTTAACCCCAGGGCAGCCCCAACCACCCACAGCTGGAGCTGACTTTGGGAGAGTGGATCTCCAGCAGTTGTGGTGGTTTCCAGACTTCTCAATCCACAAATGCCGAAGACAAAGTAAAAGGTCAGTGTGGAGCTATGTTTAAACAGGGGAGCATGGTCTGGCTACTACCCCCAGAGCAAGATGTGGCTGAGGCACAGTGGCTGCCACATGGCTGCTTCCAGAGCTCCTGGCCTGCAGATTGTAGGGGGACCAAGTGACCATTCAGAGGGTAATCACTCTTGCTTTGATCTGTTTGGATCCCAATCATGGTCTTAGGTGGTGGTCCTGGGGTGTGTGACTAGTTAGCCAGAGCGTGTGAGGGCTGCAGAGAGGGTGCCCATCAAATAGCTCCAGCCACTGCAAGAATCCCAGTGATTTGAGACATAGTTCTCTCCATTTTGGAAGCAGAGTTCTACTTTGCTCTTTGAGCAAAGAGCTCAAAAGCCAAGTAATTGGCTGCCAATATGAGCAAGCAATGGAAGTACAAACAGATGATAGAATCCTTTTTTGGGAACAAAAAGGATCAAGGTGTGGAGTGGGACAAAGACATGGAAGTCAGAACTCCTGCATCAAAAGCCTCCAAGAAATATATGAACTGGTTACAGGCCATGGCGGAGCTTAAGAAGGATTTTGAAAATCAAGTCAGAGAAGTAGAGGAAAAATTGGGGAGAGAAATGAGAGTGATGCAAGAAAATCATGAAAAGTGAGTCAACAGTCTGCTAAAGAAGGCTCAAAAAATACTGAAGAAAATAACACTTTAAAAAATAGACTAACTCAAGTGGCAAAAGAGGCCCAAAAAGCCAATGAGGAGAAGAATGCTCTAAAAAGCTATATTTGCCAGATGGAAAAGGAATTTCAAAAACTCACTGAAGAGAAGAACTCCTTCAAAATTAGACTGGAGCAACTAGAAGAAAATGACTTTATGAGAAATCAAGATATTATAAAAACAGATCCAAAACACATGAAAAAATAGAAGGCGATGTGAAATATCTCATTGGGAAAACCACTGACCTGGAAAATAGATCCAGGAGAGATAATTTAAAAATTATTGGACTACCTGAAAGCCATGATCAAAAAAAGAGTCTAGACACCATCTTTCAAGAAATTATCAAGCAAAATTGCCCTGATATTCTAGAATCAGAGGGCAAAATAGAAAATGAAAGAATTCACTGATCGCCTCTGGAAAAAGATCCCAAAAAGAAAACCCCTAGAAATCTTATAGTCAAATTCCAGAGTTCCCAGGTCAAGGAGAAAATGCTGGGAGCAGTCAAGAAGAAACAATTTGAGTATTGTGGAAACACAATCAGGATAACAGAAGACTTAGTAGCTTCTGCATTAAGGTATAGAAGGGCATAGAATATGATATTCTGGAGGGCAAAGGAGCTAGGACTAAGACGAAGAATCACCTACCCAGCAAAACTGAGTGTAATGCTACAGGGAAAAATAAGATCATTCAATGAAATAGAGGACATTCAAGCATTCTTGATGAAAAAAACCTGAGGTGAACAGAAAACTTGACTTTCAAATACAAGAAGCATGAGAAGGTAAAAAGGAAAGAGAAATCATAAGGAACTTATTAAAGTTGAACTATTTACACTTCTACGTGGAAAAAATGATAATTATAACTCATAAGACTTTTCAGTATAAGGATAGCTGAAGGGAACATATATGTATACATGTATGGGAGGATGTATGTGTATATAAACATATATGTGAGTGTGGGCATTTGTATGCTCATATATACATAGACAGAGGGCACAGGATGAGTTGAATATGAAGGGATGATATCTAAAAAATAAAATTAAGAGGTGAGAGAGGAATTTATTGGGAGAAGGAGAAAAGGAGTGATAGATTAGGGTAAATTATCTCGCGTAAAAGAGGCAAAAGAAAACTGTTACAATGGAGGGGAAGTGCAGGAAGATGAAAGAGAATGGAACAACCTGAGTCTCATTGAATTTGGCCTAAGGAGGGAATAACATACACGCTCAATTGGGTATCTTACTCTACAGGAAAAAAGGGGGGTAGGGGATAAGAGAGGGGAGGATAGAAGGGAGGGCAGATTGGGGGAGAGGGTAGTTAGAGGCAAACATTTTTGAAAAGGGATAGGGTAAAAGGAGAAAATAGAATAAATGGGGGGCCGGATAGGATGGAGGGAAATATAGTTAGTCTTTCACAATATAACTACTATGGAAATGATTTGGGTAACTACACATGTAAAATTAATATTGAATTGCTTATCTTCCCAGTGGGGGTGGGTAAGGAGGGAAGAAGGGGAAAAAAATCTGGAACTCAAAGTTTCAAAAACAAATATTTAAAAAAAATTTTTTTTACATGCAACAGAGAAATAAGATATACAGGTACTGGGAAATAGAAACCCATCTTGCCCTACTAGAAAGTTAGAGGGTTTAAGGGGAGGATATAAGAGAGAACAGATTAGGGGAAGGGTTATTCAGTAGGCTTACTATTTTGGAGTGGGGTGTAGGAGAAAGATGGGGAGAGAAAAAATTGTAACTCAAAAACTTGTAGAAATGAATGTTGAAAACTAAAAATAAATAAATTAAATTTAAAAAATAAAATGATCAAGAATACAGTAAGGATATGCATTATCACCATTATTATTTTACACAATGCTAAAAATGCAAGGTACAATGATAAAACAAAATGAAACAAAACAATAAGTAAAGGCACAAACATAAGAAAAGAGGAAATAAAATTTTCACTTTTTTGTGAGTGACACAATAGTTTACTTAAAGAACCCTAGAAAATTAATTAAAAAAAAACTTGAATGAAGTAACAATTTGAGCAAAGTTATAGGACTTAAATAACAATACCTAGGAAAAGGAAGATAAATTCCATTTAATATAATGACAGAATGTATAAAATACCTCAGCATCTACCTGCTAAGACATATATAGTATACAATAGAAAATACTTTTTTATATAGATAGATCTAAATATTAATTACTTCTTTGTAGGCAAAGCCAATATAATAAAAATGGCAAAACTACTAATTTACTTATAAGTTCCATGTCAAACTAACAAAAGATTATTTTATAAAGCTAAAAAAAAAAAGAAATTCATCTGCGGGGGAAATAAAAAGGTCAAGAATCACAAGAGGAATAATGAGAAAAGGTGGGAAGGAAGAGGACTTAGGAACAAATCTCAAATTGTACTACAAAATAGCTAAAAATCAAGACAATATGGTACTGGTTAAGAAATAGAGAGGTTGATCAATAGAACAGATTAGGCACATAGTCTAGAGAAGCAAATGAACCTAATGCCTGAAAAATTCAAAGATCAGTTAGTGGAGTAAGAATGCACTTTTCATCAAATTTGCCAGTATAACAGGAAAAGTCTGGCAAAAACTATGTGTAGATCAGTGGTTCTCAACCTTCCTAATGCTGCGACCCTTTAATACTCATATGTGGGCATATCTGCATGTGGGGAGACCCGTCTGGAGATGGATAGAGGAGCAGTGTCTTGGTTCCTAAGACCATTGGAAATATGTGTTTTCCAATGGTCTTAGGAAACCCCTGTGACCCCTGTGAAAGGGTCATTCGACGCCCAAAGGGGTCGCGATGCACAGGTTGAGAACCACTGGTACAGACTAGTATTTCATAACATGTACCAAGATATGCTCCAAATGGGTAAATGACTTAAATATAAAAGGTGATATTATAGAAAAAATATATTAGAAGAAGGAATTGTTGCCTTTTTGGTATATGAATTGGGGAAGAGTTCATGTCCAAAGGATAGATAGAATCACATAAGGTCAAATGTGGGTCAAAGAGCATGCATAGTAAAACGCCTTTTAGGGCACAGTTCACTGTTCCACTAACAATGCATTAATGTACCTATTTTTCTATAACCTCTTCAGAAGTTGTCATTTTTCTTTTTTTCTCTATTTTAATTATTCAAAATATTTCTTTTTGCACAAACAAAAACAAGAGCTACAATGAAATGAGAAGCAGGTAACTGGGAGGAATATCTTTCAGTGAGGTTTTTTTTTCTGATAAAGGTCTCATTTTTTTTATATAAGTAACTGATTCAAAATTATGAAAGCCATTTAGCAGGTGATAAATGGTCAAATGATAGAAACAGGCAATTTTCAGAAGAAATCCAATCTAACAGTGGCCATATAAAAATGCACAAAAATCACTAATAATTAGAGAAATGTAGAATTAAACAGTTCTATGGTTCCACCTGCAACCATCAAATTGGTAAAATAGGGAAAACAAGTGCAGTAATGTAGGAAAACAGGTACATTAATGCATTGTTGGTTGAACATATTCTGTAAATATTCTGTAAAGATATTCTGTAAATCAGTTTGGAACTTGCCCCAAAAGTTATTAAACTATGCATATCTTTTTGAATAATATTTTATTTTTCCCAATTACATGTAAAAACAATTTTGAATTTTACTTTATTTTAATGTTGTGTCCTGAATTCTCTCCCTCATTCATTCCTTCCCCTCCTTTTTTTACTTACATAGTAAGCAAATTAATATAGATTATACATGTGCAATCATTCAAAACACATTTTCATATTAGTCATATTGTAAAAGAAGACAGATAAAAAAACATAAAGAAATTAACAAAGTGAAAAATAGTATGTTTTGATTTTCATTCAGACTCCATCAGTTCTTTCTCTGGAGTTGGATAGTATTTTTCATCATGACTTCCTTGAAACTGTCTTAAATCATTGAACTCCTGAGAATAGCGGAGTCATTTGCAGTTGATCATCTTAGAATATTGCTGTTACCGTAGCTGCTCACTTCACTTTGCATCAGTCCAATAAGTATTTCCAGGTTTTTTGTTTTTTTTTTTCCTAAAATCATTCTGCTATTCATTTCTTATGGGGCAATAATATTCCATTATAATCATATACCACAAATTGTTCAGTCATGCATCAATTAATGGGCATCCCCTCAGTTTCTAATTCTGCAACCACAAAAAGAGCTGCTGTGAATATTTTTATACAAATAGGTTCTTCTCCCCACCCATTTTTTATCTTTTTGGGATACAGATCTAGATGACGTATTGTTGGATCAAAGCATATGTATAGTTTCATAACCCTTTGGGCATAGTTCCAAATTGCTCTCCAGAATATTTGGAACAGTTCAAAACTCCACCAGCAGTGCATTAGTGTCCCAATTTTCCCTCATCACATCCAACATTTGTCGTTTCATTTTTATGTCATATTGGCTGTATCAGCAAGTACCCTAGCATACTCAGGATGGCTGCTAGCACAGGTTCTTAGATCTGCTTTTCTAAAGGAAAGCAACTCAAAATGGGTTACCAGTCTTACTTTAATCAATCAAACAAATATCATTTACTTAGTTCAGGGGGAAAAGTCAACACCCTGAACTTCAGAGAATGCAAACATAAGTTACAAACACGAGTTACAAGCAAACAAAGAAACAGATCAGCAGACAGGCTTCCAACCATCTGACCATTACATCCATACCTATTCAATTACCAGAGAGGGAAGCACCAACATCTGGGTTTTTCAAAGCCGGGGGGCTCAACAGCTTCCCAGAGTCTTATCTGGCCAAATCACGCAACTCTTTCCAAAGTGAGCCCCAAAGCAAAAATTCACATCAGTGTATATATAGCCTTCTCCTAGATCAGAGAATGTCACAACCCTCTTGACCCACTGCCCGATCACAAAGCAACAAGGCACGGACATTCCTGAAAAATAAGTCTCTTGCCACAGGCTCCATGTGACCACATTCAGCCTATTGGGGGACAGAGTATACTTTCAAATCAGGGAAGATTCTCAGAGTCACTTAAGCCACTTAAGCAAAGGGCCTAGGGACAGGGAAGATCTTCAGATTCCCATAACATTGGGCAATCTAATAGGTTTGAGGTTTTACCTCATAATTGTTTAAATTTGCATTTTTCTAATCAATAGTGATTTAGAGGATTTTTTTCATATGACTATAGATAGCTTTGAATTTTTTTTATCTGAAAACTGCTTATTCATATACTTTGACCATTTCTCTACTGGGGAATGATTTGCAATCTTATAAATTTGATTCAGTTGTCTATATATTTGAGAAAGCAGGCCTTTATCAAAGACACTTGCTAAAAAAAAAATCCTCAGCTTTCTACTTCCTAATCTTGGTTACATTGGTTTCATTTTTGCATAATCTTTTAAATTTAATGTAATCACTGCATGTAATATAATTTAATGTAATCAAAATTATGCATTTTACATCTTGCAATGCTACCTCTTATTTGGTCACATATTCTTTCCTTCTCCACAGATCTTGCAGGTAACCTATTTCTTGCTCTCCTAATTTGTTCTAGACTGTACTGGGACTATGGACCCAAGATATTTGAATTGTTTATTTCTGGCCACTTGTAATATTTCCTCCTTGACCTGGGAGTTCTGGAATTTGGCTGTAATATTCCTAGAAGGTTTCATTTGGAAACTTTTTCATCATTGTATTTTTTTTTTCAATTTGTTTTACTCTCTGGTTTTAGGATATCAAAATGGGTTTCCTTCATAATTTCTTGAAAGATGATGTCCAGGTTCCTTTTTTTTACTATCATGTGTTTCAGATAGTCTAATAATCCTTAAATTATCTCTCCTCAATCTATTTTCCTGGTCAGTTGTTTTTCCAATGATATAGTTCACATTTTCTCCTTTTTTTTTTTCATTTTTTCCATTTTGTTTTATTGTTTCTTGATGCCTTGTAGAGTCATTAGCTTCTACTTGCCCAGTTATCATTTTTAAGTAATTATTTTCTTCAGTAAGCTTTTGTAGTTTCTTTTCCATTGACCAATTCTACTTTTTAATGGGTTGTTTTCTTTACCAAATTTTTGTACATCATTCTCCATCTTTTGTGTTTCCTTCATCAACTTGTTGATTCTTTTTAAGATTTTCTTGCATAACTGCCATGTTTTCCCCAATTTTTTCTTTTACATCTATTATTTGATTTTAAAAATCCTTTTTGAGCTCTTCCAAGAGTTCTTTTGGGGCCTGAGACCAATTTATATTTTTTATTGAGACTTTGCATGTAACTGTTGCCTTCATCTGTATTTGTGTTTTGATCTTTCTTGTCACCATAGTCATTTCCATGGTCATGTTCTTTTTGTTTTTTGCTCATTTTCCCAACTTATTTTATGACTTTATGTTAAAGTTGGGATCTACTTCTGGTATTCAGAAAACACTGTCCCAAGTTTCTTGTGCATGTGGTGTGGAAGCCTTGCCACTGGCCTGTGATATAGTATGAATCTGCTATGCTAGAATGTGTAAGACCTCTCTTCCTGGCCTGCTGAGCCTGGGCCAGGGAGCCTAGTGACTCATCTAAGTTGGGGCACAGGCCTGTTGTGATGGGAGGTATAGGCCCTTTCTGCTGACTTTCTGCATCAGGGCTGTGGGTCCTAGCAGCTCACCTGTTGGGGCAAGGCCTGCTGCTTGCTTGCCCAGAAACCACCTACACTGGACTGCATTCCCTTTTTATCCAAATAAGATCAACTTTTCCTTCAGATCTCCTAAGTTGTCTTGGGCTGGAAAATTGTATCACCTCATCCTATTGTTAGTTATACCTTTCCAGAATTTGTTTTGTGGTTTATTTTATAGCTGTTAGGTGAATTTGGGAGAGTTCAGGCAAGTTGCTACTTCATACCATCATCTTGGCTTTTTATTTTTTTCCTGTGCATATCATTTTTCCTAGTCATATGAAAACTATGTATGTATCACAAAGAAAGTAAAAAAGAAGAAAAGACTTCATGTGTACCAACAAACAAACCCTATAACATTATTTTTATTGAAGTTGCTGGCAAAGAACTTAAAAATAAGGACATACTCATCAACTGGGAAATGACTGAATAAATTATGATACAAGAATATGATTGAATACTATTGTTCTACAAGAATTGATGAGGGGTATGATTTTAGAGAAAGCTTGGAAGATTTGTCACAGAGGTAAGCTCTGAAACCAGTTTGTCTGCCTGTGTTTTTTCTACCATAGCTCATAACATCTTACTTAATGGTCACAATTTATGGAAGCCCACATTTGGCAAATGTGTCATTAATAATGTTTTCCTTAAATGAACTGAGTTCAGTGAGAGCTTTCTATAAAACACAGAAATAAAGGAAAGAATACCCTTTTAACAGTTAAGGTTATAGGACTGAAAAAGATAGAAAGAAACCAAGGGCTCGTAGGTAGCCAAATCATTAAAAACCAAAATTTAAAATATGAATATTCTATAGGAATATTATCCAGAATAATCATAGAACTAGATCAGAATAATATCTACAAAAGAAAGGAACCCTTTTTAAGTGCCTATGAAACATGGAAGGTCTTGGAGCTTGTAATTTGTTGAGCCCTCTGGAACAGCATCTTCTGCCTGCCTTAAGTCTCTCTCCACTCTCATCCATCCCTCCATTAAGCCACTGAAATGATTTTCCTAATATGCTGATCTGATCATGCCATACCCCCTGTTTGATAAACTCCAGTGGTTCCCTATGCTTCTAGTATAAAACAAACAAAAAAATTCTGTTTGGTATTCAAGTCTTTCACAACCTAGTCACGTTTTTATATCTTATACCCCAACACACACTCTTTAATCCACCGACGCTGGCCTCTTTTCTGAACAAGGTATTCTGTCTCTCGACTTTGGGCATCTTCTCTAACTGTCACCCATGTCTAGAATGCTATCTTTCTTCCCTTCAAAGACCATTGACCACTTAGCTCCTTGGCTTCCTTTCAAATTCAAATTTCACATTCTACAATAAGACTATCCTAACCCATCTTAATTCTAGTACTTTCCCCTCTCCTAATTATTTCCTATTTATTCTGTATATAGCTTGCTTTATATATGTTTGTTTGCATATTGTCTCCCCTGTTCAATTGTAAGCTCCTTATGGTAAGCAGCTATCTTTTTGCCTCTTTTTTGTATCCCTAGAGCTTAACAGAGTGCCTGGCATATGTTAGGAGCTAAATAAATGTTTTTTTGATTGAATGACTCAAGGAAGGTGGAGGCTTAAATTAATAATTGTAGAAACTGTTATCGTGCCTCTTTCAGCTGTGAAGTATGGTTATAAGAGTACATCTCACCTAGTGCCACATATAGGAAATATTTTGCTAATAATGATACCACCAAATGACTCAATTCAATTGTTTTCTACCTCAATACCTGAAATGTGTCCCTAACAAAGATTCACCAATGAGGGTGTCCGGGGAGGCTAGATAAACTGACCCTCAATTCTGAAAGTTTCACTCTCTTGATCTCTCAAAAACAAAAGCTAAAACACTCAACTTCCTGAATACTAGATTGCCTACTACAAAGACAGATAGACAGACTGACTGACAGATAGAGAGAGAGAGAGAGAGAGAGAGAGAGAGAGAGAGAGATGGACAGATGGATGCATGGATGGATAGATAGATAGACAGATAGATAGATAGATAGATAGATAGATAGATAGATAGATAGATAGATAGATGATAGATTGATGGATAGATAAAGATGAACATGAAGGAAAAGTAGTGGGGGAAGCAAAAGAAAACAGAAACTTGTCATGGCATTTTACATGGTTTCAGCTAATATTTCACCTTTCTTTTCCTGTGTTTCTCTGATATTCATATTCCTTGGTATCTTCTTTTTGACAGATTTATTCTCTATTATAGGGGTTCATAACTTTTTTTGTCATGGACCCCTTGGGCAGTCTGGTGAAGCCAACGACCATTCTCAAAGTAATTATTTAAATATATATTGATTAAAATACATAAGATTACAAAGGAAACAATTTTATTAAAATATATAAATATGTGTGTTTCTATGCATTTGTATATACATATATGTGTGTGTATGAATGTCTATATGGGCATGTATGTGTGTGAATGTGTGTATTGATACTCATGGCCCCCAGGTTAAAAATTATTCTTTATCCCCTGTTTTCCCTTCCTGTTCTGGGAATGAAAAGACCCCAAAAGCCCTGCATAGCAAGCTTCCAAAGAGTTTTCCCTTGCCCTGAACCTTTTTTCTGGTTCCAAGATACCCACTGTAGGCATTCCATTGTCGTGCTTTGTATTGAAAATGTGTGGGTAGGGATTTTCCTGGAATAAGTGCTGAAAATGCAGAATGCTAGTGCTCCCTTTAATTCTCCCACTCACAAATCTCCAACTGTTACTTCCCCATTCTCTGGACTGCTGGTTAATTTGTTTGGCAGGAGTCTGCCATCCTAATCCAATCTTCTCTGCCTCCACGGTTTACCAGTCATGGGCATTCTCTGGAAACAAAGAGAGGGAGCTCCCATGTTAATGCTTCCCCCTGCCTAACCCCTCTAGAGAAAGAGCCTTAAAGCCTCCCTAGAATTGAAGAACCTGTAATGAAACAGAAAACTTATTTTTTTTCTCTCTTCTCTGAAAACCATCTAGTCTAAAACTTTTATTCAAAAATCATAATTTTTAAAATGTTGCTAGCCAGAATATATATGTCAAATGACTGTTATAAGCACATAGAGCAAATCTGCTACTAAGATTACTTTTATCCACTGAAACCATCAACTACACAGAGAAATTTACAAGTTGGATATGAATATAAATACATACACACATATATGTTTTCTTTATTAATGAAAACAATTTAATAAGAAGCTTCCAATGCAAATGGGTTGTTTTTTTCCACTCTAAATGATGAGCAGTAATCCCGCCTGCCCACTAATGAATTACTTTTGACCTGACTGAAACCATTTCAGAACCCTGCTAGTGTCTATTCATTCACATGGACCTCTCTCCCTCCCCTTTACCATTCTCGTCCAATGGACCATCCTCCCCGATCTGCATGCAATATTGTCCACAAGCATGAACAATTTACAATAGGCACTTTATTTCTGTAATTTAAAAGGGGGAAAAATTCCCTACTCTTGATGTAAAACATCATCTTTCCGTTTCTAATGGATGAGTAATAACCAGGAGAACTCTGAAGGGCCGTCCAGGGCGCCTGTCAGCACTGGCAAAATTTCTGACCCAGAGAAATGCACTCACAAACAGCCCCCTGTGATTATGAGTTATAGTCCCCTTTGGAGAAGGCTGCTCACAAAAGCATCATAGAAACTATAAAACTAGTCTAAACACTTGGCACACAAAAATCACCATCTATTCATACATACATACAATTTCACATAGAAGTAAATATATAAAATTGCATGCTGTGTGTTAAATTCAAACCCACACACATATATGAAACATATCATATTCAAAGACTAGACGTTGAAACCCTATAACAATATATATCAAAGACTAGAAATAAGCAAAGGAAAGTAAATTAGTCAGAACAGGATTTGGCATAGTACAAATCCAAGATTCCTTACTAGCTCTGATCTCTATGTTCCAATTTGACTTGATTCTGAAGATTCTTATTGTGGTCAAACTTGGAACCTATTTCCTCCCTTTTGAGAGATGGAAAATAAGGAAGGAGAGAAGAGAGATATGAAGAAAGGTAATGATAATTCAGGTGGGATCATTTTACTTCATGTCTCTTTTCAGCCCATTCTGTCCTTGCAGATTCTGGCAACATTTACAATTACAGTGCCAATTCTAGGAGAACGGTGGGCAATTAGTTAAGGTGGAGAAGGGCAGAGAAATGACTCCAAATAGCAACTGTTTGGGGAAAAGCAGCCGCCAACAAAGGAGACTAGGGGACAAATTCACTCCATTTTTTTCCTCCTCTTATAAGTAATAAAAACCTTTGTGCAAAATAAATCAGTACTTTGATACATGCAGTGTTTCTCTGAATAGGGGTTTGTTGGCACAAGGCTCTATGGGCCCTGGTTTCTGAGGGATTATAGCATACCTTGGACATGACTCTTTTTTCCCTAGACAGAAGTGCAGAATGTTGGGTCTCACAATGTAAAATATGAAGAATCTATATTTACTTTATGGGTCAGTATATATTTAGTAAGGAATATAGGGTTCACACATGGTTATTCACAGTCATTTAAACATGGACAGAAATGGCATCATAAGAGATACTATAGAAATCATTCTAGAGATGAAATAAAAATGTGTTATCTATCTGATGTCAAAACTTATAATCAGTTTTGAGAAAAAAAATCAACTAAACTAATTATTTGGCATTTTGTAAGGTAAAATATCTTGTTGATTGATAGTACTTTGACTTACGAACCAGCTGTTTTGGCTCAGTCTGAGACAGGATTCACGATCCTGTGTGCATTTACCTGAATATCTACCTGAAACAAAAGGAAGTATCTATAAGAAATTAAACCCCTAAGTAAGGGTTTAACTTCAATAGGATACTAGGGTAAATCTCCTTTGCTTAGTGAAGACATTAAATTCCACAAACATTGAAGTGAGAACCTTGGTATTTTCACCTCTTCTTGAGAATAAATTGAGGAGAGGTTGTTTGGTTTTAATGCCAGAGAGCCTTATGTTAAGATTGTCACCAATCTGTTTTAGGATTGTCACCAATCTGACAAGTGAGCAAATATTGGGGAAAGAGAACTCGAAGGGGCTTGGACTTCTCCAGGTCTGTAAATCCTGCAAAGCACTTACTGTGCATGTATGCCCAGATATGTGTGTGTATTTGTATATGTATATTTGCCCTTTGTGTTTGGAAATGTCACTTTAGATGATAACTGCTATCCATATGTCCAGTTATTGAAAAGACTTGAGTGGCCAGCAGTCTTTTCAAGTCACACATAACTTATGTACAAGTAGACTGTGATAACATTAACATTACCTTAACTACCACCATTACCTTATTATCTTATTATCCCTTAAAGGGGGGGGAGGACAGAGAGAGAGAGAGAGACAGAGACAGAGACAGAGAGAGAGACACAGAGATAGAGAGAAAGAGAGACAGAGACAGAGACAGAGAGAGAGAGAGAGAGACAGAGACAGAGAGAGAAAGAGAGGGAGAGAGACAGACAGAGAGAGACAGAGACAGAGAAAGAGAGAAGAGACAGACAGAGAGAGACAGAGAGAGACAGAGAGAGAGAGAGAGAGAGAGAGAGAGAGAGATAGGTGAAGCAGCAGGGTAGGAGAAGTTGAATCAAACACAACAATTTCTAGTCCTGAATGAGTGGCAACTTTATTTTTGTTTTTCCTTTTCTGTAGAGGAAAACTACTTCTAAATCTTTGTCTTACCGACTGAAGTGGGCCTACCTCTTCTTAAATACCCATTATGTATGTGTGGAAAGGAATGTACTTGCACATGCTCTATACCTAAATGAAAAAGTATTTCTAAATTGGAAATGCCAAAGCTTGGTTTAAAATGATGCAACAGTATGGCATACCGAAAATGTCGTGGCACAGGGATGAAACAAGTGGGCATTTTAATTTACCCACTAAATAATAACTTATTCATAACTCTACATTTAAAAAATCTAGGAACATAAGAATATTCTTATATACTGCTTTTGGATGCACATGAGCACATCTATGTGTCCATATGTATGTAACACAGACATAGCACCTGTTTATATCTGAGGGAGACAGACAGACCATGGGGGGAAAATTTTGAATGTTACAGAACTTGGCTGGTTATATAAGCCTGATTCTTCACGTCTACCATTTCAATGGCTGGGGTGGGGCGTGAAGAGAGGAAAAAAAGAACAAGCTAATAGTCAAAGATTGTGGGAGGAGGGAAGATGGTTGCTTCCCAAATATTCTGCATTTCTTTTTTTCCCAGTTCCTTGAGAATATGTTGCTATTTTAAAGACTGGTGATGCCTTTTCATTTTTCTTCATTAGGAAGTATGTTTGCAAAGCAAGCTCCAAATTTTTGCCATTCATGTTCTGGTCACAGGGGTAACATTCTTTGGTAATGTGATCCTCAATGTATATATGCCCAATGATCATTTCTTATTCAGGGCAGGAGATGCAACTACAGAATAGTCAAACCCACCCCTCCTACACTCTCCACTTCAACAGTAGCTCATTATCAGAAGCACATTGGGAAGGCTAGCGCACACACACATCACACGTACATGCACAGAATCTGTCTTTTTGCCTGTATATATGTTTTTTCTTTTTCTTCAGTCATTTAAAGGGGGAAAATGTTGGGGTATGAGGGGAAGTGGACTTGGAGGGCAGAAAGAAACAAGACGTAAAGTGAATAGAAATCCACAAGGACCAGAGTTAAATGGCTGAGTGCTTGTTTTGAACTGTGACCTAAGGTTTGGCTGGGCACTAACAGTGGCATGGCTCATCAGCCACTGTCATTGCCACCCCAGGGTATACCTCCAGCAGGGAGTCAGCTCCAGAGCCTGAATTCTCAACTACCAGCTACCCACTGCCTCCTCCACACACACACTGCTGAGACACTGCCGAGAAATCAGCATGCAACCCAAGAAAGCATCCTTTCCTCTGGAATAAAAATTAATATTACTTGTCATATTTCATGTCTGAGCTCTTTTCATGCTTTATCCTCTGGTAATGAGGGCTAAATTACCAATATTAGTAGATTTTCATGGCTAGCACAGAAAGAGCTGTTACCAGAATAAATGTTTGCCTTGCTTCCGTTGGACACAGGCTCTGCTAATGCAGCTTTGCTAATTATTTCTAAATAGGCAATAATCTGCATCCCCTAGTGCTGGGTAGTGGATTGGCCACGTACCTGCTATTTCCCTTATTTACATGTTTTACAACTTTATCAACTACACTAATTACACTCTGAGCACTGTTTAAAATTTTCTGTTAATAGAGATACAATGATGCACCAGAGGATGTGTATTTATGCCATAATTACGCCTCTGTTCCTGCGATGCAGTCTCCAATTAGCTGTCTACGGTGGCACAAGCAGCTGCCTGATATTCTAAAGCAGTGAAACATCTGCACGGCGGTTGATACGCTCACATGGATTTTTTTTTTAAGCCTAGAAATTTACACCCAAGGGAGTGCAGACAAATAGGAGCCTGTCATGTGTAGGGATGATTAGAAATCCTCACCATGGCAACATTGGAGCCGCCATGTCACAGAGTGAGGGGACACATGTCTAGATGAAGGCGCTAAAAACATTTGCCATTTTTTTAAGCTTCAGTGTTCCAAACTTCCCTCCCTCCCACCCCCCCCTTCTCCTTTTCATATTCTTCTCTTTGCATCTAAAGCCAACCAAAACAGCAGGTGAAAAGGCCAAAATCTGCAGCCCATGTAAGGCATATGACACAGTCAATTTAGTGTTAGGAAAAACAGTGAGTAATCAGAGAAGCTAGACCTTTAAAATTTGCAGGGCCAGGGATTCTACTGGATAGTATAGCATAGCATGTGTGTGTATGTGTGCGTGCATGTGCACACATGTGGGTGTGGGTGTGTACGTATGCATGTGCATTGTGTATGTGTGTGTAGTGTTGGGTTGTGAGAAAGGGACAGGAAGAGAAGCATGGATATTATTCAAAATATAACAATTCAAGTCCCTTGTTCCAAAGATGACACCTAATTTAGAATTTCCTTTTAACCCTCATTAACAGTTACAATTTCTGCATGAACAGTTGGCTAGCACATATTAGTGAGGGTAGGGAAAAGCAGACAAATGTCTACTAGTCTGATATAGAATATATTTCTTAATCACTGCTTCTTTGATAAGCCCATGTGTATGCGTAAAGACTGTGCAGATGTATTTAAATACACATTCAAAGAGCTTTGTACCTTAGAGACAAATATGTAGAACATTCGGCCAGATACATTGCAATGTTTCCAATATAATAAAGATTTAGTCATTACATTAATAGCACTAATTAGGAAAGTAACCCTGATCTTTGGTTGTGATTTTTTTTAAAAATGAACTTTAAGAGAAGAAATATGAATCTCATGATCTTATATCTCCTCGCATATGTGTACTGCCTTTGTTCTTATTGGGAAAGAAAGTATTCTAAGTTATTGAATAAAAAAAATATCCCTCCAAATAATTTTTCCCCCTTTGGATGACAGCAATACTCTTCCCCCTTAATGACAAAATCAGGTTTAAAGATATTTAATTAGCAGAGAGTCAGGCTGTGAAGGGAACTAATATAAACAAAATAAATAGAAAGGGAAATGTTTTCATATCAAGCCTAATCATAGGTTGGAGCAAGAATGAGACATATGTGCAAAATTATAATAGCACTTCAAGTAACAGAAGTAGCATTAAGAACCAACCCTGAACACTGAGTGCCAGCAAAGCACTAAATGACAGAACATGGGGTTTCACAACAACCATGGCATGGATTCTCTGATCTGACTTTACAATTTCTAAGGTTGCAAAGTGGAATACAGAGGGCCAGCTCAGGATCTTGTCCTCATAACTGAACTTGCTAGGTCTTTCTAACCCAAACCCCAAGGCTCAGGTCTTTTTAAGAAGTTATTTGGAGCTTTATATTTTCTTTTTATTTCAGGGGAAAACCAGAAAAGATCTGGTCATCAGGAGTTCCAGTTGAGATAACGGTACCTTGTCATCTAGGAAAAAGAGCAATTTATACCATTACAAAGCTATAATATGTTTATAGTGGACTAACAGTACTTTCTAAGTAATTACATTATATAGTTTAAACATGAGATTAAAATAACTTGTCAGTCTTATTCCTGATGGGGCAGAATTACTTCTGGGCCATAACTAACCATTAAAGAGGGGCACAGTTTTAGTAGTAAAACCAGGAGCCGCTTACTCTATCATCATAGTAGACAACTTCAAAATTAGAGCTCTAGAGTATTTCCGCTGGAGTACCTTACGATTTCTGAAATGTTAAAACAAGCCCACATAGACACAAGAACAAAAACATTTCTTAAAATTTCACCAAATCTTTTCCAGATTTCAGACTTAATTTTTTTAAAACAATAATTTATGTCATAGTATTTTTCTTATCATATCACAACACCTAGGTGGAACAGAGATGGAGATAGGGAGGTCGTTATGATTAAGATTAAATTCCATCTTTTCAGGAATATAGGGTTGTTGTGTTTTTTTTTCCAGATGTGAAGTTGCCTTAAAGTGTTTCCTAAGTGATATCATGAAGTACTCTGCTAACAGAAAAGATGCCTCTTTTAATTTAGCACTTTAACTTCCATGGGGATTAGTTACTTACACCATTTTCAAGGAGAAATTGAGAGTTATCTTTATTTCCATATAGCCAACAGAAGAGTGCCAGATGAATTCTGGGTGTTGCTGCAAAAATTTCTTTTCACTACTCTAGCTCTTTTACCCATCCCATGAGCCCCCCAGCAGGCTATATTTTGCACAGGTCTAAAAGAGAGAAATATGATACTGAAGATCCACCATGTGTCAGTGTAAGGACAGAGTTTATCTGATAAACAAGTCATTTTTGGAAACTGCAGATGCTCCCACTGTGCAGTATTAAATGTGGCCCCTCTTAGATACACAGAATGGGGTTCTGGTCGACTGAACACGGGTTGATAAGCTCTGCACAGCTCTGAATGCTGTTTGCCCACATACTAATGTTAAACAAAAGAACCGCAGACTGCAGAGAAAGGATGCGGGTCAGACAACTAAATTTCTTAAACCTTTAGGCAGCCTTCTGAAAAGAAAAGGAATGAAAGAAGCTGATATGAGCTCTTATGCAGAATTGTTCTGTTTATTATCCCTGTTAAGAAAATGATGTTAAACTTGTTAAACTATATATTGCCAAATAAGACAAGAGGACAGATTCATACTAAAAATGATGCATGCAATATGCCAGTGGTTGTTATAGGATCAGCTATCTAGCTCTTATGTGATTTCTGTATTTAAAAATACAATAAAAACAATAATGAAATTATATGCATTTTACAACTAAATACTGTTCATTTGTATCTTAAAATTAAGTTACCTGATTTGTCATTGGGAGTTGCAAGCTAATAATAGTTGTTTATAGGAGAAATCCATTTTCTGCTAAAATTGCAAAATCTTCCATTAAAACTTTGTTAGGTTTCATTCATGATAACTCTATTTCAAGTGCATTACAGAGACAGTTTAATAATGAAATCTTAATGAAGTATGTCATTGAAGCAATGTGTAAAGTTACCATGAACAGACCAGGGATATCATTTTATCCTTATAATTCTACATTTGTGAACATAACAGTGTTCTGAATCATTGTATATTGGTAGCTGAAGTTGGAGATAGAGGGAAAGCATCTTTATTTTACTTGAGTTCCAATACTTTCCTCAGGTTTGAGTTCCTGGGAATAGTCTAACTTCTTCAAGTAAATTTTTCTTCTCCAGCTAGTTTTTCTTCCTGAACTTCCTACAGAGATACTCCTACTATGAATCATTAAATAGGGCAGCTGAGCTGGGGAAAAAATGGAGAGCTTGAGAAAATTATGGACAATTCATACCAAGAAGTAACTGCTCTATAAATGTAAGGCATAAAGTGATATATTTGGAAAGGAAAGGGAAAAGGGGAAGGGAAGGGAAGGACAAATTCAAAAAAGCTTAGCAACGACCAAAAAAAATTAAAATTACCATTTGTTTAAAACTAATACGAAATGTCAGTGAGTGCTATTTTGACATTTTCCTGTGGTTTCTCTCAAAATGCAACAAATGAAACAATCATAAAAGAGTTTCGCTAAAGGCACGGGGCACAGGGGCATTTCTGTACATTGCTATTAGGTGCTCTTTGAATTGTGGTCAAGTTTAAAATTTCTGATTCTTCAATGAGAGCAACAGGTTTGAACAGAAAATAATCTTACCCCTCTGGTCCCAGAGGACAAGTTGCCACTAAATATCTTTGTGTGTTTGAAACAGGATATATTAGTGTTAATGTATACACTAGATTAATGTTTACTACATTATAAACAAGATCTTTTATGAATATATTTTTAAAGGAATAGTTTAGTTAGTCATTTGAACCCTAAGGGATGAAAGAAGCCAGAAACTAGGTTTTATAAAAGGCTCCCCCCAAAGTGACAAAGGCAGACTCAGCAAGTTAAAGAAGGGGAATGGCATAGCTCTAGTTTTGTGGGAAAATGTTTTACTAATGCCAGTTTGACCTCTGACTGACTAGTAGAAAATTAAGTTAATGATGGACCTCAAAGAAAAGAGTAATGTTCAGCGGAGTATTTTTTTAAAGCATTTATACTCTGGATAGAAAAGATGAGATGATACTGCAGCTCTAGAGAATGAACCACGGAGGGAGCTGTTTGCATAAATTCCTAAGAACAGTTAAAATGATGCCATTCCAAATAGCAATAAAGAAGAGAAGGAGAAGAAAACTTAACTGAAAAACGAGGTTCAAATGGTTAGGAATGGGTAATTTTCAGCTGAACTACACATCTAACTATTCAATGACTTGGACTAAAGCAAGTCATCTTCTTGCTGCCTTACATCCCCATTACTAGTCTTGGCCCAATATATCTATAGTTCTCTCTTCACTGAGGAAAGGACTGGGGGACACACAAATTGAGATACACTCAGGTGAAAAGAAAACAGAAGGGAAAAGATAAGTGTTGATCCCTATAAAAGGAGGTGTAGGGGTCATAGGTTGCTAATAAAAGTGTCCAGAGTGACCAAGGGTTAAATGGAGAGTCTCAAGAGATGTCTTCATAATACATTATTATCCTATATTCACTGGATGAGAGGAGAATGGGGACAGTAGGTAAGGGTATTCCTCTATACCCTGTCTACTTCCAGACTGTATAAAACAAGCCATGTCTTGAATTATTTCCATATCCCATATTTTCCCAGAGTGTAAGCCATTTCTTTTCTCCTTTTTGCTGAGATGACAGCCAGTGACAGAGCTCTGACTAAGAAAGTGGACGACATAAATGCAAGCTGAAGGGTCTAGATTTTGCTGGATAAATGTAGCTTTGTTCCCAAAGATACACACCAATACAGTCTGAAAGGTGATTGCAGGACACAGAGCTCACCACTATGCCTGTAGAGTTGGCTCAGTCTCTATGTGATAAAAGGAAGAAAGGCCAAGTGGATGGTCCTTAGATTCAGTTCAACCTCAGCAGTGTGAATCTTCATAATTCATTTGGGAAAAAAAATATGGAGCTCCCAACCTCTATGAGAAACTGAGGGCCACCCTGGCTAGCATTTGGTAGTAAAAACGGGATAAGGTTTCTGAAAATCTTGGTCCTTTGTTTTCTATTACCTCCAATTCTACTTACTTTATACCTTTTCTGTATGTTAGAGGGTGACTAGCTCATTTCACCAAGCAATATTGTACCATCTGGTAGAATTTGGCTTGTTTAAATAAAAATTACAACACTCTTATCAATATACAATGGTTTACCAGCAATAATGTGGTAAGTTAATGGACTCTCACACCCCCTTTTATCAGATCAAGCATTCTTAATTTGGTGGTCTGTGAATTTTTTAAAAATATTTTTATAGTTGTGTTTCAATATTATTTGTTCCTCTTGTAATCCTACACATTTAAAAATATTATTCTGACATGGGGCTCATAGACTTCACCAAACTACCTCCTACTTCCCCCACTCCCCCAAAGTTAATACGAACCTCTGAATGAGTTAGTCTAAAACACATGATATGTGTTTTTATGGTTTGGTGGTGTTTTAATTTTTTACATTCTTAAACCCCAGGGTATAACACAGTGCTTGGCACACAATAGGCATTCAATAAACACTTGTTGAACATTTGTTAATAGCAAAGATTTTTTTATAATGCAGTTAGAAAATGAATTTAGGAAACTTTTTTTAAAAAATCAGTTTCTGAGGCACTCGCATTATAATTCATCTATATGATCCAACATAAAGCCTTTAAGAATGTAGATTTCCAAATGAATTTTTGAGTTAAAGAGAATGGTAAGATGTAATACATGCCAAAGATACAGTATTCCAAGTTAGCTCAAAACCATATTTCAAAATTTGTGACACCCACATATGCAGGTGGTTGTTTCAGTTCTTCTAGTTGAAGGTTGCAACTATTGAGGATAAAAAAAATATATATAGGAAGTCAACATCTAGCTTTAGAGATAGTGGCAAAGAATGTGACTGGGTTTTTTGGACCATATCCTATATCAGCAGAGTGACAAGCTCACATGAGGCCCAGAAAGAAGATACTTGGCAGGAGGCTCACTAACCTGATCAACAGTTTCTTTGGACTAAAATTAGATGCAAAGAGACAGAAGTACCCAGACATAATGCTGAAATTGGATCATATGGAGGGTAACAGGTATGATGGTCTAAGTGGTACAGTAGATAGAATGTTGGATCCGGAATCAAGAAGACCTGAGTTGAGATCCTGCCTCAGATACTACCTATATGCTTCTAGGCAAGTCATTTAATGTTTCTCTGCCTCAGTTTCCTCATCTGTAAAATAAGAATGATAACATATACTTCTCAGTGATGTCATGAAAACAAAAAAGAGAATATAAATTTCTTTGCAAACTTTAAAGCATGTAAATGCTAGC
>CM053584.1:258543647-258580539 GCA_028627135.1 Pseudochirops cupreus
AGACAGAGAGAGAGAGAGAGAGAGAGAGAGAGAGAAAGACTGAGAGAGAGAGAGAGAGAGAGAATAGCCTATTTCCTGTTTCTACGAGGTTGAAAGCTTTATGAAAAAATTCAAGAATTTATTTCAGGAGAATGTATTAAGGGATGAAAATTGAGCAGGCTTTGAAATATTCCTTGAAAAATAGCTGTAAGCCATCTTTTCATCTGATGCCTACCACACAAAATTAAAATATTCTAGCTTTTTACTGTATTTTTAAATTCCTTTTAAAGTAGCAATCTCTATAAAGATGCCATCAAGAAACATTAAGTGGCATTAAATAATTCTGTAAAATATCATAAAGAAGTAGATATTTCATGGGAATAATATTTTGTAGCTTATGTGTTCTGCATCTTCCTAATACTCTGGAGTGTTTGTGATGACACTTGGGACTTAATTTACTAAGTATTTAGTTTAATACCACTAGAGTATATTTCTTTGCTACAGTAGTACCAGCACAAAAAAAATCTGAAGATTGAATCAAGATGCTAAATGGTGGTTAAAACAGAAGCTATGATATGCTTTGATGGAATCGTAATTCTGTGGTATTTGTTGGTGTAGTTTAGTAATTATAAAAGGCTGTTCTTGGCGACTATTACAGACACATTTAATCTGCATCTGTCAAGATCAGAATCGGCCATTTAAAGAAGGAAATTAAGAGGAGAAATGTGATATTTCCCCATTTTTGAAGAAATGTTGTTTATGTGATGTTCAGTAACCAACATTTATATGTTCTTAGGACACAGCGACCAATACTCATATTTTTCTGCCACAAAAGACATTTCCTTTGACGTACAGTACACGTGAATGTTTCTTCAATTTGCTTTTATTCATTTAGAATGCTACAGTCCAAGGGCCACCATGAACCTCACCATACTGAATTTGGTTTCATGTATGGGGTGAGCAATGCTGCAAGTCTGTAGTAAATTTATAGAAACTATATACTGTCTGACAACATTCATACTTTATCCATAGTATATTTTATTGGGAAGTTTGGGACATTTGGTGTGAGGAATTATTTTTACTCTAGAGTACTTAAAACCAAAACTTCTCAGGAAGGGAGAAATAGGGAAAATGTCAGATGCTTCAGATATGGCGCCCAGTGTGTGTGTGTGTGTGTTTCTGTGTCTGTGTGTGTGTGTGTGTGTGTGTGTGTGTGTTACTACTGGAAGAAAGGCCTGGAAAATTTTCCTTTCTATAACTGAGAGGAAGGAGAGCATAGTACCTTAATTTCTGTCAATCAAGCCCTGTTCAAACCTAAATATTTCTCATCAATTTTGTGAAAAATGAAACTTTCGGTCTCCAGGGCTATTTTGTTCATCACTTTTACTTTATGAAGTACAGGAATTTTGACATGCTTTGATTAGATATGATTATGCTCATTATTTATGCTGAATATTTAATGATTATGCCATTAAAGAAACAGACATCCAGAATAACTTCAGGGGAAAAGAGAAAAAAAAATCATCATGTCTTGTAGTGACAGACACCATTTATTTTTAAGGGTTCTGATAAAAGAAACCCATAGATTTTTTAAAAAATTTATTACTCAATGACATAAAAAGAAACCATAAGTCAGTTACTTGCCCTGACTAACAAAATAAGAAACTTGTTAACCAAACAAGTTATATACATGTTTTTTTGTTTTTCCCTAGTTGGACAGCTGAAGAAACAGCATTCATAAAAAAAAACAAACTTACAATCCAATCCCCTTATTTTACAGGTGAAGAAATTCAGGCATAGAGATATGAAGGAACTTGCCTAAGTCCACACACACAGAAAAAGGTGAGAATCAAGTTGGAAATTGAACTCATGTCCTCTGAATATGTTTATCATTATTCCACAGTCATCTCTAGTGCAATGTTTTTTCTTTTATCATAAAATTCATGGTACAATTTTTATTAATTTTCTTTAATGAAATATTAGAGCCACAAGAATATTGCATTATATTTGAAATACTTGCTACTTTACCCATAGCTAGACTTTTAAAAGAGGCAAAGATGGAGGCTGTTCTCTTTTAGTGTCTACATCAGTAGTTCTCAACCCGTGAGCCGCGACCCCTTTGGGAGTCAAATGACCCTTTCGCAGGGGTTGCCTAAGACCATTGGAAAACACATATTTCCAATGGTCTTAGGAACCAAGACACCACTCCTCTATCCATCTCCAGGTGGGTCCGCCCACATGCAGATACACCCACATATGAGTATTAAAGAATCACTGCATTAGGAAGGTTGAGAACCACTGGTCTACGTAAAACCAAAAGTAAGCTTTGGGAATTATGAACAGAAACCATTGTTCCCAACACAACCTATAACTTTTTACTTCTCTATCTTTGATCTTACTTTTCCTTCCCATTCAAGTGTCTTGATCATACCCTTTCTTTTGAGGCCTATGTCAAATGTCATCACTTCCATGAAACATAGCCTGATTCTCCTAGTCATAAGTATAGCTCACAAATAGAATTGGTTAATGGTGTCATATCTTATTAATATATTGCTTCATTGTCTGATGTTCCTAGACAAAGGAAAATCTTTGACTAGATCTCTACTTTGTTACCATCCTATTCTTGCATTATACTTATCTCTTGAAGATCATTTTTCATCTTTGTGAATCTAGAACTTGATAAAGCAATTCATCTATGTAGGTGCTTAATAAATGCTTGTTGGCATTGGTGACTGGAGTTTCCATGCTTGGAGTTTCCTTCACAAACAAAGTGATGGGTCTAGAGAAACAAAGTAAAAAATGGAAGACATGGTCACCACTAAATGTCTTTTGATAATAAAGCACAATATGATTAATAAATCAGCTGATGACCAGTAAATTGATTCACACGTCATTCGAGTAGGCAACCTGATTAAGCACATGATCCATCCCAATCTCAAAATTAGAGAATGTTGAGACTTTATGCATAATCAGTGTGTCCCTTATTCATGAAGTCTCTAAATATTACATTTCAGATAGCAAGTTAATATGTAGGAAGGGATACCCATATGCAAATATGACAACCAGAAATTGTATTCGATTATTATCATCCAGATTTCTAGCATTTTCTACTATTTCTATGTTTAAATGTAGTTTAGAGATAATTTTAACTTTCTTGAAAAAAGAACATCAAAAGGGTGGATAGAATTTCTACTAAGTATAAAACTGTCTGTTATTCATGTTAGCAATGGGCATGGAGTTTGAATACTAAATTCAAACAGTTCGATTCTATTTTAGGAAGCTATTTTTCCCCCGATACAAAAATAATGTCAATGACTCATCATAAAAACTGAGTAACAGATGTCAAGTTTAAATTTTATATGGGACATAAAATTTATGTCATTTCATAAAAGAAAATAAAAATTATCTTTTGTGTCTTTGAGTCAGTCAGTATGTTTTAATCTTAATTTCTCTTTGGTAAACTAAGCTCATGTTTGTTTTGTGTGCAAATATAGACTCTAAAGATTAGAGATATATCCATAGGGCTTCTCACGTTAGGGTTTGTAGGTTTTTCTATTGGTATTCATTTCTAGAACTAGAATTGTGACATCATAAAAAATAACAGTAATACTTTAGTATGAATGAAAAGCAAGTATTGAGAGATTACTAAATTCCAAGCACTGTACTTGGGACAGTCCAGTGGGACAGCTTGGTTGGCTGCACTATGTGCCAAGCATGGTGATTGGGACTTGCTTTTGCCATATGATCAGCCCCTCTTTTTTTTTACCAAGTAATTTTGTTGATGACATCTTGATAGCTGCATGTAGTAGGAACTCAATTAAAGTTACTATTCCAACATTAGAAGAGGAAAAAATGATGCATAAGATATTTTGAAAGGTTAATCCAATTTCACAATATTCCAAGTTTGTGCTTAACACATTTTACCATTATTTGGTAGGGATTACTACTACTACCACTACTACTGTTATTATTACTACAAAAAACAACAATAACAGCCTCTAAGTTCAAGGAGCTAACCTTACAGTAGGGGAAACAACTGGTATTAGGTAGTGATGAACAAGAGAATGTGTTTTAGTTTGGAAATGACAGGAATTGTGAATGGAGCCATATGAGAGAGGCAGCTTATATGCCCTTTTCAGAAGCAATTGTTCTGAAAATCTGAATTCTTCTCAGAATTCTGATTACTATCCTAAGAACAATAGATGGAAAGGTTGAGTATAAGGGAGTAGACAAAGTGGCCCATATTTTCACTGGCTACTTAATAAACAGAAAAGTGTGGCCTCAGGGTTGTGCGATTCCACAATTGAGTGGATTAAGGCACCCAAAGTGTGGACTCAGGAGATTCAGTGATCTGGAGGGTACAGTAGCAGGGAAGATGGCAAGAAGATAGATGGGCTAGGTGGCTGGATGAGATAGTGCCTTTAACCAGAGAATTTTGAAACATCTTAAAATACCATTAATTTCCATGGTGCCAATAAAGAAGTCATGAGTTCTTAGCACAACCCCTTGCACGCACTCAAACACTAACAGATGAAGATCTAGGCAATAGGAGTATTCCCTCTATGGATGCACATTACTACCAATCTCCATCTGCCAATAATATATGACTCTTGTCCATTTCTTTCTGTAAGTTTCTCACATGGGGTCCAATTCACATACTGGGACCCTCTTCAAGTTCTATTAACATTGTAAGGATATCAAAGGAGCCCCAATCTGTTCATTAGTTATCCCTTACTTTTCTATATGATCAGTCCATCTTCTTTTCATTAAGTAATTTTGTGGATGACATCTTGAATGCTGCTTCTCCATTATAACTGCACATAATAGGCAGTTAATGAACATTATTATTCTAGTTTTATAAGAGAAAAATGATACAAAAGATTTAAAATGGCTCATCAAAATTATCATCTCTTCACAAGAATCCAAACTTAAAGTTTAACCACTGTTTGAATTCCATTCAGCTTCCATAATTGTCTCTCACTAAAATAGATATGTATGGAGACTGTTCTTATAACTAGAAAAAGTGGAATTAATCCCCTTTTCCATTAAATCAATCTACTCCTAATTCTGCAACTTTTCTCTGCACTCTGTTTAGTTATAGTTACCAATATCATGCCACCAGTTAATTTGTATAGATGACCAATGAGTGAGGATGTTAGTTGATGCAGCCTTTGGGGATTACTCATTAAAAAATTTATGAGGAAATGCAGAATGATTTTCAAAACTTTCACAATGTTAGTTATGTGAACCCTGAATTTACTCAGACTTCCCTTACAAATTATACTTATTTAACCCCATATATACACATGTGTGTGTGCACTTTCAATTTTTTTACTGGTGTATATATAATACTCTAAAGAAAAATATAAGTAAGGTGAGCTCCTTGAGGACAGAGATTGTTATGTTTTTGCCTTTGTATCCCCAGTGATTAGTATAATTGTGGGCAGATATTAATAAATAACACTTAATAAATGTTTATTAAATTGAATTACATTGAAAATCCATAGGATTATTTCTCTGTTCCTTTTTCACCCAGCTCCTAATTTCACACACAAAAAAGTATTTTCCCATTGAGTTTAATATGAAAGAGAGAGAGAGAAAGAGAGAGAGAGAGAGAGAGAAAGAGAGAGAGAGAGAGAGAAACAGATACTCATTAAGATCAAATTATTGTTATGCAGTGCAGGTAAGAAATTTCCCTTTAAGGGAACTCTCCCCTTCCTTCTTTCTGCCCTAGCTAAAAAACAAAACAAAACACTGTGACAGTGAGGACAGGCCATATGGATCCCTGACTCTCACTCCAGAGGATTTTTCTCTTCCTGGCTTCATTTATTAACATGGATGTAGCCTAAGGCTAAATACATTCACATAAACATTAAACACTTTTCTGATTCACTTTGGACTTATTGGCTATCTAAATAATAAGGCACCAAGGTTTGTTAGTGATATATTCTTGAACAATATGGAGAAAGAGAGTATTTCTATGCAGTCACCTTCACAGAGGACTATACTAAATGAAATGGCTTATAGAGAAAATGTAAAAATGCAGTAGGCATAGGCATTCTTCCCATGATCTATAGTGTGACTAGTGATAGTTCATTTTTTTTATCTCACTTCTACATCATTGCAATGAAATTATAAGCTATTATTTGTGAACTGGTAGCACCAATAAGCATTTATTTATGTAGGGAAATGTGTCTTTTGTATATGTCTATATGTATATAAACATATAAAGAATACCAGACTGAATTCCAAGAAATTTGCATTTTAATCTTGGTTCTTGCACTAACTAGCTCTGCAATCATCAGCGCATACACTCTCCCAGACTCAGTTTCTTCATAACATGAGGAGATTGGATTAGCTGACCACTAAGGTCCCTTTGAGCTCTAACATACAATGCACGCACACATATTCAAAGATCCAGTCCATGATTGTCCATCTTCTATCTACTTAACTGACACTACTAATTTTGGGAAATTTTAAACCTCTTCCCCAAACAGATTCTGAAATGAATGTGCTGTCATTATGAATTAATTTGTCACTTATTGTAACGTCTGTGATCATAAATCTGTTTAGCACTCACGTGAATGTCAGTGGTAGCCCATTACAATTTACTATTAGCTAATGAGCACCTACACTGGAACATTTCATCATGATACTTAGAGAAGCCAATTAGCTAGTCCAGCAGCTGAGTGACTATTGAATCCAGATTTCAAGTCACCTGGGCAGACAAGGGCAAAGAATACTTAGATTTGCATCCGATGACAAAGGGAGAAGAGGAATGAGATATCAAACCCAATATAATTGGTTGGTGATGGTGGTGGTAGTAGTAGTAGTAGTAGTAGTAGTAGTAGTAGTAGTAGTAGTAGTGGTAGTAACAGTAGCAATAGCAACAAACATTTATACAGCATTTACAATGTATTAGGCACTTTACAGTTATTATCTCATTTGATTCTCACAACAGCCCTTTAAGGTAGGTACTATTATTATCCCTGTTTTATAGATGGGGAAGCTGAAGCAGAGGTCAAAGTGACTTGCCCAGGGTCATACAGGTAAGTATCTGAGGCCAGATTTCATCTCAGATCTTCCAGACTCTCAGGTCCTGCATGAAACACTCTGACACATGGTTCCCATTTCCAGTTCTACTTGCTACTTGTGATTATTTGATGCATATCATTTGTGTGATCCTGGGCAAGTCACTTAAATCTCCAGTACTCTAAGCAAGAGAGTCTCGAAGGTTATAAATTTATAGATCAGTGTGGCCCTGCATTGGTAAAATAAGTTTGCTGAGCCAGGAGTTTCATATGCAGATAAAATCCCAGACCTAAGTACCATATTTTTATATGAAACCTTTCATCATTCCCCCCAACTGCTAGTACCTTCCTTTCTAAACCATTTTGTATTCAACAACTTTGTGTAAATTTGTATTTACTATCTTTATATTTAATATATTTTCACGTGTACTTATTTTCTCCCCCATTAAAATGTAAACTCCTTTCAAATGGAGATTGTTTCATTCTTTGTACCCATGTGCTCAGCACTCAGCACTCTGCTTGGCACATAGGTGCTTAATAAATACTCACTGATGAATTGATTGATTGATCAATTTCAATATCCAGGACTATATAACTAAATAGCAGAAGGACTAATTAGTATCCAAAATAGTTACAAAAATAACACTTTAACCTTTGAAGAATCAGATGATTCTGTATCTTCAATGGTCGTTCTATCTAAGATATCTCCAGGGCCCCCCACATGAATCAGTTTTTCTTTTGTCTTCTCCCCAAGGACTTTTCTAGTTTGCCTTAGGAACAAGATAGACTCTTATGAATCTTTTGAAATGGAAAATACCAGAGGCAACACTTAATCCAAGGACTTTGGTCATTTTTCATCTTGTATCTGCAATACCATGATAACTGTGAGCTTGCACATAGTGGGAGTTTAATAAATATTAGCTTTGTTGAATTTGACGGTATAAAGGTAAAGTTCTCTAGGACTTTCAAAGATATGTTCTCTGCAGATCAAAATTTCCTCTAAGAAGTAAATACAATTCAGTTCAATAAACTTAATAACTAGCTCTTATGTGTGAGGCACTATGGTAGACTTTGATAATCAGTTATGGGAGTTATCATGCAGTGATTAAGCATGTTATTTTTTAACTACTTATACATGCAGTCATCGCCACTTGGATTAATAAATAACACTGTTGAAAAGTAGTATTTTCTTGTTTTCATCTGTGAGAGGAACTATAAGTAGAGTATTTCATTTGACTTACAACAATGCTGTACGGTCTGATAGGGCTGGTTTATTATTCCTGAATATTCCTTATATATTTTATTTTTATATGATTATAATTATATTTTATAATTATATCATAATTATAACTATATATTATAATTATGTTATTATAATAATATATTAGTATATTATTATCTATATAATTCCTCATATATTCCTGAACCTCCAGATGAAGTTCAGAGATATTAAATGACTTGGTCATGTTCACACAGCTAGTAAGTGTCAGAAGGAGAATTCCAGCCCTTGTCTTCCTAACGTTAGGTCTAACATTTTGTCTACTATTCCAATTTCAAAACTAAAAAGTGCTGTCTAGTTCATTGCATTGAATTCCATTGACTGCTCCTTAGTAGATATTACTTGGTACCTACGTTGGTTTTCAAGTCATTGGTTTTCTGCAGGTTTGTTATATACAGTTGGCATTTTAATAATGTATGGTCATCTACAGTTTTGGGGATATCACTGAATCCACCATCTTCTAGATTGTTTGTAAAACAATAAATAAAACCAGTCTTCTCCATTGCAAATCCCTGGGAGAACATACTTGTTATACTTCTGCCTAGAAAAGTGTCTGTCAATCTCTATTGTTTGTTTCTTGTGTATAATAAAGTAATTTCCACATACAATTTTGAGTCATTTGAAAGAATATCTATTTTTTTATGTGGAACTATGCTAAAAAAGCTTTTCTAGAAGTCTAAATCAATAACCTGCATTATCTAATAGCATTTATTTAGGGTGTGTGCAGAACACTGAGTTAGGTTTTGAGCAGAAGATAAAAGTGTGACAGATTTCCTGCCCTCAAATACTTACAGTTTAGGTGGGGAAGCTTTTTTAAGGGACAAATCAAGATATTATATGCTAGGTATCACATGAGTTTCAATCAATTGACTAGCATTTATTAAATTCTTCCTATCTGTCAGGCACCAATGCTAAACACTTGCCACAGTAGTCTAGAAAATAAGCAGTGACCATAGACTGGACTACAGAAAGTCTTTACAGGTAGGCAGGACTTGACGTGGACCCTGGAAAAAGGGTAGCGTATGGATAAATGGAGAAATAGTTCCTTTGAAACTGTCAACTAAATATCAAAGTGTCATAGAGTTAGAGCTAGACAGTAGTCTACTCACTTTATTTTACAGTTGAAGTTCAGAGACTTGGAACAGTTAAGTGACTTGCCAGGTCACCCATGTAGTAAATGGTTGAGATTTAATTTAAACAGGATCCTCTGACTCAACCTCCTGTTTTCTTTTCACTGTGGACTCTGCTTCCAGACAAGATGAACTACTTTCTCTATTCTGTCTTGCTTTCCTAGCTGTTTTATCTAATTTATCAACTAGGATTAGTGCATCATGTTGATTTACAATCATGTAACCAATAGTCACTCTGAGACTTTGAAAGAAAATTTGGACTAAAAGTTCATTTTTCTGTTGCCTGTGCCTAAACCTTCTTACAGTGTAGATAATCCGGAAACACTCTTTTCTATTCGTTTATTCTTTTTTTTTTTTTTTTGCTTTTTTTTGGAGGGGGAGGGCAGGGCATTTGGTGTTAAGTGACTTGCTCAAGGTCACATGGCTAGTAAATGTTAAGTGTCTGAGGTTGGATTTGAATTCAGGTCCTCTTGACTTCAGGGCCAGTGCTCTATTCACTGTACCACCTAGTCACCCCAGCTATTAGTTTATTCTTTTACCAAGTATCCATGTTATCATGTAAGATCCCTCTTTCTCCTCAACCCTTATACTAAAGAACTAAAAATTGAGGGCATGGTTATCAGTTGGGGAGTGGCTAAACAAGTAGTGGTACACAATTGTGATGGAATGTGTTGTAAGAAATGATTAGCAGGTTGATTTTAGAAAAAAAACTTGAAAAGACTTGCATGAAATAAGAGGAATGTAGTGAGCAGAACAAAGAGAACATTGGATACAGTAACAGCAATATTGTTTGAAGAGTAACTGTGAACAACTAAGCTATTCTAAGTATTATAAATATTCAAATCCACTACAAAGGACCTATGAAAGAAGATGCTCTCCACCTCCAGAGAAAGAACTGATAAACAGACTTATCCATAGTGTGGTTTTACTATGCACAAACACACACACACACACACACACACACCACTGGTAGGAAGGGAGGGGAATCACTTAGAACTTAAAATATAACAAAATAATTTTTAAAAAAAGTTTGGGGAAATAACCACATTGTTATTAAATACAGAATATGCCACACTGGGATCCCAAACCTGCAAACCTGGAAAATCAATAGAAAATTCACCTTGTATTTTTATTTTTAAAATATTAAAGGAAAAATAAATTTAAAAATTAAAAAAAAACATATTAAAGGTAGTGGAGGAGGAGCCATCTATCAGTAATTGAAGCTCTCCTTAAAAGCTTCCCAGCTGTCACGGAGTACCAACCTCCTTTCACTCTCAAGTATGTCCTGCTTTGATTGTAGACATTGTGACCAAGTTGTCCTTTATACAAACATTCTTCAGTGACTATCTATGGTACTGTGTAAAGAGCATGAGCTATGGAATTAGAGAACCTGGGTTCAAATCTGGTACTTATTCTCTGTGTGAGCTTGGCAAGTCACTTAGCCTTCCTCTGCCTCAGTTTCCTCATATGTAAAATGAGGGGACAGAATTAAAAGACTTCCAAGGTTTCTTCCAGTTTTAGATCCATGACTCTATGACCTTTCAGCAGCATCACAGTCAAGACTGAAAAGATACTCATACGTTAAGGAACAAGTGCATAAAAAAACCCCTCACAAAACGAGCATTTCTTGATAACCTGAACTTTGACTCCTCCAACATATCTGGGCTTTGCCTAGATCAGCCAAAACTGCTTTTTTTTTTTCTTCCCCTCGGCCCTGAGTGAGCAGCCTGATTTGAGGGACCTGAGCTTTTCCAAAGCAGAATAAGGTAATTGTTATTGGTGCAATATGACGACGGGCAGTGAGTCTGACAAAACTTTCTGGACTCCAGTGTTTGCTGCAAGGCATGAGGAGCCGGGGACACAGCTCATTTCCTCCTCCGAGCTCTCTTGGCTGCCTTGTACAGCACTTATTTCAAAGCACGCCACAGCTTAGAACTGTCGTGATCCCCATTAATATAAAATCATTGACCCCTGCTCTCGCTGGTGCGACTAAATTACATTCTGCTGCTCAGCAGCAGCCGCACATGGGGCCCGGCGTGGCCAGGTGCCTTGATGTCAGCGCAGCCCCGCCTCCGCTCCGGGCTCTTCTTTAATGAGGCTTAGGCGCCTTCAGAGCTCGAGAAGGACCCACTCCCAGGACTGGAGCCTTTCGAATGGCATCTGGCCTGATCAGAGACGTTTTTTCCGTAGCAGAGGAGGCTGGAGAGATTCATTCTGAGCCCTATTTCTCCCCGTTCCCTCCAGTCCTCGCCTCCCCACCTCGTCTCCCAATGAAGGGATTGTAAAAACGTGTGGGCGATTTTGTAATTGGCATTCCCTCCATCCCCCACCCTATGCTAGCATAAATCCAACTAGACTATGTTCGGTGATATCATGTTTTTATGAAACCCAGCAGCCTAGTGTGCTAAAACAATATCCTGTATTATAGCAAATCCCAGGTGGGAAAATTCCTCTTTTATGCCATCTTTATGCTATATGATATTAATAGGACTCCACACAGTTGCATGTATTCGGCAGCTTTGAAAGTCTGTGTGTAATGAAATTCCTTTAAATCACACACACACACACACACACACACACACACACACACACACACACACACACACACACACACACACACACACACACACTTTCAGTCTTTTAGAGGATTGATATCCCTCCCCTGAGTGTGGTCTACTTTTCTCACTGTGTGGTCTCCCATTTCTGCACTATTCCCACCCCACCCCACCCCCCATCCCCATTTCCATCCCTAGGCCTCTTTGGGCTGCCCCTTCCCACAGTGTACTTACCACTACCCTCTCCCAGCATGTGATGATCTTGGAGTCTGTTGGAGGTTTTTTGGAGGGAGGACATGATATCCAGCTGTTTGAGCTGGCACTATGTTTGATTAATTCCCTGATCCTCCAGACCCAAAGCTAGAGATCTGGACAGGAAACATCAAGAAAGATTCTGTATTTTTTTTTTTTAAGATCTTTGACATGGGATAGGATCACCTATATTTGGTCTCTGCATTACTCTTAATTCGGAACTATTTGCGCTGTGAGAAAGAGAAATTAGGTGTTTGAAAGGGATGGTTGGGAAACTGGGAGGGTTAAGTTTGGGAATCCTGGGTATTGTAGTGTCATGAATCAAAGTAAAATTTAAAGGTATGATTCATAAACTCATAGATTTAGGGTTGGAGGGAAACTTAGAGGTCTTCTAGCCCAGCAAAGCTATTTTACAGGTGAGGAAAATTAGACTTGGAGAGTTTAAATGATTTGCCTGAAGTCACAGAGATCACACTGGCAGTTAGTGGATTTGAACCCAGGTCCTCTGATGCTTACTGATCGGCTGCTTGATGAGGAGTGTCTTTGGCCCTATAATTTCCAGGGATACTTTTCTTCAATGGGGAAACCAAACAATGCTCCTTTCTTAGTTTGATCAAACTGCCACAGTTTTCTTTTATTCCTTAACATGTTTCTGGGGCAAGGGACTAATGATTCTTTGGGGGAAAGGTGGGGGAGGGCATTATTCTTTGATTGGATCCACATACACAACTGCTTTAATCATTATATTGTTGAGCTGAGTAAAATAAATATATGAAATAAAATCCATGTCTGTTTTTAAAGTTTTATTTTAACAAATCGATTTATTTCCCATCCTACTGGCCCCACTGGTTGTGCATGTGTAGACCAAGGCTTTGTTTAAATATGCCCCTACTTGGTGATTCCTATTAGAGAAAACAAATTGGGTTTTCTCTCCCTTGGGAATATCTAGGAAGAGCTCATGCAAAATGATCTTAGGTTAAATGGCCCACCATCCTTAATTACATAATAATGTATAAGGAATTGTTTATTTGAAAATGGAAACTATTTTACCCATCAAAGTTCACAAAGTCCAAGAATTGTCAATAAAAAATATATGAACATTTAGGTATCTAAACTGGATTTTTGGATCAGAAAAGAGAGAATTGGAAATAAATTATTTCCATAAAAGAAAAGCATTATTGAAGGGTATTTTTTCCTTGAGGTTTTAATTGTGTTTCATGAAATCCAGTATCTGGATTCACAACTTGCTTCTGAAAGCTGATACCCAAACAGAGGGCTTTCTTTACAGAAGGGTGTCCTAACCCCAGTCACACGTCTGCTAATTTGGCTTTTCTCTTAATCTCCCAAGAACTTGCTGAACAGAAGTGAAACTATGCAATGCTAATGGCTCACTTTCTACCCAGTCCCCTCTCTCCCTGAGAGTGTCTGGTGTGCAAAGCTGAGCGGGAACAAAGATACACTAATTATTCTCCATTAATTTGTCTGCTTGAATGGTCCTAAATACCAGAGTGATTAATTAGCGCAAGGCAGCCGGGGCAGGATGTCACACCCTTCTCTGCGTTTAAGTGTCTGCAAGGTTGTGCTCAAGTGTTGACAACAGCATATCTTTAATTTTCTCTAAGAAGAAAAGTTTAGTCAGTACAATTAATTTGAGCTGGGCTAGTTTACAGGAAGAAATGTAACATGTGGAATGATATTGCTGCTGCATAGGCAGATTTGGGGGGTTTCTTTTTTTGTCTCCTTAGGGTACAGTAAAATTTTTTGGCAACTCAGTTATTGAATATTGTTTTTCTATAATTGTTTCAATTTGGCTTAATTACTTTGGGGGCATTTTGCAGCATAAAAACGTGGATCATAAAATAGTTAGAAATTATTATCCATAATGACTTGGAAAGGATATAGATGAATGCCTAGATACAACAAATGAGTTAGAGAGAAGCTGATAGACAGTGTCATTACAATTTGGTATCCTTTTAATTTAATGTGCTCTCATTGAAGCTTGCCTACTTGGGTGGAAATGTGTATTAATAAGAACCTCTCATTCAAAAGCTCATCCAACTTGGTTAAAATAATTTAAAATTGAACCAAAACTAGACTTCTAGCATTTGAGCTACTTTTTTTGGAGGGGGGGGAAGGGTGACTAAAATGTTAAGCCTTGTAAAAAAAGGTCCTTTGAGTAACTCCAATTAGTTGCTCTTATAAATGAATGCTAATCCAAATAATAAAGTACGCACTGGTGTTTTGTCTTATTTCTCTTTTCTTAAATTGAAACAGTATTTAAGTTAATTTTTTTTCTTTTTTAGAAGAAAAGTGAACTTCCTGTTAAATCAGTGCTTACTATTTAGAGAAATGGAATGAATGGAATCCATTTGGTGCTCGCCATCCTCTCATATTTGCATGTTTCTAAGGCAGATCTGCAAACATGTTTCTGGCACTGAAACATGATACTATATAACCAGGAGATAAGTTTGTTTCATTTATAAATTTGCATCTCTTTGCTATTACTGCTATGTGAAATGAATTCATCTTTTGAAATTTAATTTATTTTAACAGTGACAAGGGAGAAAGGGAGAGGGGGTGTACCCTGCCTGCAGCATGGCCGCTCTCACGACTTCTTTCACAGTCTTCCTCAAGCTATACATAAACCCAAAAGGCTATTCAATAGCAGCGGTGGTAGGGGAGGGGGCAGGGAGTGGGGGTTCACTTCTCCTTTCCCTCCATGTAGCTTATTGTTCCTCACTTGTCAATTTATTTCCCACACACAACTTTTCAGCCATGCTGTGACTCATCCAAGCAGCAGGCTTTCCGACATCCTTCTTTCCTTCTCTGTGCAGCCATATTTCAATTATGAGGCTGGATACATGTGTGTGTTAATGTAGCCAGACAGCAAGGCTGCTCCATCAAGATTTCTTAAAATGTCTAAAGCAGTGAAACTATGAAGCAAACTTTGATTCCAGAATATGTTAAAGACAGAATCCCTTTGGCACCTGTAGTGCACTTAGAATAAATACTTGTTGAAGTGAATTTAACTGAGTTCCAAAAAGAGAGAAAAACAATACTTTGATGGAATATATCCTGACCCTTCATGGGTATTTTCTTCACTCTATCTCCACTTTGCTCCCCGCTAAGTTTGTCCCAGTTCTATGTGGCTCTTACCAGCTTTCCATTTTTTTCCCTATGTGTTCCACTCTTTTGTTTCTGGAGTAACCAGATAGCAAACGCTTCAAATGACCATATCAGGAATATATCCAAGCTTTGAAATGCTTGACATTACCCCTCTACATAGGTAATGAAATGAGGTCATTGTTTAGATCCCCAGGTTTCATTTTGTCCCCCACCCACCTCCATCCTATCCCATTCTTGTTAAAAAAAAAAAAGGAGAAGAAATTCAGCTATAAATTGCTGGAATGATGGTATAGAAATGGGGGAGTGGGGTGGGAAATGCATAAGTTGACCTGGACTAAGTGTGGCTCCACCAGCATAAGCCTAGGGAGGGTATCAGGACAAGCAGATGTATTTCGTAAGCTTCAGGAACTCATTTACCTTTGAAGGATATAATCTTTAAATTACTAAACATCTTAAGTACATAATATAAATATACAGAATGTAACTATAAAGGCAGGGACTGTCCTATTTTTTTTTTCTTTCACTATACAGACAGTGTCAGGACATCATGATAGGTGCTTAATAAATGTTCTTGATTTATATTTCATATAATCATTAGTCAAGATTGTGAGTCAAACTAGCATTTGAGACAACATACCTATTCCAAACAGAAAGAAAAAAGAAAAATACAAACCCTACATTTTATAATTTTTAAAAATAGAACCATCCACTTATTTTTCTTAGCCCCTACTTCACCATTTCTGATGAATCCTGTTCTTGAGGATCATTGGACAAATTCAGTAATTTATTGTAGAATTAAAGTTGGATGGGACCTTAGAGGTAATCATTTATGCCAATTATGAAACAATTGAGAAAACTCAGACCTAGATAGGTCAAATGGCAAGCCCAAGGACATTCAGTGAGCGAACTGTGGATATAGAATTTGAATTCAGGTTTTCTGAATCCTAATCTAGAGCTCTTTTCACTACACCAATCACAATGAGACTTTTTATTTACAGAAACTATTCCTATAGACTATATTTTCCACATCCTGTCTTGAAAGAAAACTGAAGAGCCAGAAGGGAATATTTTATAACATCTTTATTTTTTAATGAGATAAAATATGTTTGTTTTTATTGTTTTTCCTTTTAACCAAAATGTGTAGGTATTTATAAAAAGGAATACTTATCCAACTTTGGGATGCAATTATTTATTCTGTGTTCTAGGTCCTTCTTCTCTTCAGGAGTGCATTAAAAATGGCTTCTCACTTGAAGTTTCTACAAGGGAGAATTGTTATGAAACTGTGCTTGAAAATTTAATAGAAAAAAGGATGAGAGGGACAACACCTGACTGGCTAATAGAAGAATGATATCTATTTTTTTTTCATAATGCATTGGGAAAATTGTCTTAATAGCTACAATATTATTTCTGACATACTAGAAAGGTCAGTGTCAGTATCAGCTTATGTGCTGCACAACTCTGGTCACACAAATCATGCCTTTCTGGGTAAAGGTAGAAGAAAAAGCACTTAATTTATGGACCTGACTTTTTCAGAAATATACATTTTTCCTTTTCCTTGCTGCCTTTTGCTCCCTAGTGACAGTTCCATCTGCTCTTCTTTATCACCTTTGTAACTTCAGTCTATGCATAGTCTCTCCAGTGGCAAAAAGAAAAGAGCAGGGATTGTTTACTAAGACAACTGGTATACTTGGTGAAGTGTAAGTGTCACGTTTTATACATTTTTTTTTGCTAGTTCAAGCACCTGAAACTCATTATTTGAAAAATATGGCAATGCCTTCTTTTATCATGGCCCCGTGACCTGCGTAAGCAGGTAGGACAAGGCTTAGGAGGTGTCAAGAATACAGTTTTTTCTAGCCTCTGGCATAAAGTCACCATTGTCAAGCCCTTTGATAGTCTCTCTTCAACTAGGCACTCAAGCACCTTGGAGAACAGCCCAATACATAAGATTATTATGGAGACTTATGGAGAATACAAATCCAAAAATGCAGGAAAAACTGACTCGCAATGTCTCATTGAATTCTCTTGCTAGTCTCTTCCAATGTGGTCAGGTTAACTTTGTGTACTCAGTTTAAGTGACTGAGTGGGCAGTTCCTGTTAGAGGTAATGCTTAGGGCCCAACCTTCCATGCTTTTGTTTGCTGTATACAGACAACTTGTGAGAGGGTAAGGAGCTGATTGCCTCATTGGGGCCATTGGCAATACCTCTTGCCTTCCAACTTTCCTGGCTCAGCTACGCTGAGATGCCTGCACTCACTTCAGTCTTAACATGTTTACATAATGGCATCTTTCTACCTAGCTAGAATCTCTCATAGCCTCCATTCATAGGTATAACCTTAGAGAATTTAGAAGCCCATCAATATATTATTGCATTTGCTATCTGATGCCTAGTGAAGTGTGCAGATGTTTATTAACATAAGGGTTAATCAGCAGATGATGAATTAACCACAGTTAGATACCATGGCCTATTTTCCAGGACAGGGTGAGGATTATGTAGACAATGAAAGGTTGCTATATCTCTATTTTGTGTGTGTGTGTGTGGGGGGGGAAGTGTTCATATTTGGTGTAGAGTAGCCTTCGCTTTACCCAAAAGGAAATTCTTAAGATGGAAAGGACTCAAGGGCATAGACAAATAAACACAGGAAGCACAAAACATCCAGAATAATACCTTAGATTCTTTAGACTACTCCTGGAAAGTATAAGTACCTTTGTGGGACTCCTGATCAGATATGGCATTTTTGTTCACATCCTAACTGAGCCTCACAAGATCTAGATCTCCTGGCCAGTCAGATGTTGGCTTTTTTTAAAGCATTCACAGATTGTCTTTAGTCATTATGCAAAATAACCCTGCCATTGGTATTCTTCTCTGACAAGTATGGTGCTACAGAAATCTTCTAGTGTGAAAGTGTGTGTGTGTGTGTGTGTGTGTGTGTGTGTGTGTGTGTGTGTGTGTGTGATGATGATGATGATGATACCTGTTTGGCAGTGTTATGAAGCCTATGGACCTCTTTGCAGAAGAGTATTCTTTAAGTATATGATATACAATATATAGAATTACCAAGGAAATCAAAGTTTGGTAGTTTCCCTTCCACATTCATAGAGCCCCTAAAATCTATGATCCTTTAGAGATCTGTGAACGCCAGATTAAGAATCTCTGCTGTTGTTAGTTGTTGTCAAAATCAGAATTTGAGAACTCTTCTACTGACCAAGTAATCTCCAAGGCTCTAAAAATTCATCTTTCAAGTCCAAAGAAACAAAAAGCTAGCAAATGAGAAGTCAAGGAACTTCCAGCCTCAGGCTATGTGCAAACACAATTCTTCTGCCAAAATAAACTTCTATGTAAAAGACCCTTACTGCTAAGCATGGGGTATGGGTAGATAAGGGAATCTCTTTCCTCCCTTGCTAGAAATGAGAGGGGGAGCAAGTATGGGAAAAAAGATTCCAAAGAGTACTATAATCCCATTAAATGTGGATATTCAAGGAAATGATCTTCTTTTCCCACAAGGCCTTCCAAGATACAATGCCAATGTCTAACATTAAAAAAATCATTCCATTTAGGGGGATCCATTGACAATATGCATTGTTCACCTCTGCAACCTGAATTTAGAGCCTTCAGTCTAAAGATATGGCTGGTTCTGCATTATGTAGAAATAGAGTGGACATTAAATAGGCAGACTTCTTTTTCTGCCATGAAATTCTTATTTTCTCATTTGTACCATGTTAGTTTTCCTATAAATTGTAGGTATCTTTTCTCTTGCCATTTACCTACTACCTGCTGTTTACTCATATTTGTTTTCTGATAATGCTTGAAAGCCAGAAATTACTTTAAAATCCTATTTGTGAAAAGTGCCTGTGGTGCTCTCTGCTTTATCTGAGGAACATGTGTATTTCTTATTATTCCAAAGGTCTAATCCTGAGTAGTTAGGCAAAGCAAAATCAAAATGCTTGGCTAACAAGTTAAAGCGAGACTAGGAAAAAAAATGGATCTCACAAGTTTTCTGTCCTTGCTGTGCAATTATTTTTAAGTGTATATATTCTACAACATCATTCAGTTTGCTTATTTTTCCAAACCTTTTTGTTCTTTTGGGAAACTTATAACTGCTATACAAAATATCAGTTTGTAAATCAGGAAGGATAGTGTTATTATAAGTCAAGAGTTCTCTTTGCAACTTCAACAGCCTCTTTCAGGCTTAGTTTTGTCCTTCACACTGGTATAGTGGAAAGAGTTCTGGATTTGGAACAAAATGCTCTGGGTTCAAATCCATGTCATGAAACCCTAGGAAAGCCATCTGACCTCTTTCATTAGCACTCTCATAACTAAAATAGGGATGATGATAATAATAGCACCCCTTTATAGGGTTGCTATAAGGATCCAATGAAGTAATGCTATAAAATGTCAATTTGTGGTGGTCTTCTTTTTTTCAAATAAGGCAGCTCAGGTCAGAGAGTTGATGCATATAACCTTCCAAGTGTTAATTTCTTCCTCTGCAAAATGAGGAAAAAATTTGGGTTATCTACCTCAGAAAGGAAGAATGGTATTGGGGCATAGAAAGTTGGCTCCATAACTAGGAGAACCTGACTTTACATCATTGGCAAATGCTGGAAAGTTGCCTGACCTCTCAGTACTCTAGGTGATTTGCTAAGACTATAAGTTGCAGAAAATGTTAACTTGCACTGACAGTGAGTTCCCTATATCAACGGAAATCATGGGTCTTGTCCTTATATTCCCTATCAACCAACTGGAGAAGTCTCATGAAATGCTAATGTTAAAGTACATGTGAAACTGAAAATTGCTACACTAATTTAAGGTATTATTATCTTTAGGTATATAGACGCAATGGTCACAGAGCAGATAGAGAAGTTGCTTTAAGAACCAGGGATATCTGGGTACAAGTCCTGCTTGATGGCCATGGACAAATCCCATATCCTCTCAGTTCTCTAGGTAACTTTATAAGCTGATAAATTGTAGAGAAGGAACCAAGCTTCATTAGTAGGAATTTTCTTACCTGGGAATTCCCTATGCCAATAAAATCACATACCTAATCTCCATCCTTATCCTGTTATCTTTAAGTATTTAAGAGATCTTTGCCAAATTAGTGATTTAATGCAAATGTCTATAAATGAATGATGTAGATGTAGATTATTTATAGGATGGCACATTTCTTTTAGCACAGCATCCTTATAAAGGTCATTGTTGTTGTTCAAGCATGTCTAACTCTTTATGACCTTATTTGGGGTTTTCTTGGCAAAGATAATGGAATAGCTTGTCATTTTCTTCTCCAGCTCATTTTACAGATGAGGAAACTGAGGCTAATAGTGTTGACTTACCCAGAGTCACACTGATAGTGTCTGAGGCTAGATTTGAACACAGGAAAATGAGTCTTCCTGACTCCTGGGTAAGGTACTTTATCCCCTGCACCACCTAGCACCTCCAAATTGAGATTTCTATCTAAAGTCATGGCAGGTCACATTAATCCTTTCACTCTTTCTCACCTTTGATTAAATTGTGAGACCATTGAGGGTAGGACTGTCTTTTGCCTTTCTTTGTATCCATACCCCTTTGTGGCAGTGTCTGGCATAAAGTAGGTGATTAATAAATGCTTACTGAATGATTGATTGCTTGCCTTTCTTGCATTGAACACCCTCATATCTCATCAATGACCTGCTCCTTATCTTTGATGTTGTCCATATCACCAGCTCTTTTAAAAATGTGGCTTTTTAAGTGATTCATTTGGTCTCAGAATGCTACAGATCTACAGTTGTTAATACTGAGAACTACAAAATTAAATAAGCAAATCACCAAATAAATAAACACATAGACAAGTAAACAAATACATGAGGAAGAGTCTGACTCAGTTTTGACTAAAGTTCTGCAGCGGCTCTAAGCCCTTGAGTTCCCCCATGAAGATCCAAATAGAAATGTTCCATAAAACATGTGTGAGACCGCACAATAGAACAGTCCTTACATTTTACATCAAGCTACATCAGGGTCACGGGAGGTGTTTTATTAGCACAGTCAACAATAATATCGTGATTTTTATTAGGAGGAAAAGAGAGTGAGAGACTACTAATTATTTTTCAGCCCGAGGGGCATTTTTCCTGAAATGACTGTTAATTTGATCATTGTCGAGCAGTTCACAGATTTACATGAACTTATTTCACTGTGACACATGGTTAAGAACTAGAGGAAGATTGTTGCTTTATTAATGGCTTTCAGTAAATGTATTCAAAAGTGCTAACTGTGTGGGTGTAGGGATGATAGTGATAGTACTCAGAAGGTTGAAGCCTTTTGGAAGGAGCGAGCCTGAAGCCCTTTTCACATGATGTTTTCTTTGTTCATGCAGTGAGATGTTAAGCCTGCAAGAATGAAATAAAATCCCAGTGAAATGAGAATGGTGTTGTCTCAGATCTTACCAAAGTGGCTTTTCTAGCAATGTCCCATTCTCCCCTACTCCCACCCCCAAATAGAGCCCAGACAGGCATAAAAAAAACCAGTATTTTTTTAAAATGGATCTTTTGTTGAAATTAACAGACACTACCTAATATTTAATTGTTAGGATATTAGAGCACAAGGATAATCTTAATGAAATTTCTATCTCACAAAGAAAAAAAATACTTGGCAGCAGGTATAATCATCTATACATTATTTTGCAGTTTCCTACTCTATCACAATTTTTCGATGTAATCATATTTAGATTGGGACATACAAAAATCACCTACATACTTACATGAGAAAGGCCTACATTTGTTTTACTTGACTTTTTACAAATTCAGACATCTGGGATATGCCTTATAGTATCTTCTTTGGCCATGAACATATGAGAGACTGTTAATGAGATAATTCAACCCAATTCCATAAATATTTATTAAGCACCTTCTGTGTGCCAGGCACTCTGACAAGCACTGATTATAAAGTAAAAAGTAAAAATCTCTGTCCTCAAGGAGATTACATTCTACTTCTTTGGGGGGGGGGGATGGGAGGAGTGCAGACATGTATAAAGAAGTAAATGGAAAAGTGTGTGTATATACACACACACACACACACACACATATACATATATGTGTGTGTATTTGTGTGGAGACAGATCCTCTTCTGATTTCCTGATTTCCCCTACTAGATGGTACACCTGGGTCTAACTTTCTCTAGGGATTTAAGTGTTGAAGACCATTTTCCTCTTCACAATCAGTGAGGTCTACAGTGCCAGAAAACCTATTTTTCACTGATAGAAGTGTTCTTAAAAAGTATCTATCTTTAAAATAGCCTAGATGGACCCACTGTTTACAATCTATACTGAGGCGTTTTCTAGTATACTTTAAAATTCAGTAGTTTTTAATAAGTGTTGGGATTTTGAAATGATGGCTAGAAATTTTCTTCCATAATCAACTCTGTTCCCTCATTGAAAAAAGAGGTTGTTGATCAGGTTTTTGACATGGCAAGTCACATGTATCTGTGATTTAAGTCAGTTGTGTTGATCTAAAGAAATGGTGGAAACTATTTAGTTAAAAAGATATGTACCAATGTGTTGTTTACATAATAATATGAATTTTTAAAAATGGCAAAGTTGCAACCACAACAAAATAACTCAAGAGACATAGCCTCCTGATAATGCTGCCCTTCATACATTATAAAAAGGGTTAGTTATCTTGAATTCTAGGGCTTCTGGTAAATTTTGAATCCCTTTGTGTTTTTATTACATAATAAACTGGTATAATTTGCTTTTTCAAAATGCCCTTATTTTTAAATCTGCTTGGTACAGTTGTGTTTAGTTTTTGTGAATCCTAAAGATTAATTAACTGAGTTCAGGTTGAGACAGAATGGTGTGAATAGTACATGACTTGGAGTCAGGAAGATCCAGATTCAAGTTTTATATTAGCTATTCAATCTTGGAAAACTCGATCTTTCTATGTCTCAGTTCGTTTTATTTTGTTTTGTTTTGTTTTTAATTGGTAAAATGAAAGAATTGGACTCAGTGGCCTGTAAAGACCCTTCGGGCCTCAAGTTTAAGATCGTCCTAAGATTCCCTAAGCATAAAGCCAGTCTTAATGGAAGAGAAAATGAAAGAAGTAGTATTGAGAAATCAACAACAGCCAGGAATGAAGAAAGAGAAATTATTTGAATTGTACTTTGTCCTTGAATGAGGCGGTTGGGCTAGATGGTTTCTAAGTATCTATTTTTTCTTTTTCTTTAATTTTTTTGGAGGGGGGGGGAGGTAGGGCAATTGGGGTTAAGTGACTTGCCCAAGGTCACACGGCTAGTTTTTGTGTTAAGTGTCTGAGGTCAGATTTGAACTCAGGTCCTCCTGACTCCAGGGTCAGTGCTCTATTTAAGTATCTTTCTACATTGAATAATATGAAGAGTCATTAGGAGGATCAAATGAAATAATTTATTGAAAGAATTTTCTTAACTTTGAAATGTAGCATAAATGCAAAGTATTTTTATTCAGTACCTCACCTCACTTGTACCTATATTCTCCTGGCCTATAGCCAACATTTCCCCATTGTTTTAATTATGTGTGTGTGTCTATATGTGTGTGTGTGTGTGTGTGTGTGTGTGTGTATCTTTATATACATATATATTATAGATAGATATATAGATTTATATGTGTATATTTTTTCTTGGATATTAGCTACTTACAAAAGATATTTAATGCAAAGGTTATCTATCCTCACTCCCATCAGCAATTTTCTCCTCCCAGTTAGGTTAATTTTGTTTTTTGCAGCATCTTTTCACTTTTCATATAATTAAAATGATCTGTTTTATCTTTTGTGATTGCCTCTATCCATCATTTGATTAAGAATTCTACACCACTAGATCTAATTGTGAAAGGTACCTGCTATGGTTTTGTTTCCTATCTTCTTTTTAATAGTATGACCTTTAATATTTAGGTCACATATCCATTTTGAATTTATTGTGGCTAAGCCTCATTTCTGCTAAACTTCTTCAAAATTTTCCCAGAAATTCTTGTCAAATGAGAGTTCTTCCCCAGGATTTATTTTATTGGGCTTACCAAATAATGTATTATTGAGCTAAGGTTTCTTTTTTTCCCTTGTTCTTTGTCTTATCTCACCCACTGATCTACTTATATGTTCTTGGACCATACAAGATAATTTTCACAATTATAACTTTGTGGCATAATTTAAGATTTGGAAGTGATATTTCTCCTTCATTCATGCTTTCTTTATTAAACTCCATTGATGTTATATATATGTGTGTGTGTGTGTGTGTGTGTGTGTGTGTGTGTGTGTGTGTGTGTGTGTGTGTGTGTGTATAAAGTATGGATATATATGGTTATGTATACATACATATAGTTTCTACATGTAATGTAGAATATATGGCATAGATATTATATACTTTTTATATATGATACCGATTTTGGTATTAGTTTGTCTAATTCCATAAAATGTGACTCTGGTAGTTTGATTGTTATAACACTGAGTCTGTAAATTCATTTAAACTGTATCATCAGCCATGAACCCTGAATATCCCTCTAGTTATTCCTTTTAAGAGCATTTTATAATTTGCACCTATACAGTTCTTGCATGTTCCATGGTAGATTATCTTCTAAATATTTTAAGATGTTGGAGTATATCTTGAGTATGATTGACTTTTCTATTATTTTCCTAGATTTTGTTGTAATATTAAAAATGTGCTTTATTTTGTGGGTTTATTTGGGATTCTACTTTGCTAAAGCCATTCATTGTCTCAGCTGGCATTTTTTGGTGATTCTCAGTGATTTTGCCGAATCAATTAACATATCAGTAAATTCGGATATTATCACTTCTGTTCTATTGATATTTCTTTTTGGGTGGTATTATTGCTAGTGTTTCTAGAAATATGTCAAATAAGAATGGGGAAAAGGAGGAATTCTTGTTTTTCTCTTCTGTTTATTGGGAAAACTTCTAGTGTTCCCATTACATGTAATTTTTAGCCTTTGGTTTTAGATATAGGCTTTTTATTATATGAAAAAGAGGCCTAACCATTTTAATTAACAAGAACTTAAAACTTTCTCCACTAGAATCTTCCTCTGGTGCTTTTATCTGGGCACAGAAATGACCTTCAGTTTTTGAAGGCCATGCCAGTAGAGAATAAGCTCTGGCAGATCTTGCAAGCTAGAAAAAAATTTACTTACAGGTTCAATGGTAGATGCCATGTTTTTCATCAAAAGAATGACTTAGCAGAGTTTTCAGAGACTCAAAGCCAAGTTGATTACAGGGTGATGAATTTTTTGCCCATTGCAAATACAGAATATCAAGTTATGGGAAGTTGTGATCTGAATTGTTAAAGAGAAAATTTTATAAAAATTATGAATGTTGAAATATTAAAATACATTAAAATAAATAATGTTAAATAATGATTTTAAATAATTATATAACATTACATTTTCATCCTTAGAACTCTACAGTAAAAGATCTATAAACCTTAAAACAGTTATCACTGCATTCTTTTTTTTTTTAATAAAAAGGAGAAGAAAAGAAAGGGGAGGTATATCTAAAGAAACTGATGTAACATTATGGAAGTTCCCTAATGAGCTCTAATTTTAAAAGGACATTTACCAAAAGATTAAAAGGGTAGCATATATTTGAAACCTATGTAGAGTATATGTGTGTTTTTGCCTATTTTTGTTATATGTGTTCACATGTCTCTATCTATGTGACTTCAAGAGATGTTTGAATAGATAACTCGGCATCTTCTGCCCATCCTTCTCCAAGGAAGATTTTTGTTCTTGCCAGGTGGGAGTAGGATACTAGAACCTAGAGGCTAGCCACTCTTGTTCATCACAGAGAGGGGCTAAGGGGCTATAATTTTATCTATGGAGAATTATATCTAGGGGAAATATTTTTTTTTTAGGTTCAAGTTACTCTCTCAGTTACTATCCCTTAACGGGGAACGAGAGCGTCAAGGGGTATATCCAAAGCTTGAGTCCCTACCAAATGACACTTACACAGTAATTGTCAGATAAAATATACAAGTAAGAATATACCGATGTACAAAGTGAATGAGTCCTCCTACTGAGAGCAAGATATTTCAGCTCATACAAAAGAATGAATCCAAGATACTACCAAAGGACAAACTCTCTGAAGTCTCTAGTGTGGTAAGCTGGGGATGGAAATTGATCAAGGGTGCAGTCTTCTACACGTTGGCTTCTTCTCAGTCTTTTTCTTCCTTCAGGAACATCTACCTTAAGAGAATATATGAGAGGATGCTTTTTCACTTCAAACTTTAAACCAGTAGACCAAAATTCTCTCCTTTCCCAAGATCTTATCAACTTGATCTCGCTTGTACTGAGTAATAAATCTCCATCAATAAGGAGAATCATCTGGAAATGAATGCCTGGTTACAACTACATAAAAGAAAACTATGTAATGGAGAAAGGACTGATGGAATCTGAATGTGTATTTTTTACTTTTATTTTTTTTTTTTTACTTTCTGAATTTTTTTTTCTTTTGGGTCTCTGTCTTCTTTCATAACATGACTAATATGGTAATATGTTTTCCATGATTGAACATGTATGGCCTATATTGCTGTTTCTGGAAGGGGAGAGATGAAGGAGGGAGAGAAAAAATTTGAAACTCAGAATTTAAAAAAAATGAATGTTAAAAATGTCTTTGTATGTAACTGGGGAGAAATAAAATATTATTTAAAAAAAGAATTCAGTCATATGCGTACCATAACAAAGGATGTAGGCAGGCCAGAGAAGTAGGATTCAACACAAAATAAAACAAACAGTATAGACAACTCTCACTGGATTAAAATGTTTCCAAATTATCACAGTGAAATGTGCTATAGGTAAATGTGAACTTGCACATATAGGTCAAAAGTTCAATTGTGTAAGAATATTTTAGGCAAGACCTAGCTTCATGATAATTCATGAGGAAAAAAGGGATTTAGGTGTTTTTCTGACTGCAAGTTCATCACACAGAAGCAATATATGGTTACCAAAAAACAAACAGTCTTAGACTTACTTAGTAGAAGTATTTTATCTAAAACAAGGGAGTGATTGATGCATTGTTCTCTATGTTACTGTGAACACACCTTCAGTATTATGTTCAATTCTAGGTGATTTATTCAAAAAGACCTTTAATAAATTGAAGCTAACACAGAGGAAACTGACTAGAATGTTGAGATAATTTGAGATTGCTGTATGAGGAATGAATAAAAGAAGTGGAGATGTCCATGTTTGGGTAGAGAAAACTTTGGAGAGAATGACATTGACAGGTGTCTTCAGAAATTTGAATAGCTTCCATAGAATAGAGAGTAGACTTATTTTACTTATTTCCAAGTGGCAAAATTTGTACCAGTGGTCACAAAATCTTCTATAAGGACAAGGAAGAATTTTCTAATAATATTAGTTCTGTCATTCCTCACCCAACAAGCATGTAGAAAGAGGATGTCCTTATGGAATAAGGGCCTGGTATACATTAGGAATTTTAAATCCTCAGCTATGAGTTCTATTTAGGTTAGTTGCATCCATTATGCATCAAATTATGTGACCCTTTGTCCTTTTGTTCATAATAATATTTCATTGGTTTAAAAAAGTCTTTATGAAAAGAAGCAAAAGTGTAGATGGTAATAGCCAAATAGATTATTGATGTAAACTTCAAACAAGTATGCAATTTGCATATGAGATCCCTGGACTAGATGATTCTCCAGCACTAAGATTCAATGTACTTAACTTTCTAGTTTCATAATAATGAATCTGAGAATTAAAGAAAGATTACTTTTCTCCCAGAAAGCTCATACAATTATAGAATTTGAGAGTTGGAGGAGATCTCTGAGGTCATATAGTTCAACTGAGTTTGATTCATATTTCACACACACACGCACACACCCACAATTTCCAATTCCCTACAAGTACTTAGATTAACACAAGATTTAATATAGGCTTATTTATCCTTATAAAATACACACTATGGTCCGTATCAACACCTCTTTGCAATCAGGAAACCTGTATCCTTTCTGGAAGGTAGTAAACAATACTCTCCTTTGGTGGATCCCCATTCCCTTGGTGTATGTAATACTAATATGACTCAAAGTAGCATCAAGAAAAGACTGCCACTTGGTACACATTATACCTCAATGTACTGATTCTTTTTTCCCTCTGGGGTCACATAGATAGTATAACCATAAAGTCTCTTTTAAGATCTGCACTGAGGGTCAAAATTTCCATCTCCCTGTTTACCTTCTTTCATTGTGATTCGTTGTGATTCATATTCTCTCTCTCTCTCTCTTTCTCTCTCTCCTCTCCCCATCCTAATTCTCACTATGATATTGGTTCCTAGGTGCACATGGTTTCCTGAAAAGGCCATGTGGATGCATAGACCCCTGAGAAGAGGAATGAGATTTTCCTCTGATCATTCCTCTTGTTGCACATCCCCTTGGGAAGGCTACAATGGGTCAAATTGCCTTCTCTCTGCCCCCAAATGATTTCCCCCTGTGCCAGGAGCCTTCCATTTCTAAATGTGCCTGCCGGATCTCCAGTCTCAGTTAAGAAGAGTGAGGCCTTCATTTATGTGGGCCTTCCATTTCCCTGAGCAAAGGCAAAAATAGTCAACAGACTTCTATCTCTGCCAACATAAAGTAATTTCCATGTTCTGCTGCCAGTTTCCCTTAACCTTCATCACTCAATAACTTTTCCTCCTTGGAGTTCATGCAATTTATATGTGCCATCTACATCAAGATCTTGGTAATTGTGCTTTATAGATCTCCAGGTCACTCCTTCCTTCCTCAATGAGTTTGGTACATTGTTCACAATATCATTCTCTTATCCTCTTACTTAAGAACTTCAATATACATATTGACTGTTTCTTAAACGTCCTAACCTTTTAGTTCCTCAGCCTTTTCTCTTCCCATGATTTACTTTCCACCTTCCCTTAGCTCCTCACAAAGTTGATTATATATGCTTGGTATTACATAACTCACTAATGCAATAGAATTCTGAAATCCCTTATTTTACCATCATCCTTCTACTTCTATTACCAAACTCTACTCTCCCTCCAAAGTATAACTTCCAATCCCTCAATCCCTCAGTTCTCTCCCAAGTCATCTCCCCTAAATTGCCACTCTCCTCTTTTCCCTCTTTTGATTCTTTGGTGGACCAGTTCAGGTCTACACTGTTCTCTTCTCTTGAGTTCCTAACCCCTTTATCATGTCACTGATTGTTCCCTGCCAAACCTTAGCCTTGGATTACTCTATCTACTACCTTCCCTCCTACACATGTGCTGCTGAATGAAAGTGGAGAAAATAACTCAACAATTCTGATGTTGTTGACCACAAATAGATTATACAACCTCAACTGAACCTTCATTGCTGCTAGACAATCCTACTTTACGTCCCCTAACTATGCCACTCTCCATAGCAGCTCTTCCATCCCATTTTATCACTCCCTCCAACTCCCATGACTTCCCCTCCCTCAGATGAGAGTTTTGCCTCATATTTTACAGAAAAAAGACATAATTTCTGATGAACTCCCTATTCCTCATGTCATGTCACTTGTATTCCTTCTTCCACTATGTCTTCCTTCATCCCATCTTATTTGAAAAGATGGCCTTATTCTTTATCAAGACTAACCCCTCAATCTGCATAAGCAATACCATTCCATCTCAGCTATTTCAATAGATTGCCTCCTCTGTTATCACCACTTAATCATTTGTCTCCAATTTCTCCACATCTACTGGTTCCTTCCATTCTGCCTTCTAACATGCCCATGTCTCTGCCATACCCAAGCAAGCCTCACTAGATTCTTCCCATTATCTATCATCCCATATCTCTTCAACCCTTTGTGACTAAACTCCCACGATAGACTGTCTACAATAGGTGCCTCCATGTTCTGTTCTCTCAATATCTTCTGACCCCTTACAACCTAGCTTCTGATCTCATCATTCTATTGAAACTTCTCTTTCCAGAGTTACCATTGATCTCTTAATTGCCAAAGCCCACGTCCTCTTCTCAATCCTCATTCCCCTTGACCTCTCTGCAGCCTTTGACACAGTTGAACAGGCTTCTCCTTGATACTTTCTGTCCCCTAGTTTTTGGACACCAATCTTTCCTGGTTCTCTTTCTACTTACTAGACTCCTCCTCAGTCTTCTTTGCTTGATCCTCATCCATGTCATGTCTTCTAAGCATGGATGTCCAACAGAGCTTGGGACTGGGCTTTCTTCTCTTCTCCCTCTATATTACTACACTTTGCGGTCCTGTAGATTTAATTAACGTCTTGATGCTGATTTTCAAATCTATCTTGCCCCAACCACTCTGCTGATCTGAAGTCTCATATCTCCAACTACCTTTTAGAGATCTTGAATTGGCTATCCAGTAGACATCTTAACCTCAACATATGCAAAATGGAACCAATCATCTTTTCCCTAAACCCTCCCCCACTCTACCTACCCTATTACTGTTGAGGGCAATGTTATATTCCCTTCAGGCTCACCACTTACGAGTTACCCTGGGCTTCTCAAAATCTTTCATTGACCCCCACCCACCCAAATCAATTTGGTTGCCAAGGCCTATTGAATTCACCTTTGTAACTTTAGAATATGTTCCCTGACACTGCCACCACTCTGGTGCAGGCCCTCATCACCTCATACCTGGACCATTGCAGTAGACTACTGGTGGCTATACCTGCTTCAAGTCTCTCCCCAGTCAGTCTCTCCTCTATTCGGTCACCAAAGTGATTTTCCTAAAACACAGGTCAAACCATGTCATTCCCTTTACTCAATAAACTTCAGGAGCTCCTGATTGCCTCCAGAATCAAATAAAAAAATATTTTGTTAATCATTCAAAGCCCTTCATTGTCTAGCCCTTTCTTCCTTTTCAGTCTTTTTACACCTTGCTCTCCACCATAGACTCTTCTATCCAGATCCAATCTCCTTTCTGTTCTAAGAAAAAGATTCTCCATCTTTCAGGTTGGGGTATTTTCTTCGGCTCCCTCCCATCCCTGGAATTCTCTCTCTTCATCTGTGCCTACAATTAAAATCCTATCTTCTCTAGGAAGCCTTTACCAACCCCTTTTAATTCATGTGCCTTCCTTCTTATAATTTACCCTCCAATTTATTCTGTATATTGCTTGTTGGTACATGCTCGTTTGCTTGTTATCTACCCCCTTAGACTGTGATCCCCTCAAGGGCAGACAGTCTTTTGTCTCTTCTTTGTGTCCCTAGGACTTTCTATACTGCCTGACACATGGTGGGCTCTTAATAAATATTAATTGACTGACTGAATAATCATTACAACCCATTTGCAGCTAGATTTTCTCTGTGTGTGTTTCTCTTTGTTTTCTTGGTCTACATGGGGTCTAAAATTCTATATAGGAAAGGAGCAGATGCTACTTATAAACAAAGAAAATTATGAATGTGTTAGAGTGGACAGAGTGCTAGATTTTTTAAATCTATAGATCTGAGTTTGAATCCTGACTATTCTCTTTATTACTTGAATGACATAACTCAATGCACCTCATCTCTCTCGTACTTATTTCCCTCATCTGAAAATAGGGGAGATTTACTACATGATTTCTAGGTTTGCTTATATCTAAATTTATGATCCTAAATAGATGATTTTGAAATACAACTAATTTACTTATGTCGATCTGGTATAATGAAAAAATCTTACAGAAAAGATGTAATAAACATATCTCAATCTTAAGCAATAACAAGCATTATTAAGCACCCATGACGTGTCAGGAATCATGTAGACACTGGTTATGCAAAGACAAAATGAAATAGTCACTCCCTGAAAAAAAATGTAAAACCTTATTTTTAATGGAGATAGTAGTTGCCCACGTAAATATGTAAGCAGTTAGGTGGCACATTGAATAGAGTGCTTTGCAGTCAGCAAGACATGAATTCAAATCTAATCTCTAATAGCTGTGAGACCCTAACCAGGTCACTTAACTTTGGCCTACTTCCGTTCCTTCATTGTCCTCATCAGTAAAAATGGTGATAACAAATAACACCTATCTCCTGCCAGTGTTGTGGGGATAAAAGGAGATAACATTTGTAAAGTGCTTTATATATTTGTACATGATGGCTAGTATTAAGTGTTATTGTTATTGCAGTCATTTTCAGCAGTGTCCAACTTTTTGTGACTCCTTTTGGGGTTTTCTTGACAAAGATACTATAGTGATTTGCCATTTCCTTCTCCAGCTCATTTTACAGATAAGGAAACTGAGGCAAATAGGGTTAAGTGACTTGCCCAGGGTCACACATCTAGTAAGTGTCTGAGACCAGATTTGAACTTAGATCTTGACTCCAAGCCTGGATCTCTATTCACTATGCCACCTATCTGCCCATTATTCAGTACTTTCAAAATCAGTTTAATATATTTGGGTGTGGAGGCACTAACAGCTGGGAAAGAGCATGATTTTTTGCCCAACTTTTTCATAAAGAAATATATCTTGAAATGTTAGAAGACAGTTTTTTTCTTCTTCTAAGTCACTTCATTCAGGCTATGAGTGGTTAATATTCTAATATTCTGAACTGTGATTTCCATGATGGACCACTCTCTCTTTTCAATAAAAAATGCTGAAAAGCAGGAGGCAAACTTGGCATTTTTCATGGATATACATGCATCCTCAGACATTTAGAGTTCATAGATGCTTTTCCTTTTCTCTCCCTTGTTTCCTCACTCCTATTAATCTGCTCACCCATACTGTCTAGGGATATTTCCTTTTTGCCTAGTGTAACAGAACTGTCCAATGAAATCCCAAAACTTAAAGATGCATGCAGCATTCTCTGCCTGATGCAGTCTGTCATGTGGATTTAAAGCATGTAGAGGTATGTTATGACTATTCCAAAATGAGAGATTGCATCAGGCTGAAGATACTGAACATGGTACTCTGGATTGAGCTGTCATTGGAGAGTCCCATTATAGTAGGAATAGTCCACACTTCAGAAAAGGAGCAGTGAATTAAGCCAGTATGTGCTATGTATAGAAAATAAGCAAAGAAGAGTTAGAGGTAACAGAATGAGCCTCCTCCTGTATGCAAGACCATGACTGGGAGAGGCAGTCAGAGCAGCAGAGGCCAAGGGACATATAGTAGCAGAGGGAATAGAAGACACAGCATTTCAAGGAGCACAAGAGCATAGTTCTAGTCTCTTCAGGTCCCTTGAAATGTATGTGACTCCTCAGATTAAGAAACACTTTTTCTCACAGCATAGCTTCCAAAAAAAACCCCCAACAACACACAAACATAAAAACCTCACCCCACCCCCTAAAATAGCAAACCCTAACTTACTGCTTCTGTGCTGGGACTTCCATCTTAGAGACAGGTAACATCCATTTTCCTTTTCTTAAGTCCCACTTCCTCCACAAATGAGAACAGTGGAGCAGAAATCACAAGAAGTTTCCAGCATTAACAAGCTATACTTTCCCTTCCAAATCCCTAAGATTTTAAGGGTAGAACAATAAATGATTTATTAGCCAATTAGTATATATATATATATCAGGGACTGCACTAAGTTCTTAGTATATCAAGACAAAAAGTAAAATAATCCCTGCCTACAAGGAAGTTATAGTCTCTTTTAAAAACTCAATTAGATTTTATTTTCACATCAGAATTCTTACCTTTCCTCCTCTCCCTGCACCACCCATTGAGGAGGCAAAAAAAACAAAACCCATTACAAATATGTATAGATATGCAAAATGAATTCGTAAATTAGCAACATCCAAGGACAGAAGGAAAGAAGGGAGGGAGGATCGGAGGGAGGGTCGGAGGGACAGATGGAGGGAGGGACAGAAGAAACAAAGAAGGAAGAATGAAAGGAAAGAAGGAAGGAAGGAAGGAAGAAAGGAGGAAATGAAGGAAGGAAGGAAGGAACGAAGGAAGAAGGAAGGAAGGAAGGAAGGAAGGAAGGAAGGAAGGAAGGAAGGAAGGAAGGAAAGGAGGAAGGAATGAAGGAAGGAAGGAAGGAACGAAGGAAGGAAAGAAGGAAGGAAAGGAGGAAGGAAGGAAGGAAAGGAGGGAGGAATGAAGGAACAAAGGAATGAAGGAACGAAGGAACAAAAGAGTGAAGGAACAGGGGAAAAAGGAAAATCTGTGCTCCAATTCTATTAACTCTCTATCTAGAGAAAGATAGCATGTTTCATCATGATTCCTTTGGAATTGTATAGTCATTGTATTGATCAGTTCCTGAGGCTTTCAAAAATGATTTTCTTTACATTATTGTTGTCCTTGTATAGATTGTTCTCCTGGTTCTGCTCACTTCACTTTGACTTTGTCTGTTTTCCAAGATTTTTTTGAAAGCACTCCCTTCATCATTATAGTATGGCATTATTCAATCACATTCTGCATTATAATTTGTTCCATCATCCCCCAATTGAATAATATACATTCAATTTCCAATCCTTTGCTGCCACAAAAAGAGTTACTATGAATATGTTTGTAGTTGTAGGTCTTTTTACTCTTTCTTTGATCACATTAAAGTATAGACTTAAGGTCTTCTCTGGGTGGAAGGATGTGCACAGTTTTAAAACTGTTGGGGCATAGTTCTAAATTGCTTTCCATAATGGTTGTGACATTTCACAGCTCTACCAACAGTCTAATCCCTCAAGAATTTGTCATTTTCCAAGTTTTTGTCAGTTTAACTGATGAGCATGAGATGATAACTTAGATTTGTTTTAACTTGCTTTTCTCAAATAATTAGTTATTTAAAGCAATATATTCAAATAGGAACAAAATGAAATAGTCCCTGGTTCAAGAAATTCACAGTGTAATTGGAGAAGACAACATATATAAAACTTTCAGCATCATGGTAAATGGAAAGTTCAAAGAGATCCAAGAGTGTGATGGCATAGCAAGTCACAGAAGTCCTTAGAGTGCCTTTGCAAGTAAAATGAAATTTTTCATGTATGTGTAAAAAAAAGCAGTAGGGAAGTCAAGGATGAAGAACACCCCAATAAGGTTTCTTCCCATGCTACCTTGCCTGGATGGGGTCTTGCATCTTATGTCTTTCACTTTTTCCCCCTTCCTCTCTCTGAATTCCTCGGTTATGCCTAGCAGTGGGATCTCTGCATTAAAGGGTATTGACAAGATAGAGCTATGAATTGATTCACCCAGTCTTGAAAGTAATTTGAAACTATCCCCAAACTCAGTAAACTATGTATGCCATTTGACCTGGCAATAGTATTACTAGTCATATACAACAAAGGGATCAAGAAATAAAGTTCAGAGGAAGACAGCAGAGCAGCTTTGAAACTAACATGATAAGTTATTAAATGCATTGTTTTTTAAGAGCTGTGAATATTAAAGATTAATGCTTTCATATACAAGTATCTTTTCATTTCCTTAGTAGAAATGTCCCTGTTTTTTAATGTTTATTAAGCTCAGAATTTTAAAAAAAAATTAAATTAAGACAAAAACCAAAAGCATATGGATAGAAATTTTAGTTACTTTTTAGAGTACAATTCCACATTGCTTTATATAATATATATTCATAGCTCCACAAGTGTTGTATTAGTTTCCCTATTTTCTTGTGACCACGTCTTGACAACATCTTTTGTATTCCATGTCAGGTATAAGGTAAAAAGCTCAGTGTTGTTTTATTTTTCATTTTTCATCTTTAGTTTTTTACATAGAAAGATATTTCATTTGGTTGTTAAAAGTTTGCAATTCTTTTGAGAATGGTTTGCTCACACTCTTTGTTTCCTTGTCTATTGAGAATTATTCTTGATCTGCTTCTTAATCTATTCATGTACTTCTGAGAGTAATTCACAAAGTAAGAATGAATGGGTCCATCACAAATCTATGTTATCTAGTCTCACTGGGTATTCACTGCAGCAAGGCAATCTTTTTAGTCTTCCCTAATTAATTTTCTATCCTGCTCACCACAATAGATGTTCCACACCTCTGTTTTGCTATTTTTAAGCATCCTATAACATCTTTTTCTCCTGCCTTTGGAGATGAAGAAATTAACCCCCCCAAAATGAGGCTTTTCTCCAATAGTTCTTTCTTTTCTTTTTCTCACATTCCCTTGACTTCACCCACTACTCTCTCTTCCATTATTTGAGTTTTTGATGAAGATATGGCCTTTCTGTTTGCCTATGTCAACCCCTGTGTATATCCACTTGATTATTTTCTCCTCCTTCCATTCCAGAATAGTGCCACTACTTTCATTTCCCTTCTCTCTAAACTTCAACCTTACCTTATATGTTATTTCTCTGATGCTTACAAGTATATCCAACTTTTCTTTTCTATTTAAAAAAATCCTTATTACATTCTACCCTATTATCTATCAAAATATATCTCTCTTCTCCTTGTCATACTATGTCTTTTAAAATGAAGGCACACTATTTCCCTTCTCTCAAGATGGTAGACAAAAAGCCCCCAAAGGAAACGAAGGTCAAAAAGGAAAAAAAAAAAGAGAGAGAACAAAAAAGAAAATGTGACTGAAAAAATGGTAAATAAGAAGATGGCGGTGTAGAAGCAGCAACATATCGCAGCTCTAACATAGCCACCCCAAAATACCCATAAAATAGGACTCTAAACCAATCCTGGAACTCCAAAACGCACACAAAGATACTTCCCACTAAAGTCAGCTCGGCTACGAGGA
>CM053584.1:258581039-258597957 GCA_028627135.1 Pseudochirops cupreus
CTGGAAGCCCATCTGCTGATCTGTTTCTTTGTCTGCTTGTAACTTGTTTGTATTCTCTGAAGTTCAGGGTGTTGACTTTTTCCCCTGAACTAGGTAAATGATATACATTTGATTGATTAAAATAAGACTGTTAACCCATTTTGAATTGCTTTCCTTTAGAAAATCAGATCTAAGAACCTGCACTAGCAACCACCCTGGGTATGCTAGGGTGCTTGCTGCTACAATAATATGTCCTTGTCTTCACTGTTGGAAATTATTTTTCTTTTATTTGAATTTATTGTATTTATGTTTTTCAGTGTTTCATTCAGTGCCTGACACTCAGTAGGTACTTAAGAAATAATTGCTTTCTTTAAATTTGGAATTGGCTTTCCATTGTATATGAAGATACCAGTCTTTGACCCATAATCAGTGGGAGATACTCAAACAGTAACTGGTGATCAATTTGGCTGAGCCATTGTTCTTCTAGGATCACAACACCATAGATTTAAAGCTGGAAGGGTCCTTAGAGATCATATGGTAGAAAGAATACTGAACATGGAGTCTCAGGACCTATTTGCTTCAGTTTCCTCATCTGTAAAAAGAAAGTGAAAATATCACCTATGTCCCAGGGTAGTTGTGAGGATCAAATTATGTAATAACTGTAAATCACTTAGTGTAGTGCCTGGCACACAGTAAGTGCCATATAAATGTTTTAGCTTTTATTATTCACATTCCAACACTGAGCAGACAAAATTGGAATGGAGCGGATTGAGATTGGATTGAGTGGAGGCTCCACTGACCTGTGTACGCTAGGAGATGCACCTTAGGGACAGTATAGACAGTAAAAGATGGCTTCATTTCCCAAGAAGTATAGAAGTGGGCATATCACATATACACATGCCCACACACACACACACACACACACACACACACACACACACACACTCAAACATAAGAAATTCCTAAGGAATGATTACAAAGCAACATATCTGTAAGCACAAGATAACGTCATAGAAATTTGTGATAGAAAAAAGTTTATAACATGGCAATATTTTTAGGTACGTATCATGTAAGGAAGATTGTAGTCATTTGATTTTCTATTCAAACATAACATTTTTAAAAGAAAAAATAACCTCTAAAAGGGAAAAGCCAGAAGTATTTCTTGGATAATTGTAGATCATTTGAAAATCTAAATTCCCAAGATCTTGAATTAACTAAGCTAAGAAGGTCATTCTAATCATCAGAAATATATTTGGAAGAGGCAGAAGTTTAACTCCCATCATTTTCTCATAGAAACAGAGGCAAAAATGAATTAAGTGAAAAGGCTAGAGGGTTTATGCTGATAGTGTAGATGGAAGTTAATTACTGAACAGAGAAGGTGGAGCTACATTTGCCCTGACAGTACAAGCAGCCAAGAAGAATGTTAGATATGTTTTTCAGACTCTTCATGTCCATATTTAATAAGTAAAAGGGCTCTATTTTATACCACAGATCATCTAGAATCCCTGTGGTGAGTCTTAGATCACAGTCCTTGGCCATTATCCATTTAGAAGCTATGTCAGTGTCCCGGGGGCTCTCAACTTGGAAATTATACTTTATGTCCAGAATGACCAGTTATGGGTTACTGAAGTAAATGATGTTTCAAGAGGGAAAGGTGGGTCTGAGCAGCAAGAAGGATGTATTTTGAATTCGCTTGCATTACCTCTTAGATTAATTTGCCACAATTTGGCTCACAAAGAAGTAGCCTAATATGATTAAGTCTGCTCACCTTGATTTCCTTTATGGAATGCCCCATTACTTTTTATGGAAATGTTCCTGTTTCAAATAGTGAGCCAAAGTAAGCTTTCATGAAATTCAAAATAATAATAATAATAATAATGCTTGCCAGCCCTATTCTAGGACATTCAAATCCATTCGTTCATCAAGCATATATTAATGTTTGAATTTATTGATGGGCAGAGCAGAAATACAAAGTTTATATAAGATATGATCCCTGCTCTAATAGAACTTACAGTCTATCAGAGGTCAAAATGACAAATGCAGATAAAGAACGTACCCAATTTTTTGTTAAGTACAATAGAGAATTCAAAAACAAAATGCTGATTGTGTGACCGACATACTCAGTATATTAGAAGGGGCAGTATTATCTTAATTATGATTAATTATTTTATTTTATTTATTTTAATTTATTTTATTAATAACTGACACTTTCATTATGATTACTAAACTAAAAATTTTTGGGGAGAGGTTACAGAGTGGGGAAAGAAAAGGGGAAGGTAGAACACTATATGTGAAGTAGAAGAATAGTTTCAAGAAGATAGCTGAGTGGGATGTAAAATGTATGTATGGGCTCAGCCAGCTATAGTGGACAAAGTGATATACTCACCAAATAGAATTATTTTGGGTTCAAGAGAAGACTTAGAGAATCTGAGAGGGTTTTGTCCCATAGGGACTGATCTCTGATCCAGAGGGCATGGCTACAGGGTAATGCTCAAAGAGCCAAAGGTTTCAGTGGTATGTAGAAAGTAATCATTTGGCTGCCGGAGAAGGAAGAGAAGGGAATGTGTTTATGGAATATTGGCTGGGTAGTTAGGTGGTACAGTGGATGGAGTGCCAGGCCTGCAGTCAGAAAGACTCCTCTTCCTGAATTCAAACCTATCCTCAGACATTTACTAGCTGTGTGATCCTGGGCAAGTCACTTATGCTGTTTGCCTCATTTCTTCATCAGTGAAAATGATCTGGAGAAGTAAATGGTAAACCACTCTGGTATCTTCACCAAGAAAACCCCAAATGGGGTCAAAAAGGGTTGTACATGACTAGAATGATTCAACAACAAGAAATATCTGCTATGTGCCGGAAGTTTTACAAATATCACCTCATTTGATCTCATAGAGCAGGAAGTGTTTCTAGGGGGAATATATCATAAGATTGGAAGGATAAAGTAGCACCAGTTTATGGAGGACTTGAACACCAGGCAAAAGACAAAAATTGGAAGACAGAGTAATTGATATGAAGAACAGGAAGAAAGCATTTTTTTTTTACATTTATCATGATGAGCTAATCAGTCTCTCTTCCCGTGTTGGCCTGCCCTTCATCAGCCTATGAAAACTAAGTTAGTGTAGCCTGTTGGGTCTATTTCTAAACCGGCCCTCACATAGAGAAACTGATTTGTTGATAAAGAATAGAAAAGAAAGGCAAGTTAAACCTTTTTATAGCAAAGCTTTATTATACCTTTAGGGAATCTGGATACTTGGGTAGCTTTCACTGTGTAATTATTTCAGTTTATCTATATTGAAAGAGTCTTGCAAAAAATTTTTGCGCTATACTTCAAGTTGTTGGAGATGTTTATAACATACAAGTGAGAATTAGGACAATTATGATTTTCTGTCAAAAGTAAGCGATGACCAAATATCCCAGGTTCCCCTTCAGTTGTGAGTCCATTGAAATCTACTCCAGGCTCAAGGCTTGCTCTAGGTCAGTGCCTATTCGAAATGTGAGCTTACCCATGTGTTAGCTTCTACCAATGGTTTTTTTTTTATTTCTTAATGGACCAACCTGAGGATATGCTAATTCAGAGCAAAAGACACTAATTAAATAGCATATCAAATTAATTACAGGAAAAAATTACCACTACCCACCCTCCCATAGATTTCCACACCACCAGCGGGGAAGATGGAACAGAAAATACACGGGTCCAGGGAAATACATGGAAAAGACATATGCATAGGGAACTCATTTAGAGAATTCAGACGCTCAAGGAAGGAACAGCGATAGCCAGGGTAACACATGTAAGAAAAGCAGCTCGTATTCATATGGCCACATCTATGCTGGAGTCCCTCTCTGCCTCCAAAGCTATTACTTGTTTCCTCCTCACAACTTCCAACATCATCTGCTGGTTTATCTAAGTCATCAAGATGAAAATTGCTTTCACTATGCCTGTTAATGACTGGGCTCTTCTGCTTGTCTATTCTCCCTAATGCGTGACGATTTTCTGCTGTCTTTGTTGAGCTGTTTTTTGCTATGTCTTTACTGCTGCCACTGAAATTTATCTTCTATGAAGCCTTTTTCCCAGAATCAAAGGGGTCTTGGTTCTTTTAACTTATAATGCCAGGGATCATGATTCAGATTCTCAGTCGGTCACTTCACTCATGGAAATTATGTTTGCATTTCTAATTGCTTATCTTCTGAATGAGTTACAACTCTTTGAATTCAGTCCACTGTTTCACTGAGAAATTCATTCCAATTTTTTCAACTTCCATCAGTGTCCTGGTCATACAAATAGCCTACCCTTCTCTACCTTAAACCCTGCATGGGTGGGGCCTGGTCACAGCTGTTCTCCTACAGTTTTATCTTTGACAACAGCTTCTGAGACCCTCCCACCTCTGAGGGATAACTCATTTCCTCATACCCTGGATCTAGTGACACTGTCTTCCTTCTTGTTTCTTACAAACTCTGTTTCTTGACTCTAAGTGACTCTGGGTATTTCATTGGTTGCCCCCATGTCAGAGATATACTCTTTTATCTCATCTCCATTTCCTAACTTCTCTGGTTCTCTTCAAGTATTAGGAAAGCCTTTCCCAATCACTCTTAATGCTTTGGTTAATTATCCCCAGTTTATCTTGTATATATCTTATTTATACATATTTGTTTGCACGTTGTCTCTTTATTAAACCAAGAGCTCCATGACAGCAGTGACTGTCTAGGGAAGCTAAGTGATACAGTGGATAGAGTACTGAACCCTGGAGACAGGAAGGTCTGAATTCAGTTTTGGCCTTGGATATTCACTCTCTATGTGATGCTGGGAAAATCACTTACTCTCTGTCTGCCTCAGGTTACTCATCTATCAGATGAGGTTAATAATAACACTTTTCTTGCTAGTTTGTTGTGAAAATCAAATGAGATACTACTTGCTTAGCACAGTGCCAGCATACAGTAGACACTTAAGAAATGTTCATTGACTGACTACCTACACCAGAAGTCAAGGGTCACTGTGCGCCAGAAGTTGCAGAAATAATAATAAGGGATTAAAAGGAAATATTAAAGCTTTTTGATCAAAGGAGTGATATAATTAAATTTACGTAGGAAAAAAAATATTCTAGCAGCAGGATAACAAACAATGATTACAAGGCAAGTAGAGGAAAATGATGGAGGTGGAAAGATGTGTTACTAAGGTATTTCCATAGTCCAGATAAGTGGCAACATGGGCATCTCCTAGAATCACGGCTATAAGAACAGAGAAGACAGAGTCACAATACAGGCTGAAGAAGTGGAATCTTTAGGTCATGGTACTGAATGGGTATTGGAGGGGGGGCAGGGAATAGTAGTCTCAGATTCTTCTTTGACTAAGAAAAGGCTGTGGCAAAAGAATATTTGTGCTTGTGTGAATAACTTTCCTTACTCATTAGATTGTAGACAGGGACTGTCTTTTGCCTCCATCCATATCCTTAGCATTTAGCACAGTGACAGGCATGTAGTAGGCACTTAATAAATGTTCATTGATTGATTATTAAGCTATGGGTTTCCAATAACTTCCATTATCTTAGAACTGAAGACAATTCTTACATGGGGTCCAAGATAAGAGAAAGTCAAGTTGCTGTTATAGTTCAAATTTGCTCTGTCGCTCTGTCTTGGAGAGACCTCAAATTGTCTGCAGTGTGCTTATAATGCTGAGATAGTAACAGGACATTAAATACCTGTAAGATGTTTGGTTGGATAAAATGGTTCAGGAGATGTAGCCAAATTATCAATCAGGAAGAAAGAGAGGTAAGTGACTAAGCAAGAAAGAAGAGGTAAATAAGTTTGAGAGAGAGAAAAAAATATAGTAGAAAGCTGAAAAGGTCTTCTGAATCAGTTTCCTAGATTCCAACATAATAAAATGGACCTGATAAAAACATTTCAATGACATTTCCTAAAACTATTAAAAACTAAATTTCCTAAAACTATTAAACGTATTGTTTCCATTTGTGTTTTTTTGAAATTAAAAAAAGATATTTTATTCATTTATTTAATTTTACTTTTCAACATTCATTTCCACAAAACTTTGAGTTACAAATTTTCTCCCTGTCTTTCCCCTACCTCCACCCCAAGATAGTGAGCCTATTGAATACCCCTTCCCCAGTCTTTTCTCTCATATCCTCCCTCACTACTCCCCTAACTTTCTAGTAGAGCAAGATGGATTTCTATACCCCAGTGCCTGTATATCTTATTTCCCAGTTGCAAGTAAAAAACAATTTTTAAATTAATATTTCTTTTTAAAACTTTGATTTCCGGATTCTTTCCCTTCTTCCCTCCTCACCTACCTTCACCAGGAAGACAAACAATTCAATATAGATTGTACGTGTGTAGTTACGCAAAACATTTCCACAGTAGTTATATTGTGAAAGACTATACTTCCCTCCATCCTATCCCACCCCCCCCACTTATTCTATTTTCTCCTCTGACCCTGTCCTTTTTGAAAAGTGTTTGCTTGTAAGTACCTTCTCCCCCAATCTTCCCTCTTTTCTATCATCTTCCCTCTTATCCCCTTCCCCTCTACTTTCCTATAGGGTAAGATACCCAATTTAGTGTGTATGTTATTCCCTCGTTAAGCCAAATTCAATGAGAGTAAGATTGACTCATTCCCTTTCACCTTCCTGCTCTTCTCCTCCATTGTAACAGTTTTCCCTAGCCTCTTTTATATGAGATAATTTACCCTATTCTATTTCTCCCTTTTTCCTTCTCCCAATATCTTCCTCTCTCACCTCTTAATTTTATTTTTTAGATATCATCCCTTCATATTCACCTCATCCTGTGCCCTCTGTCTATGTATACATGTACACATACACACACACACACACACACACACACACACACACTTATACTCCCCTATACACACATACACACACATATATTCCCTTCAATTATCCTCATGCCGAGAAAAGTCTTATGAATTACAATTATTGTTTTTCCATGTAGAAATGTAAATAGTTTAACTTTAATAAATCCCTTGTGATTTGTTTTTCCTGTTTACCTTCTCATGCTTCTCTTGCTTCTTATATTTGAAAGTCAAATTTTCTGTTCATCTCTGGTTTTTTCAAGAAGAATGCTTGGAAGTCCTCTATTTCATTGAATATCCACATTTTCCCCTGAAGTATTATGCTCAGTTTTGCTGGGTAGGTGATTCTTGGTTTTAATCCTAGCTTCTTTGACCTCTAGAATATCATATTCTAAACCCTTTGATCTCTTAATGTAGAAGTTGCTAGGTCTTGTGTTATCCTGATTGTATTTCCACAATACTCAAATTGTTTCTTCCTGACTGCTTGCAGTATTTTCTCCTTGATCTGTGAACTCTGGAATTTGTCTATAATATTCATAGGAGTTTTCTTTTGGGGATCTTTTTTAAGAGGTGATAGGTGAATTCTTTCAATTCCTATTTTGCCCTTTGTTTCTAGAATATCAGGGCAATTTTCCTTGAGAATTTCTTGAAGGATGATTTCTAGGTTCTTCATTTGTTCATGGCTTTCAGGTAGTCCAATAATTTTTAAGTTATCTCCCCTGGATTTATTTTCCAAGTCAGTGGTTTTTCCAATGAGATATTTCACATTGCCTTCTATATTTTCATTTATTTGGATCTGTTTTATGGTATCTTGATTTCTCATAAAGTCATTAGCTTCCATTTGCTCCAATCTAATTTTGAAGGAATTATTCTCTTCAGTGAATTTTTGAAATTGCTTTTCCATCTGACCAATTCAGCTTTTTAAGGCATTCTTCTCCTCATTGGCTTTTTGGGCCCCTTTTGCCATTTGAGTTAGTCTATTTCTTTCTTTCTTTTTTTTTTTTTTTGCTTTTTGGAGGGCAATTTGGGGTTAAGATCACATGGCTAGTAAGTGTTAAGTATCTGAGGCTGGATTTGAACTCAGGTCCTCCTGAATCAAGGGCCAGTGCTCTCTATTCATTGTGCTACCTAGCCACCCCTGAGTTAGTCTATTTTTTAAGGTGTTATTTTCTTCAGTCAGGCTGTTGACTTGTTTTTCATGATTTTTTTTGCATCATTCTCATTTGTCTTCCCAATTTTTCCCCTACTTCTCTTACTTGATTTTCAAAATCCTTTTTGAGCTGCTTCATGACCTGTGATCAATCCAGATTTTTCTTGGAGGCTTTTGATGCTAGAGCTTTGACTTTATTGTCTTCTTCTGGCTCCATGTTTCAATCTTTTTTGTCCCCCCAAAATAATTCTATAGTCTGATTATGCTTTCTTTGTTTGCTCATCTTGCCAATCAATTACTTGACTTTTGAGTTCTTTGTCGCAGTAGAACTCTGCTTCCAGAGCGGAGAGAGCTGTGTCCCAAATTGCTGGGGTTTTCACAGTTGTCAGAGCTATGAGGAGGGTCCCCTCTCTACAACTACCACAAGCTCTGGCACACTGGTGTTCCTCACCCCAGGGCTACCACCCAAGACTGTGACCCAGATCCAAGTAGGTCAAAGCAAAAGTGATTACCCTCTGAATGGTTGCTTGGTCCCCCTATGATCTGCAGACCAGGAGCAGCAGAGGTGCCATGTGGCAGCACCTTTGCTGCCCCAGTGGCAGGGGCCAGACTGCGCTCTTCTCTCACCCTGGATCAACAGGGTTCCCCACTGATATTTTATTTTCTCTTTGGTGTTTATGAGTTGAGAAGTCTGGAAACCGCCACAGCTGCTGGTGACTCACTCTCTTGAAATCTGCTCTGGCCGGTCTGGGTCACTGGTTGGGGCACCTTGGGTCTGGGCCCATGCAGTTTATTTGGGCCTGCACTCGACTCCTAGCTCAGTAGGATAGACCCTTCCTGTCAGCCTGCCAGGCTGCCTTCAGTGGGAGATTTGTTTCTCTCTGTCACTTTGTGGATTCTGTGCTCTAAAATTTGTTTAGAGTAATATTTTACAGGTATTGGAGGTGGTTGGTACAGGAACTTAAGCAAGTTACTGCTTTTACTCTGGCCATCTTGGCTCCACCCCCTCATTTATGTTTTATGAGACATACAAGTAGTGAATGAAACTCTCTTCATATTCATTTTCATGGAGGTTGAAAAAATATATAATTTTAAGTAATGTTTCTCAATTTTGATGCCTTGTTCAAGTAACTTCCAAAACTGTATGTAGTTTCAGCTGTCATTTTTATAGCCTTTCTGAATACTCTGTCATATTTTACTATACATAGTCCTAGAATAAAAGAGCACTTAGGAACATAAGTATAAGGAATCTTACATTATGTGATCTCATCAATTCTCTTGGGTTGAATAGTCATGTCTTTGTGAATGGTTCCCAAATCTATATATCCCAAATCTATAATTTCTCACCTAAATTTCTAGTCCCCCATTACCAGCTGCCTGCTTAAACTCCTTCACCTGAATGTTGCACAGGGACCACAAATTTAATATGTCCAAAATAGAAGCAACCACAATCTCTGCTAAATCCTCCCTTCCAAACTTAATTATTTCTGTTGAAGGGACTGCCATTCTCCCAGTATTATCTCATTTGTAAACAGAATCATTCTCAATTCTTTCTTAATCCTCATCCACCCAAATCTGACAAGTTACCAAATCTTATTGGCTCTTCTACTACAATAGAAGGAAAAAATCTGCCTTCCCATTTTAATAGCCTCTAACCTATCCCAATTCCTTATCCCTTTCCTCCTACAAAGTATTTATATTTCTATATTCTTCTCTCCATTGCAACCTCTATGCTTTTGTCAAAATTACCTTCCTAATGTACATGTCTGACCATGTCATCCTGTTTCTCTTTTTCTGCTTATATTCATCGACATGAGGTATTCCTGTTGAGTGGAAAGTCATTACTCTTTATCTTAGTCTATCACAATCCTTAGGTTACTTCAGAGCTCAACTCAGTTGCCATCTCCTACATGAAACCATCACCCACTTCCATCTCCATCCCAACACTTGCACTCCTCATCTTGCTACTGTTCCTTATCTTCTCAAATTATCTTGCATTTCTTATTTAGGTAAATGTACTGGGGTTTTTTTTTTAATTCCTAGTGCTTAGAATAATGCATTGCCTATAATAGTAGCTGAATCAAATAGTAGTATTAATAATAGTAATAATTATAATAATTAACATTATATAGCATTTCAGGGTTTGAAAAACAGTTTATATGTTATCTAATTTGATCCTTATAACCTGTGAGTATTCACATTTTACAGGTAAGGAAACTGAAACTCAGAAAGGATAAGCAACTTGCCTAGGGTCTAACAGCTAGCAAATATATGAGGCAAGATTTGAACTCATGTCTTTCTCACTCCAAATTCAACCTCTATTCATTGCACCGCCTTACTTTCTATTGGTTGAATTGTTTAATCTTTAACAAATTCCTCAGTTTCTTTTTGACTTTGTTTAAAGCATGCCAAAATATTGTATAAAAAATAAAATAATCATCTAGGTATTCTTATCACATAATGTGAATGCTTTATTATTTCCAAGTACGGATTGATTTCTTTTCCATTTTTCATCCAGAAAGTTTGACAAAGAAGGTTGACACAATTAGGTGGTTCTATATGTGTATAAGGACCAGTGTTGCCATTGTTGTTACTTCTGTTACTGTTATTTTCAGCAAAGGAATTGTGAGTACCACATTTAACTGGTTCAGCTCAAGAAAATAAGACTATTGGAACTCCCTTAAAATCCTACCTATACTTAAATCTGCAACTATCATGTGTTTTTAAGAAGTTGAAAGTTAGAAAATAATTTAAAGGTTATTTATTCCTGTGATTTTATTTTACAGATGATAAAACTTATATCTACCTAGACAATACATATCAGAGGCAAGATTTGTTTGCTTGTCTTCTGACTCCAGAGTTCATGTGATTTCCTCTGTACTACACTGAATTCTTTCCCAGTCTGCCATCTGTTTACTATGTAACTGACAATTAAAGATTGGTAATAAAGCCCTATCCAATTCCAAGGTCCCTTTCAATTCTTATATTAGATGATTCAATAATAAACTTTCCTTTTGGGTGTAGGGTGTGGGGGTGGAGAAGAGGACAAGCAGAAAAATGATTTTTGTCAATGTAGGGAGCTACTAGTGTAAAAAACTCTCTCCTCTAATGTACATTAGCAACTTGTTCCTAGTTTATAATCTTAGCTCTTGGGTTTCCTGGGAGATTTAGTCCAAGAGAGTTGCTAAGAGGTTGGGTGACTTGTGCACACACCCAAGTTCACATATTTGACATGTCTACAACTCTTACTGTGATCTCAAAGCAGTGCATCTTTACTGACAATTTGTCCTATTAGAACGAGAGGTTTTTTAGGAAGAAGTGGAGGCGTGTTAGGGAAGATCTTTCTGATATACATAATAGGGAATAGATTCTATTAGAATTGAATAGAATAGAATGAATTCTACTGGTATGGGGAACTTCCAGGAAAGGAAACTCACACTAACAATGAAGGTCAATATTTTTTCTGTATCTTATATTCCAAATGCCCCCAGCCATGAAAGGGTTAAGTGGATTTTCTAGAATCAGAGAGCTACTACGTGTCAGAGGGAGAACTTGAACCCAGGTATTCCTGACTCTGAAGCCAGGTCTGTATACACTTCATGTGCAGTTCAAATCTTAGCTAAAAGAGAATATATTTGATAATTTTATGTTTAATAAAACTGGCTATCAGCTTGCTCTCTCAGTCACTCTAAAGTGGAAGTAGGGGAATCAAGGAGCCTGGTAACAGTGTAACAACTTCCCCTCTGCACCTAGGTTTCCTCGAGTCTACTTTCAAACAACTCATGATATTTAGCTATTAGTCCCTTATTTCCCACTTCCTCATCCTCTTCCCCTCCTCCTTTTTCTTCTTCTCCTTCCTTCTTTCTCTCTTCCTCTCTTTCTTCCTCTCCTCCTCCTCCTCCTCTCTGAGTTAGTGTGCATGTGAGTTTTAGTGGAAGAGAAAGTGCTGCCCCCTGCTGCTTTCTGATTGTCTCTTCCATTCTCTTTCCTGTCCCCCTCCCCCAAAGAAAGAATGCAAGACCCAGACAGGCCTCTGAATTTGAGTAATTCCTATAAAAATTCATGCCAACTTTCATAGTTATACCTTTTGCCAGGACACCATGAACTGTTTCTTTTTGATACATTAATTTACTGTCTGAGCAAATAATGAGACTTTATGTTCTGAAGAAATCTCAACAAGGAAACCCTTCTTAGACTTTTACATTTAAATCCATCCCATACTGAACTCTGTCATTAAAGGCACCCACATTATTCTAAATATTTATCATATAAAAACAGTGGTATGGAAATATGTGAAGAGAGATTTCTTAAAGGAGAAATTCTATTTCAGTGATAGTGATAGTTTCCAACCCAAGTTGCTCATTGAGCATTTTTTTTTTTGGATGGCAGAGGGGATGGGTGAAAATTCAATTCTGATCAATTCAATTTATTGCATAGAAACCTGTGGTTTGACAGAGTTTTCAAAAAGAGAACAACAGGTTTAACTGAAAACAGAAAGAAAACCAGTGAGTAGCTCATTATTGTCTCTACATTAGACTATGATCCAAAAAGGCAAGACTAAAACGATAACATTGTCAACCAATAATTTCCTTCAGGCTTCATAATGTTAGGTGACTTAGGTGGAAGTTATGTAATGTTGAAGAGGTGATAGTGATGATTAGCAATAACAATAGTACTAATTGCATTGCTATAATAAAGATATCGCAATTAATGTTATTAGTTCTTTTCTAGGATAGTCTGTCCTGGTACTTACTATACAGAGATTGAGTGGGCAAAGTTCAGTGTTGATGCAAAACTATGGGGTGGGAAGCTATGTGACAAACACTGGGACCAGTGAAAATGAATAGACTCAGATACCTTTTGATCCACCGATACAGGTTTTCAATATAAATGCAGTCCCTCAGCAAATTGATTTTTATTTATATCTCAATGGCAGACCAGCAGTGCCCAAATGTGGTATGGAAGGTAAACAAGCTTCCTTTAACATTTTCCTCCCACTTTGTTTTCATTTTTAATGCCTTTCCCTAACTGTGATTACTAGTTTCAAAAAGTATTTTTAAAACATTTATAAGAAAAATCACCCCAAAAATGTCCAAATAAATTTAAATTGTCAAGTTACTTTTAGGAATAGCTGAGCATTGCTCAGTGTTTCTGCATATTCCAGGAAGTTGAAAAAAGCTTACTAAATGTATTTTTAATGAGCTACATATATTATCAAATAGAGGATTTCTTCATCTTTCCAGCAGGATTGTCTGTTTGGCAAAAAGAAAGGTCCTGTTCTAAGGCTACCTGGGATCTTACATTTGTCTTAAAGTTTTCTCATGTTTACAAATTACACAATATGAGAGCCATGTTACTTTTAATGAAAAACTCTAAGCATTCGCAAACTTTAATTACTATATCAACTTTCTCATTAGAAGGGATTCTTTAACTCAGCTTTAGTTCCCCAGAGCAACTTTCCAATAAGTCTCAATTCAGTGAAAATTCTGTATCCTCAAATAATGTGGCAAAGTCTGAAATCAAACCCAAATCGTTTGCTCCTGTTACATTACCCTGCATAAATTCAGTGTCCCCAACTACAAGACTGTAATACTGGTGGAAGAGAAGGGAGAAAAATTTCCTTTGGCAATCAAAAGAACAATGATAAGTTACCTTTGTCCAAAAACAACAAAATAATATTTCTTAAGGATTATTCATTCTAATACAGGATTTTTCTGCCCCTTTCTAAAAATAAAAGTAAATAATCCCATCTCTTCTCTCTTGCCCCTCATCCAAGGGAAAAAAAAAAATACCCACATGTCTCTCCAGAGAGTAACTACAAAGGGTTAAGCAAAATCAACCCTGACAATACTAGAAACAGTTCTCTCGGTGTGTGTTGGTTCACTGCTCCACAGGGCATAGCAGATGTTGTGTCTGGTAGTAAGAAGGGCCCAGGAGGTGTGGACTGTCAATCACTTTTTTTTTTCTAACTACAGGCTTCACTATGGATATGAAGCAGGACTAAAACAATCTGTCTCAGCTGGGGTGTGTGAGGTATCAATAACCCTTGGCAGAGGTGTCAAGAGCCTTGCTGGAATCAAACTACCCTGCTGACCAGATGCTTACCAAGTTAACAAGATAGCATTCAGCATTCGCCGTCCTTCCAACACAAACAATTAACACAACTGGAGAATGGCTGAACTGAGAGCTTTAGAAAGGAGCCTCACTAACGTTCCTTTTTATGGGCCCTGTGCCTTAGTGCTCATTTTGTTTTGAAGTTACTAGTATGGCACCTAGCAGGTGCATCAGCTAAATTACAGAATTAGATGGAAGGATACAGAGAAACAAAGAATTGTTTTGATAGCATCATCTCATTACAAGTATAGAAACAAATTTCACAGAAACTAAAAGGCATACCCTTCCTCTCCCCCACCTCCCACTTTGTGCCCCAGACAGAAACACTGATATAATCCACTCTGGAAGAACTAACGTTAAAAGACTTAATTAAAATTTGGTTTGGGAAATCTTGCAAAAATAGGAAAGTTTTACAGAAATTAATTGCAGGTGCAATTATTAGAAAACAACCTCCTACATTATTCAAAATGTGCTATTTCCAAGAATGGGATATAATAGGACATCATTCTAACTTTAAAGGGATACTATTATGCTGCATGGTTAAGTAACTTGATTTTTCTCTTCATGACATCAGCTGCCGTGGATCGCCGTACTGTTAATGTCTTTCATTAACCAGAGTATTTCTATGGTTTTTTAAAGTTAATTTTAAACCAGGTTCTTTCCTAATCAACCTCATTTCTTTTCCAATTCTTGATTCTTGTAGGCATATACTTTCCTTTTCTAGAAAAAAAATTCATGGTAGCATAGAGGGGGGGAAAAAAAAACATGAGTATTAGCTTTAAACAATTTAATGTTGTTTGTCTTTGCTTTGAAATTCAATAATGCCATCAGCCCCTAAGACCTCTTGGAGCAGAGCATTTCACACAGTGAAAGCTGCTTTCTGGTACAAAAGCATAGCAGCTGTGGCTCCTGCCGATACCCTTAAAGACAGATATAATAAAACACTGGGAGGGAGTAGGTCGACACAGGAGCATGAAATGGACGAGATGAAGCCCCTTTGTCACAGTCAAACAGGCTGTAAAGTTACTATAGTAACATACAGTATTAAACTCCAGGTGGATTGACTTAATCTTCCTTAAACAACAACAAAAAAAGGTTAACGAAAACCAAACCAATAATGATTACAGTCTCTCAACCCAAATATTTTTCAAGAAGTTGTTATTTTTTTATTTGGTCTGGATAGACAGGGCAGAGTACACGCTGATTCTTGCTTCGATTTGAGAAAAGACTTCCTACAAGTTTGTAAAGGAAGCCATGCAGTTTGTAAAGATTTTAAATAGATTCAATGACATAGGCAGCCCCCCAAATTCAAGGCAGTTATTAATGTATAATTTGCTACATGAATTCTTCATTGTTTTCCTATTATGTACAAGTTTTTCTCTTCTGATCATTTTTTCCATAAAGCGTGGGCTAATTGATGAACTTTAAAAAATGGAATTTTCCTGCATAATCCAGCAATATCTTTATCGACTTTGGTTAAATATATAGTATATATACATATATATGCACACATGTATTTGTGTGTATAGATATAGATATGTGCTATGTTTTAATCTAGCTATATGGGAAGAAAAAAAGGAGTTGGAAAGGAAGAACCAAAAACAATGTAGTCATTTTAGAAAGAACTAACATGTGGAATATGAGACAAAGATATTTTTGTTCTTAATCACATGGCAGAAATCCTCACTATCATTTCCTTTTAAATTCTTGTGTTACTTTGAATAGAATGGTAGCATAAACTTCATGTTAAAAACATAGCCACAAGAATTCAAAAGAATGTTCAATTGAAGAAAGGGAATAGGCAAATCACAAGGAAAATTATTTTCAAACCTATACCACTTGCAAAAGTAGCGACAATATTGTTTGAGGTAAACTCATAGAATTTGATCTCAAAGGGATTGTGGAGTTCATCTGGTTTAGTCTTAGTCTGCAGGTGAGAAAATTAAGGTAGAGGAATAAAGTGACTTGCCCAAGGTCATGTAGCTAGTAAATGCAGACCCAGATTTTCAAGTCATGTTCTTATCTATCACGTTGTTTCCACAGAGAGCTGTTAAATTCCTGATTATTGGCTAGTGCGCTGATATTTCCTACAACTTTTTAATCTTTGAAACATCGCTAAAGAGCAATTGTTTGCTCCTCACTCCACTAGCTCATGCATTCTGACTTAATACCAAAAGGAGATGTGGATGGTGACATTTTAGAGGAAATTTGTTTCTATAAATAATAACTTATGTACAGCTCTTTTAACTGTTGGTTTTTATATCTTTTAAAATAAAGTATAAAATATAAAGGGCAAAAGATTTATGTCTCTTCATCTTTTTCTCTCTGTACGCACACATGCGCATACCACACACATGTAAGTCTTTGAAGATCTGTCCCTATTGTCCTGAAAGAGTTAAGGTTTCTTTTAAAATACGTTAATTTCTGCCACAGAGTTTTAGGCACTGGGGAAAACTGGGCTCAATAGAAATATTTTCAGTAGAATTTAACTAACACTGTAGGACATACCTTTAATGGATTTAGTTTGGGAAAACAACCTTTGTCTAGACTGTCCAAATGTCACAGGTATCGATGCTCATTTTAAGTGGTGCCTTCTATCTAAATAATCACAGAAGTACAATTTCTTCATTGTGCCAATGGTGTCTCATGAATCTTGGCAAATTCAAGAGCTGAGTACAGGGGGGTACCTAAAAGTGGTGGTTTGAAAGCATCATAGTTACTTGCTCAGGCATCTTTGATCCAGTGTTGATGACTTGTTTTTAGGGGGCAATCTGAAATTGATCATTTATCAAGAGTTTTCATTTTTTCCCCTCCAATGGAGTAAAAGCTAGAGGAAGCAAAGAAGTAAGAAATATAACACA
>CM053584.1:258598457-258620111 GCA_028627135.1 Pseudochirops cupreus
TAGCCGATCTGACTTTAGTGGGAAGTATCTTTGTGTGCATTTTGGAGTTCCAGGATTGGTTTAGAGTCCTATTTTATGGGTATTTGGGGGTGGCTATGTGAGAGCTGCGATATGTTGCTGCTGCTATGCCGCCATCTTGGCTCTCCCCCCCTCACCATTCCCTTTCAAAGTACTGTGGATGGCAAGCTGAAATTGATTATGCTTGGAAATATCAGATTGGAAGAGACCAGAAGGATGATGCTCCTATTCCCACAGCTATTTCATTTATTTCTCATCAGTTTATATCTAGGTGGCATGGAAAGGTTAGCACTAAGAGACTTTGTTCAGGGAAGGAGACAGAGACAGGGAGGCCAGAGTAGGTATTCACTAAATAGATTTGGTCCATTGATTATATAATTGGTATTATTGTCCAAGTCACAAAATAATTAATGAGAGTAGCAGTACAGAAATGGTATTGAAGAAAGGGTATGCAATATGAAATCAAAACATTTGAGTCTTGCATTGTAGCTCTATGGTAAAATGAGGAGATTAAACTCTCAAAACTCTTCCAAATCTGACATCCTAATATCCTATGATTCTAGGGGGTTCAAAAAGGCCAACAGGTCAATACAATTGATAGCCTGACCACATTTATTAAAATCTTTAAATAGCCAGGTAGTTATAGCAATGAATGTTCAAATTGAGATCATAACATCTTGTGCTGGATATTATACAGACAAACATTCCTCTACACATTAATTTTCTTAAGCTATTTTTAGTTGGTACATGAAAGCAGGACAACTAAAGGCAAATAGTTTTAGGATTTTTCTCCTCTAAACTCAGAAAGGCATTTTAGTAGCATCATCCTTGATGCAGAGGTTTTGAGATTTGCAATAAATGAATCTCCCAAAGGAGCAAATTTATATCTAAGAAGTAACTTGGGTACTGGAAAAATTTAATGGATTTATTTTATTTTATTTTTAATCTTATTCTTATCATCATAAACTTGCATACTTGTCTGATAAAAATAAATACACATTAAAATGCATCATTAAAAGGGCCAGTTTAAAATGATGTTCATAAATGTTTATATTGGATGGTTTATGATCCTCCATTAACACTCCTTTGTGATTATTGCATTCATAACATACCCTAGTCATTAAAAAATAAAACAATAAGCATGTACCATTTTTATGGTTATATCCAAATATTCTATTTAAATATTTCAGTGGAACATGTATGTTTATCCATGGAATGGAAATTACAGAGATGTATGGGGAAAGTTTGGTATCCATTGTATACATTTCAAATTGTATCAAATATTTAACACCAGCTATTCTTTGGGATTTGTTAGCATATCCTTTAAAACTTGCCTGCGGCAGTTACAAGATGGAATGTAAAAAATGGTTTTGATTATCATTTTGGATTGTCAACCTTGACAGTTTTGGTGCGATTTTTATCGGCTTGGAGAAAGAACACACACAGACACACACAAATGTACCTTTACGTTTTCCCTGTAGACAGTTCTCTACCAAACTAGCTCAAGAGCCAAACAGACATTAAAAGAATTACCAAGTAAAGCTCTTTCACAGCGCCTTGGTACCAGCTCTCCTACTTGAGAAATAGCATCTAGCAGCTGATCAACTAGATATGTTAATTACCAGGCACCTACTACAGAATCTGTAAAAACAAATGTAACCAAAACAAAAATAACCCACCCACCCCACCACTACCCCCTACCTAATGATTTATATATGTTTTAAAGTGAGGTCAAGAAATACTCTGCCGGGAAAGAGTATAAAAAAGCAACTTTTATTAACCTTTCTTGGAAATGTTTCAAGAGTGGGGGGAGGTGGATAGAACATAACCTTCTGAAAAGGTGAAGGGTACATTAAAAAATTACCCCAAATAATAGAAATCCAAATTAAAATATCTCTGAGATTTCACCTCATACCAAGCAAAATGTCACTAATGGCAAAAGATAGTAAGCATTAGTGCTAGTGGAGAGGGAAGAAGATGAGCATGTTGATAAATTGTTGGAGAAGCTGTGAACTGGCCCAACCAAGCACCCTGGAAAATTATTTGGATTTATTTGAGAAAAATCACTAAACTGTCTTTGACCTAGTGCTTCTCTTGTTGGCCCCCTAGGAAGTCAAAAATAGAAAGTAATGTCCCATAATAAAATAAAATAATCATGGCAGTAATTTTTGTGGTAGCAAAGAACTGGGAACAAAGTGAGTCCCCATCAACTGTGGGATAGACAAAAAAAAAGGGTATGTGATTAATGGAATAGTATTGCTCTGTAAGAAATGACACCGAGATGGTCATCCATAATGTGCGGGTAATAAAAGAAAAAAAAATGACTCAAGAGGAATTTAGAGAAACGTCAGAAGACTTCTATAAAGCAATGCCAAGTAAATTTATCAGAACCAAGAAAACAATGACTGCCATAACATAAATTAAAAGCACATTAAAATAAACCTGAACATTGAGTGATAGAAATGAATAATGCTGGCCCTACCAAGAAAATGGAGATGCTCTTTCTTCCTTTAAGTAGAGAGTTGGGGGGCCTATGGATGTGGAATGTGGCATATATAGTTAGACCTAATCACTATGTTGCATTGTTCTTCTTAAATATTTGCTGCTTTTTCACAAGGAAAGCCTGGTTCACTGGGTGGTGGGGGAAGTGGGATCCTATATGTGGAGATAAGTGATTTAAAAATAAAAAGCGTGTATATACCTTTTACAACAAGAACAAAGAGCCTAAGGAGAGAAAAGAGAAAGAGGATACAGTGCATTTTTTTCTGTGGGCACACTTTGAGGTAAAACAATTTTAAAATATTGGAGAATTTTTTCTTGTTCAGTTTTATAATGTCATAGGGCCTAACTTCATTCATTTACTTACCTGTCAGACTGGGCTTATGTTGGCAGCAATCACCTACCCAGGGGTTAATTTATTGACTGGGTCTCATCAATGGTCAAGCTTCCTGGATCTTGGTGGTTTGGGAAAATGAGCCATGAAAGATTCCTGTCTCTACTAGCAGTGTGTGAGAAAGACAGAGAAAGGGAGGGAAAAGTTGGAAAACAAGGAGGACAAGGAGCAGGGAGGGAGAAGGAGGAGTGGAAAGGAATAAGAGAGGGAGGGAGAGAGAGAGAGAGAGAGAGAGAGAGAGAGAGAGAAACTTGATGAGGAGGAAATACAGCAACAACTCTGAGTTTTGTTTGTATTTCTGCAAAGGGCCTTCATTTAAAATGGGCACTCTGAAGGATAGGCTCTTGATACACCCATCTCATTTCCCTGAGGGTCAGTATCTAAAGAAGCTTTTCTATGCTTTGGCACTGAAACAGGAACGAAATACTTAGGTAGGAGCATGATGGCGCAGGGGCAATGGTAATAAGGAATGTAGTATTCAGGTTTCTCTTCAAACTCTTTCACAATTTGATTGGAAGCTGAGTTTCAAGATTCTTTGTTACTAACACCCATGCATCATAATTGCTCAGGCATATTATCATCTATCCTTACACTGAGTCTGCATATAGCTTTACCCTGAAATCCACATGTCTTTGTGAGGCATACATATTTTTTTTCATTTAAGTCCTTTTATTACAGTGGTGCCAGCTACTGCTGCTATCGTTAAATGCCTGTCAGCATTTCCATTATAAACCTTATTTTCGGGGGATTTATAACCTAGCCATTTTAATTCACGTTCAGCTGAAACTTGCCATCGAAATTCTCAACATACAGTAGGTGCCGTTTTCTTTTATCACCAAATTTTATTTGAATCTGTTTATCTGCTTAGGATTTAGCAATGTGCAAAACCATAACTTTGGGATGAGAGAGCAGCGGAGATGCTTTTGGGAGAGGCATTCTAAAGGACAAATCTACAAAATAAAAATTAGCAAGCAGCTGTGAAAATGGTCTGGAGCTTACCATGTTTTTGCTTTTTCTTGTTTTGTTTTTATTTTGTCGGATAAACTCTTGAAACAGCTGATGTTAAAACCATTCTCATTTTTAGTTTACTCTTGTTTCTTTTTTTAGTTTGGTTAATGGGGATTTCTTTGTATATCGCATATTCAGGAAATGCCATTAATTTCAGTGTAACAATAAGTTCACTACAGATACTTATGTTGACCTCATGAAATTTTAGGGCATAATCCATTTTAGTAAGAAGTGTAACATTTTGAGTATTCATATGCTAAAGGTTTTTCGAGAATGACATTTTAGCCTGTATTCATTATACAGAAAACATATCCTTCAATTTAATACAACAAATGTATTAAGGACCTACTTTTGATAGATACTGTGCTGAGTAATGAGTATTAAAAGAAAAAAGTGAAATAGTTCCTGCCCTCCAGGAGTATATAGTCTATTCAGAGGACACAATATGCATCAAAATAAGAAAAGCCCAAATATAGGTAAAGTAATGGAAAGTAATTTCAAGGGGAATAGAGAGATAGCTAGAACATCCAGAAAGGCCACCTATTAAAAAAAATGACAATTGAACTTCCTTAAAAGGTTTTTCATTTGATACTGAACAATCTTTGGACTACAGTTAACTTAAATCTGTTATCTGTAGACAGATAAAGAATGATGGTCATTTCTTGTCTTAAGACCATTTTAAGCAAAGCCCTTGAGATGTTGGAATGTTATAGAGAAAAATTCTGTGCTCTTGTACTTGTTGAACATAAGCATGCATAAAGCCAGGACAGATATACCTGGACATTTTGGAGGAGCATTCCCATTTGTTCTTGCCCTGAAAGAACTTGCATGCAGCATAGAGTTTCAATGATGTAGTATCAGAAGTGACATTTGGACTCTGGTTTTCAAATGCTAAGACCAGCTTTCTCATTCCCTCCTTCCCTCCCTTTTTCATTCCCTCCCTGCCTCCCTCTTTCTCTCTCTGTCTCTCTCTCTCTGTCTCTCTCTCTCTGTCTCTCTCTCTTTGTCTCTGTCTCTCTCTGTCCCTCTCTCCCCACATACACACTTGTATGTATACATATGTGAATATGCATTATATATGTATAATACGTATATATTATATGTATGTATATATACACTATATTATGTTGCTTCTAAGTCAATATGCATATTTGTAAAATCAGTATTGTTTGTATTCAACTATGGCATCCTTTTATTAATTTTCTTTTACTTGTCTGGTGAACAACAAAGCCACTCCTCTTTAAATCATGCTTTTGGTTCAATCTCCTAATCTCTCTCTAATAACCAAATTGGAAAGAATGACTATTATATAAAATAAAATTAGTTTCCTTATTTTTCTTACCCTAGTTTATTTCATATTCCAATAATTCAAGTTATCCTATCAGATCCCAAGCTTAATTATGGTAATGGTGGTGATAATAAATGTGAAGAGTCAGGAGAGAAGAGATAAGAGATAGGAAAAGAAAAGGAATGAAAGGGAAATAAGAAAGAAAAGGAATCTAAAGAAAGGAAGTTAAAAGAAGGAAAAGAAGACTACAGAAAAGGAGAAAAAAGCAAAAACAGAAGTTGTACAATTTATGAAGTATTTTCTTTTCTTTTTTTTGCTTTTTTGGAGGGCAATTGGGGTTAAGTGACTTGCCCAAGGTCACATGGCTAGTTTTCGTGTTAAGTGTCTGAGGCCGGATTTGAACTCAAGTCCTCCTGACTCCAGAGCCAGTGCTCTGTTCACTGCACCACCTAGCTGTCCCTTTAAAAATTCTTTTTTGTTTTGTTTTTTGGAGGGGGGAGGGCAGGGCAGTTGGTGTTAAGTTACTTGCCCAAGGTCACACGGCTAGTAAGTGTTAAGTGTCTGAGGCTGGATTTGAACTCAGGTCGTCCTGATTCCAGGACCATTGCTTTATTCACTGTACCACCTAGCCGCCCCTATGAATTATTTTCAAATACATTATCTCAGTTTTTCCTTAAAACAAATTTAAGTTATAATAACTACTATTATCTCCATTTTATATATGAGGACCTTCACCTAAAAAATTTAGTGATTGGCCCAGGCTTACACAGCCAGTAAGTAAGAATGTGAGATCTAAAATCATTTGTCCTTACTACTAGTCCTATGCTCTTAGAACTCCAGTTTCTTAAGCTTATTTCCCAAACTTGATGAATTCCTACATAAAGATGGACATAGCACATGGACCAGACATGCTCAACTCTGGGAGATCATAACCATTGACTGTGACTCTGGAGTTTGAAGACTGACCTTGGGTTCAAATCCTATCTCTTATGTTTACTACCCATGTGAACTCAGGCAAATCTCTAGCTTCTGGGCTTCACTTTAGTGATCTGTGAAAGGAGAGGGTTCCACTAGACAATATCTAAGATCTCATTTCAGTTAAAAATCTATAATTTTCATCCTCTTCCCCATAATACGCTTGATTGAAATATAAAGTAAACTAGAGAGGGAACAATAAAGGATCTTGTGTCACTTTATATTTTAAGAATGTCATTCCCCAATTGTACTCTCTCTCTCTCTCTCTCTCCATATATATATATACATATATTATATATATATATATATATGAAAACATAATTTTGGATAAAGAAATCAAATCAATATATAGTCATATAAAATATTCTAAATCATTATATATTAGAAAAGTGCAAATTAAAATAATTTTGTGATCTCATCTCACACCTATCAGATTAACTAACATGATAGAAGCGGAAATTGACAAATATTAGTGGGAATGTGGAAAAATTAGAACACTAATACTTTGTTGGTGGAACTGTAAAGTGATCTAAGCATTTTGGAGAGCAATCTAGAATTATGAACAAAGAGTTATAAAACTGTGTATACCCTTTGACACAGCAAGAACGCTATTAGATCCATTTCCCAAAATGATCAGGAAAAAAAAAGGAAAAAAACCTATATATTCTAAAATATTTATAGCAATTCTCTTTGTTGTGATAAAGACATGACAATTGAGGGGTGCCTGTCAGTTGAAGAATGGCTAAACAAGGTATATGCTTATGATGTATGATTGTACTGTGCTGTTAAAAATGATAACCAAGATGATTTTAGAAAACATGGAAGGACTTGCATGAAATAATGGAGTAAAATGAACATAACCAAGAGAACATTGTATATAACTAGAGCAATATTGTTCAAAGAATAACTGTGAATGACTAAACTATTCTGAGTTTTATAAATGTTCAAATCAGCAAAAAGCGACCTATGAAGAAAGATGCTGTCCACATCCAGAGAAAGATAAGTAGAAGTATGCATAGTATGGTTTTATACATGTGTGTATACACACATACATTCATACATACATACACACACATACATACACTTATATGTGTCATATTGTGTCCTCCTTGTGTCCTGTGGGATAGGGAGGAAGGGAAGGAGACAGTTTGGAACTTAAAATGTAACAAAAATTAAATTAAATTTGAAAAAGTAAAATAAACATTAAAAATAATATATAAACATTTACTACAAGAGAGAGAAGACATTAGGTTGAAACGAGAGCACAGTAAAGATGATGCCAATACTGATCACCACACTAGTAAAATAAAATCAACAGGAGGATGCCAAAATCAAATGCAAACAGTATTGATTTTATATCTATGTGTCGCCTTAGGAGCTGCATGGTACTGTACAAAGAATGCTGAGACCAGAGTCTGGGAGACTGGAGTTCATAGTCACTGCACCTCTGTGTGTGTGTCAGACAACTCCCTAAGACTTATCTACTAATTCATAGATTGGTTGAAATCTGAAAGAATTTACACGCTAGATTTGCCATGGATCCTTTGAGTATTTTCATGTATATTACTTTATTAATGATAGTAACATATGTGTATATGTACAATTAACATTCATTTATTAAAGTGTCACTAGATCTACAGATAGATTTATATGTCTTACAGACCACCAATGAGAGTGACAAATATGTAAATAGATAGAGGATGCTCTCATATGACCATTATCCTTTATGTTTCGATAGTTACTATTTATGTGTAAAAGGATAGCTATGAATCTTGATGTCTGATTCTTAGCTATTCTACACTGGTGTGTGTAGAATCCGACTGCTGATTAGGTACCCCATTCTTTTCTCTTCCTATTATAGTTTTTAGTTCTGCCTCTTTGCCTCTTGGATTGCATGAAAATGAGCCCCCCTCTCTCTGATTGTTATGTGCCAGCTTCATCTCTCTGCCATTCCTTCCCAAGAGTTGACAGCTATGTTGCCCTGCTTGAACTTCATCTTCAACAAATCTTTACAGTGTTGTCTCCAGCTCCTGATTTCCCAGTGTTAGTGTCTAACTACAACCTATCTAGAATCTCTTGAAAGATCTTCCCACCCTTTTTTGCCTGTTACAATTATTCCAGTTGTTTAAGATCCAAGTTAGGTGCTACCTCCCCCACAAACCTATGCATTATTCTTCTCACCAGATTTAATCTCCCCATCCTCAGCTCTCCCTGGAATTCTGTACATATTCCACATACTTACATACTTCATATACTCTAAAGCTTCTTGAGGTCAGGTACTGTTTTAACTTTTTTATGGTATTATAAGTATTTAGTACAATGGCTCATAATAAACAATAAATTCCTTGTGATTCTTCAGTTTGAAGACTCTTTTTTTGTTTGTTTGAAGACTCTTTGTTATCATTAATTAATTAACTAATTTGTTTGGTTGGTTTTTTTTTTTCATTTTGGAGGGAAGAAGGCAGGGCAATTGGGGTTAAGTGACTTGCCCATGGTCACATGACTAGTAAGTGTTAAGTGTCTGAGGATGGATTTGAACTCAGATCCTCCTGACTCCAGGGCCAACGCTCTATTCACTGTGCCCCTAGCCACCCCAGCTAACATTAATTTAACTGCTGTAACTTTCAATAAGTGTCCCTGTCTTAACTCTTCCACTCAATTACAATCTCCTTGAAGTCAAGCACTTTACACCCAACACTGAGACATTTTCATAGAAGAAGCTTATTACCTCCATATAGAATTAGAATTTTCCATTAGGTACAAATAAGAAGCCCACTAAAACTGATTTGTAGACTGAATGTCTTCAATGTGTTTGACTCTTCAAACTCATAGATGGCAAACTATCTTGCCATTTTCAATATAAATGTAGGTAGTTCACTTTACTATGGGAACAGGTCTAAGGACCACTAAAAATATAGTTATGACTCTGACCTTGTAAATATGGAACTTAGTCTGTACTCTTTATATACTTTATTAGTGAGTTCATATTCAAAGAATTAGTTAGATAGCTTTGTTAGGTATCATCATGTCTCGTATTCTTGCAGAATTTAGTGGAGGCTTTCAGGTCTTCCTCTTAAAAGTTTTATTCATATACATATATTTGTACAAGTGCATAATCATATACACAAAATTTCTTTCAGTTGCCTTATGGCCAAAGTAATTTCTTGATACAGAGTTGTTCAACTTTCTGTTTAGATTTTTACTTCCAAAAGATCTGAACATTAAATGCTTTCTGCTTGACTATTTCAATGACTTCAGATAAGGCAGAGAGCAAGGGAAATATGGAAGCACCTCTTTTAAGTTTGCTTGTTTTTCCATGTTGTCTATATAAAGTGGAATTAAATGTTATCTAGCATAAAACCCATTTTCTTGGTCTTTGAGAATAGTAAGTGGTGATATCACTATGTAATCAATTTCAGCCCAACAGCCCCAATCTTTTGATATAAAAACCAAACATTCTAAATCTTTTTAAATTAATAACTTATTTTTAACATTCATTTAAAATTTTTTTGAGTTTTGAATTGTTTCCCTTCCTCTCACCACTCTCCCATCCATTGAGAAGACAAGAAATGGAATTTCAATTTTACATGTGAAGTCATGCAAAATATATTTCCACATTATCCATGTTGCAAAAAAAAAAAAAAATCAAGAAGAATAAAAAACAAACCCAAATTAAAAAGTGTAAACTTCACTCTACATTCAGACTTCATTTCTTCTTTTCCTGAAGGGGGATAGCATTTTTTATTTCGGATTTTTGGATAGCAAATTTGCATAAAAATTTTGAATAACAAATATCTTGGATATTTGTATTGGATCATTGTGTTCCTGAGGAAAGCTGCTAAGTTATTCACATCTGATCACTGTAAAGTATTGTTGTTACTGTGTACAGTGTTCTCCTTGTTTTGTTTACTTCATTTTGCATCAGTTCATATAAGTCTTCCCAGGTTTTTCTGAAATCATTGTGCTTGTCATTTCTTATAACCCAACAGTATCCCTTCACAATCAGATACCACAACTTGTTCAGCCAATGCCCAATTGATAGGTTTCTCTTTGATTTCCAATTCCTTTCCATTCCAAAAAGAGCTGTTATAAATATTTTTGTACATATTGGTCATTTGCCTTTTAAAAAAATTCTCTTTGGGATATAGAAGTAAAAGTAAAAGTATTGCTAGGTCAAAGTGTATGCAGTTGTATAGCCCTTTGGTAACAGTTCCAAGTTGCTCTCCAGAATGGTTGGATCAGTTTACAACTCTGCCAATGGTATATGTGTGCATATTTTTTCACATCCCCTCAAAAGCTGTTATTTTCCTTTTTCTGTCATATCAGTCTGATAAGCATGTGGTGGTACTTCAGAATTGTTTTGATTTTCATTTCTCTAATCACTAGTGATTTGGAGCATTTTTATGCAACTATAGATAGCTCTGATTTTTCTTTCCTGAAAACTGTTTATATCCTTTGACCATGTATAAATTAGGGAATGACTCACATTTTTGTAAATATACTAAAATTTTCTACATATTTGCGAAATGAGACCTTTATCAGAGCTACTTGCCGCAAATTGCTTCCCCTCACCCATACACAGTTTTCTGATTTCCTTTTCATTTTAGTTGCATACGATTTGTTGGTGCAAAACCTTTTTTAATTTTATATAATCAAAATTATCCATTTTGCTTTTTGCAATGTTCTCTATATCTTATTAGGTACTAAATTTTTCTCATCCACAGATCTGACAGGTGAACCATTCCATGCTTTTCTAATTTCCTCATGGCATCATCCTTTACGTATAAATCATGTCCCCACTTTGACTTTACCTTGGTATATGGTATGAGATATTGATCTGTACCTAGTTTCTGCCAAACTGCTTTCTAGTTTACCCAGTTATTTTTGTCAAATAACTCTTGTTCTAAAAGCTTGGGTCTTTGACTTTATCAAACACTAGATCATTATGATCATTTGCTAATATGTATTGCAGTGCCAATCATGACTGCACACCTGAGCACTGCTGCTGTGAATAATTTTAGCAGTAGTCCTCAGGTGCGCTGCCATGATTGGAGTTACAACTGTGTATGTAATCTATCCTATTGCTCCACCACTCTATTTCTTAGTATCAGATTGTTTTGATGATTACTGCTTTGTAATACAATTCGAGATCTGGTACTGCTAGCCCATCGTCCTTCATAACCCCCACACCCTCTCCCCCACCAAGATTCCCTTGATGTTCTTGAACTTTTGTTCTTCCAGATGAATTTTATTATTATTTTCTAGCTTTATAAAACATTTTTGGTAGTTTGATTGGTATGATACTAAATACGTAAATTAATTTAGATAGAATTGTAATTTTTTTGTTGATTTAGCTTATCCATGATTGATATTTTTCCAGTGGTTTAGATGTAACATTATTTCTGTGAAAAATGTTTTGCAATTGTAGTCATATAATTCCTGATTTTTTCTTTGACAAGTAGACTCTTAAACATTTTATATTATCTACAGTTATTTTAAATGAAATTTCTCTTTCTATCTCTTCCTGCTGTACTTTGTTGGTAATATATAGAAATGTTGATAATTTATGTGGGTCGATCTTATATCTTCCACTTTGTTAGAGTTTTTAATTTTTTTCAACTAATTTTTAGTTGATCATCTAGAATTCTGTATGTACATCATCGTATCATCTGCAAAAGTGATAGCTGTTTCCTCATTACCTATTCTAATTCCTTCAATTTCTTTTTTCTGCATCTATTAGGACAATCATATAATTTTTGCTGTTTTTGTCATTTATATGGTCCAAAATATTTTATAAACTTAATACTCACCAAAAAAAAGTCAGAACAAAAAACTTACATAGAATTTGACAAATTCAATCCAACATTTAACACAGCTTTTGACAGAGTAAAACCAAAGTAATAGATAACAAATAAGAAATGTGGTCATAAAGGTATTCTTTACTAGTCTAGCTAAAGTCCTGCTATTTTTATCTTTGGTTTCTTTTTCCATATGCTTTTTTTTTTCGGAGGGGCAACTGGGGTTAAGTGACTTGCCCAAGGTCACATGGCTAGTAAGTGTTAAGTGTCTGAGGCCAGATTTGAACTCAGGTCCTCCTCACTCCAGGGTCATTGCTCTATTTACTGTACCACCTAGCAGCCCCCTTCTTTTTCCATACGTATGGACATTATGTGCATGCATATGTGTATATTCATGTGAAGGTGAGTATGTATATGGAGGAAGCATAAGATAGGAGAAAGAACACTTAGTGAAATCAGAAGACCTGAGTTCAAATTCTGAATTTGGCTCTTACCTTCATGACCTCAGATAAATCATTAATGTCCTTAGGTTTCATTTTTCTCACCTTTAAAATTAGAATTTTGGATGACATCTGAGGTCCCTTTCAGCTCTTGATCTCTATAGCGTAATGAGTTTGTATACTCTTCTGGTTATGCTGATTTTTCTTTGCATGACCTCGTGTAGTACCTACACTATCTTGTTCTATTTGTATTAGTCATTTTTATAACCCTTTGCTTTAGTATACCAGAAAACATAAGGCATATTATTAGACTATTGCATGACATGGAAGTCACCCCCCCCCACACACACACACCAACAGCACTTTGTCATTACAAATAAATATAAATGAATCTTTTTGTACAGAGTTGATTACTTAATAAAAATAGGTTCTTCCTCCCCCCGCCCATGGTCTTTTTTCAGTTAAAGTCTGAGCAATGGGATTATTCGATCAAGAAGTAATGACCAGTTTATACATTTTATTATATATTTCCATGTGGCTTTCCAAAGTGTTGACAGCACTTTAGAATACTATCAATAATGTACAAATTTGGTCCAATCATTGCTTGTTAAATGTCTATAGTACTATACTTAAGGCATTGTGTGAGTCCTATGGGATAGAGAAATGAAAAAAAATTTTGTCCCTGCTTTCAAGGAACTTACATATTACTTTAAATCAGGTTTACTGTAAGATTTTACCTAAAATATTTTTTGATAAGATTATAACAGAAAGAAACAAGGAAGAAAGTATTTTTTGAGTATTGTTATGTGCCAGACACTGAATAAGTCTGAATGTATAAAGACAACGCTCTCGGAGAAAATGTCATTGGTCGTGGTAATATTTTTCATTTGTGTACTTCCTTAATGAGTACTTCTCATGCATCATCTCATTTGAAAGTATTTATTCCAAAGTGTCTTAACATGCATTTCTATTGGCATCAGACAATCTGGTCATCAATTCATAGGGTTATTAATGGGTTGTGTTTTGTTTCTTTAAAAACTATGTGTTCAAGTCCTTTGATCATGATTCTATTGGGAAGTGCATATCAGTCATAGCAATTGACTAGTTCTTCATTGATTCTGGACTTCAGCCTTTTATCTGATATATGCATCACAAGTATTCTGTGTGGTTTTATTTTTAGAGGTATTATATTTTGGTGTGAAGAATTTTTTATGGATAACAATCAAATCTAAAATTGATCTTGAATTTTTCTGTTGTTTTATTGGTAAAAAAACAAAATAATCTAATTTTGCATAGTTGGAATAACCTTCAATGTTTCAATGAGTCTGTGGTCTCATTAATGTGGATACACCCTCACTTAATATAGATAACATCCCATCATGCCTTCTCCTGGGCAACTTTTGTTTCTGTCTTCCTGAAGATTCCCATAAAAAATCTTTCAAATCTTTTGATATTGGGTGAATAATAATGGAGCACAAGTATTATCTAGCCATGATCCCTTGTTCTTGATGCATCTTGCGTCTAACTATAGTAATATAACTCTCAAATGAGATCATTTATTCTACTACTGGCCCATAATTCTTCATTAGTACCATGTTGCATTCTGTTCATGCCCACCATCTAAATATCTCTTGTCCTTTGAGTGACCTACGACATTATTTTTTTTTAGATATTAGTAATTAATACAACATCACCTCCTGATTGCTGATATTTCAAAACTGTTTCAGGAAAAATTTGGAATTATTAAAAGACAGGATAATTGACCACAGGCAATCCAGGCTACTTTTCTCTTGCTATTTAGATTTTGTCCTAATTAATCTGTCTGTAGTCACAGACGCCACATATACATATATACATACACATATAGAGACTTGTATTTAAATGACTATATATGTGTTATCAACCAGTTCTTTGTGTTTTTCATCTAAATGTGTATCGTAATCTAGACAATAACTATGCTGCGTCCAATTGATTGTGTGTATATATAGGCCAAACTCTTTGGGATTATCATTAAATACATTTGAGATGCTTTTCTGACATCTAAGATTTAATGAAACTGCCACAATTTCATCTAGCACAAGTATGTGTTGTTTTTGTAATTTTTATTTCTATTGTTACAGTAATTGTATATACTGTTTTCTCTGTCTGTTTATGATACTCTGCATCATTTCATATAAATCTTCCAATTTTTTAATGTGTCATTTTTGGTTTTTTGTGGCATAGTTATATTCCATTACATGCATGTACCATGATTTGTTTAGTCATTCCCCATCTGAAGAGCATATACTTTGTTTCTAGTTCTTTGTTATCACACATACATGCATACATACATATATCCACACATACACATACACAAATGCTGCTTTGACTACTTTGGCACATGTAGGACTTTTCTTTGTATCTTTGATCCACATAAGCTATATGCATAGAAAGATCATCTGTGGGTGATTGAAAGCAACGGTGGTTCTCTGCCTTCCTGTTTTCTTATCTTTGCCAACATGCTGGATATGAAGTGAAACCTCAGAGCTGGTTTAATTTATATTTTTCTTTAGCTCTGTAAGTCCCCTTTTATCTCTGATGATCCCTTCTTCCTGAGATATTTTAGTAACTCTCAGCAAGAGCATGGAGTGTTTACAAGGTCTTTATCTCCTGTATGATCCAGATGAGACTTTAGTCCTTCACTTGTAGGACAGTCCTCTTTCTTCTCCAAAGAGCATGCTTTTGGGGAAGGCTCCCTCTGAAGAGTTGATGTATGACTCAAACTCACCAACTTTGTGAGTTATTAAACACAACTTACCAAGCAATATCCAAGGTTGGAAATATCTATCCTAACAATTGCTAACTTTTGACCTGAGCTGGAGGTAAAATAAAAGAGAAAAAGAACAAGGAACCAGTAGTACAGCAATACCCTTCTATGACTTTCCTAAGAAAGCAGAAGTTGGGGGGCTAGGTGGCACAGTGAACAGAGCACCGATCCTGGAGTCAGGAGGCCCTGAGTTCAAATCTGGCCGCAGACACTTAACACAAAAAACTAGCTGTGTGACCTTGAGCAAGTCACTTAACCCCAATTGCCCTCCAAAAAAAAACAAGAAAGCAGAATTTGTTTGTCATGTTTTCTGGCATTATCATTTTCTTCTCCCTTCACTGGCCTCCACCTTTTAATGATTTGCAGAAATCTAATCTTAAAGTCTAAGGGAGAGAAAGTGTTTAAAAAGGAAGTGGGGTGCTCAAAAAAGCTCCTATTTATAGAACAGGAAAGGCTGCCTCTCCTTATAAGAGTCCATTTTCTTGAATATCATTCAACCTTTAATCAGGACACAACCCCAGGCTCTGAACCTCAGTTAGTAAGGTGTCATTGTACAAATTCTTTCAAATACATAAAGCAATATCTGTGCTCTATTGACTTACCAATTTGATTGGGAAATAGAACTACCCCCACTATACTTATTTGTACCCTTCACATTCATCATTATTTAAGGCATAAAAATATTTGATTGCATTCTTGTACCACGTTTTCTTTAGCCATTCCCAAATGAATGCTTGACTTTTTTTGGCAATTTTTTCCTCTTTTCCTTCAACCCCCAGTATTTCCATGCTACCCTAAATCTCATCATTGAAACACCCCTACATTGTACATTGGATGTACAGGTCAGATGTTTTAAGTTTGCAATTGATTGAGTATGCAAGTGTGGTAAACTACTGTTGTATTTGTTATATCCAGTGACTGTTTGACAGTAGAAAATACCTCTTCCTCCACCCTCGAACACTCACACATTATAAAAGCAGTAAGTAGTGTTTGTAAACTGAATAGTTATTTGATCATGTATGTTTAGTATGAAAGTAGGAAGATTTTGGTTGTAGCAAAGATGATTAGGCAAGGAGATGATCCTGCTGATTGTAATTGATCACAACCATGAGAAGCTTCCATCACACTAGAAAACTCTTGATCTGATTAGATTGTAAGAAAAAATATTCAAATTAACTGAAAGAAGAACATTTTAATTCCCTAAAGCAAAAAATAAAAGAATTTAAGTGTACTTTCTCTTCCCTCCACATATCCTGAAGTTCTACTTCAATTTGTACTTGAAGTATGTAAGTGACCTTGAGGTCAAGAAAAGAAAAAAAAAAGAAAGAAATCATAGTATTTTGGAGCTCAAAGGAACCTTGGAGAGAGGTTGTCCAGTCCAGTGATGTCAAACTCAAGGAGAAAGGTGACCACTAAGAACTTCACACATACCACGTATAGACTTAGAAAACTATAAATTTACATTTTTATGTTCTATTTTATGTTTCTGTATTTCATTAAATATTTGCCAAATACATTTTAATCTGGTTCCAGCAGCAATAGGGTTTTATACCTCTGATCTAGTTTATCTCCATCATTTTACAACAAATGGAAATGAGATTCAGGGAATTAAAGCGATATGCTCTGAATTTCACAATTAGCAATTGGCAGTTAGCATCTCCATGAGCCTAGGTCTTCTCACTCTGAATCTATAACTATTTCCCCCATAATGGTTCCCACCCTCTGAGCTGCTGACCTCTGGAAGGACATGCAGTTATCGCAAGAAGCTCATGAAGCCTCAGATATCCTAAGCATTCTCATTTTGATCTTTATTTAGTGCCAACAAAATGTGCAGCATGAATAATGGGTTTTGTGTTGATGGTTTTATATTATCAATGCTTTATTGCTATCTAATAGGAAATGTTTTTCCTACCCCTTTGGAATTAAATATGACCTTTCATAGTAGGTTTGCCTTTATTTTTGTTTGTTTAATTTGGTTTTTTGCATTTTTTCTCAATTACTGCTATCACAGAGGAGGATCCAAAAAAGGTTTTGATATTGAAAAGTGTCCCATGTCATACTCTGTATTATCAACATCTCTTTACATCATTCTCCCTCTTGACCAATGGAGTCTTGAAAGGTTTCAGTTACAGACCAACAATAAGTTACATGTAGAAAGTACTAGTCTGTCTGAATTTTGAATAGCATATCCCTGTTGAATGGTCTGCTGGGCTATGCTTATTTCTCTTTCTTTCTAGATAATCATCTATTTGTTTACAAATTCATTCACTCATGCATTTTTTTATCTGTAAAAAGATTAAAATGATGCCTACCTGTGAAGATTGGTGTGGGGATAAAATGAAGTAACAAAAGTAAAACACTTGGCAAACCTTAAAGGGCTACAAAAATGTTGTTTTTATGGTCATTTAGAGGTAGGATTTCCAACTAATTAGTTGAAGTTATGGCTCTGGATGGGAACAGAAAATCTTTACAATCTATATATTTTGGACTACACTTACACCTGGAACTTTGCAGACTAAGAGGATCCCCAGAAGTCCAAAGTCCTCCCAGAACTAATTTGTTGTTCAGGTCTCAAAAGGTGGACTTATAATCTAGTTCCATTCATAACTAGGGAATCCGATTCACATTAAATGGGCAATGTATAATCAAAAACTCCCTGAGCTATCAGCGATCCATTAGATTGGATATGAAAGATCTTTGAAATTAGATTCAATTTCAGAACTGTGTCATATAACCCAATCACTTTATTTTTCATTTAAGAACACCAAAGTCCAGAAAGATTTGATAGCTTGCCAAAGTCCTCCAGTATATAGTACAGAACTTATTCTAGAAGCCAAGTTTTGCAACTTACAAACCATTGTGCTTTCCATTGTATTAACTCTTAAGACTCCTATATTCAATTTCTGAGAACTTTTCAGACATACTGAGAACAAACCATGAGTCCATTTCCAGATGTGTATTAACCTGCTTCAACTAAGCGGGGCAGAACAAGAAGGTTATAGATATCAGGTAAACATCTGGATGTTTCCCTAATTATTGTTCATATATAATAACATGTATTCTGTCATGATATCTCATCATTTCTAAGCTTTGTAGATTTAGTTTTTTGTTCCATAATTCTACTAAATTTTCAATGGGTAAAATTCATTTTTGTCAGTTTCTTAGTATATAATAAGCACAGATTTACTATCTGAACTCCTTTTTCCATTCTCTTGCAAATAAAAATGCCATTCGCTGGTCACTCTGCTGTGAATACAAACACTAATAATATACTTAAAATATTGGAATGGAAACCAGGGGAAATTCTCCTGCAACACTAAACTGTGATAACTTAATATTTTATGTTAAGAGACACAGCCTTATTTCAACTAAAGGAGTTATTCCATTGATCCATAGCCGGGTCAGACCATTAATGAACCAAAATTCAGGTGAAAAGATAAACTAATGTTCTTTATTCGATCCTTCAGAAGACTTTGATTTTTTGATATGAGCTGGGATTTATATATGAGTTGATAACTTATTGGTTTTTGAAGCTTGAATAGGTTACTTATTGAGCATACTAGATATAATGTGCTTTTCATCAATATATTATGCCATAAATCTGCAGTATTTTATCATTTACTTTAAAATCAGCAAAGCAAGCAAAATACACTTGTAGTGGTCTATATGGTTAGTGTCGAGCTTCCGAACTGGTCAAAGATTGAATATGTCACTCTATTTTAAAGCATGTAACATGTACATAAACTGATTTGTATTTTTAACAAAAGCTAGCAGCTAAAATTTATATAGCACTTTAAAGTTTTTGAAATTCTTTACAAATATGATACCATTTGATACTCATAACTCTGAGAATTAGGTTTTATTTTCATCCCCATTTTAGATGAAGAATTAGAGACAGGTAGAGGTTAAGTGATATGCCCGGAGTTACACTATTAGTAAATGTCTGAGGTTAGATTAGAATTCAGGTCTTCCTCACTCTGAGTCCATCACTCAGAGTACATTCATTGTACTATCTGGCTGCCTCTAGGTACACATTTGTTATAGCTTCTAAAGTGTGATTATCAACAGAAATTAGTCTGTGGTAATCAGGAATAGAGAACATTGCTTGAATAGAATCCAATCAAGTCAATAAGCATTTATTAAACACTAATTATGTACTACACTGTGTTGACCACTGAGGATACAATGACAACACGCTAGCAAAAACAGTCCTTACTCTCAAGGAACTCAAAGTCTAACAAGAAAGTTATTATACCAACAACTATATACAAACAGCATATGTAAAGTATAAATTGAAAGTAATCAATAGAAGGAATTAAGAAGAAACTTCCTGTAAGAGTTTTAGGTGGGACTTGGAGGCTTTCAAGGAAGCCACGTTATAGGATAAAGAAAGAACTTTCTGGGCATGAGTGACAGCAAGTAAAAATGCAGTTAGGACATAGTGTGTCTTGTACAAAAGCAACAAGGAGACTTGTGTCATTGGATTGTAGAGTACAGCATGTTGAGGACAGATGTAAGAAGAGTGGAAGATAGATGAAAGTAAAAGTCAAACAGAAGATTTTATATTTGATCATGGAGGTATTTGGGAGCTATAAGGGGAATGGGAATTTGAAGATCTTCCTTACCCCTTAGTAGACCAAGGGGAATTTGAAGACCTTTCCTGCTTTGAGAGTACACCTTGCCCCCTAATAGGCTGAATGTAGTCACATGGTGCCTGTGGTAAGAGGAATTTGCTGAGGAGTAGAGCAGAGCCACAGGAAGCTGGGAAGCTGGTATCTTGTACTGATTTGTGAGAAGGCTAATGGATGGCATGGCTCTCTGCTACATTGTGGTGCATTAACTTTTATGTTGCTTTGATGGATTCAGTTTCCTAGTGGTGGGCTTTGGTTTTCTGATGTCTAAATAGATGCTTTGCTTCTGTCCTCTATATGGAGAGTTTGTTATATTTTGAGATCGAGTTCCATGAATTAATTTTTATAGTCACAGTCTTTATTATGGTCATGGGTGTTGTAAATATCACATTGGCACTACAAGAGCCACTGGAGTTTATTGATTAGAACAATTAACAGGTTCATTGATTTTGATTTGAACTTTCTATCAGTGGTATTCCTATTCCATAAATCAGTCATATTGAGTCTTTGGGTTAAGCAGTCCTAACAAGAAACTGGAGAAAGTCATGGTTTTCAAAAGTCCATGACTTTGGAGGACACTAACCATTAATTTAAATTCTTTTTTCTCCAGGTAAAATAAGGAGTTGAATGAGATTATGTGGAGGAACCCATACAAAACTCTTCTCACTTTTAGAAAAAGCAGCTTGAAGTATATGCCTTTCAGACAGTAGGTCAGGGCACCATTCTCCTGTTTGAAGGAGAAAAACATTACATGACCAAAAATAAATTCTTTCAAATGATTTACTGACTTGGCCCTGATCTCTCAGGAAACTGAATTTAAATGGTTCTGTTGAATTGTGCACAGAGTTGCAGTAGCTCAGATAAATGTCTTAAAGTAAAAGTTATTTTTAACACCATTGTATCAATTAAGAAATTCTCCTCTATAACTAAGTTCCTTGGATTGTGAAACTAAATGAAACCTCAATATTCAGCAAGGCAATATCTTCCAAAAAGAGGGACGGTGGGCAAGGATCATACCAATACCCTAGTGTGGGATAGCAGCATAATTTATTGAAAAATGCATTGGATTTAGAGTCAGAAGTTATGGGTCTCAATCATAACTGTGCTAGTTACAAATTGTGTGACTTTAGACAAATCTGTGCCTCAGTTTCCTCATCTTTCAAACGAGGAGTTAGTGATAGATGATTTCAAGGTTTCTTTGAGCTTTGCAGCCTATGTATTCTGGTCTATGGGAAGAAAACCAGGTCAAATCACTTTGTTTTATCATATTAGTTCTTTATTTCACCTTAACTAACAGGAAATTTCACACCTGTGAAATGTCAAAAGCAACCTTGGTTTGTTTTATGTAGTAATGATGCCTTGAAGCAATCCCTTTAAATAAATGTGTCATTTCATTCATTTGATATCTAGATGATATGAGAAAACTTCACATTCTTATGGGGGTTGAGTAGGTGAGAGGTTGGGAAGAAAATCGCTCTTTCCTATTGTACAGATGGTGCCCAGAGATGAGGATCAGAATCTGGGGAGTTGAGTGAAGTAGTTGGCTGCAGATCAAAGGAGAAAAAATGGATAAATAATAATGACAGTACTATCGCCAGGATAGTCTTATTTTAATAATAGATTACTAGAATGTGGGTAGCCAAGGTCAGTCATGTTCCAATGATATTTTGCTAGGCTGGTCTGAAGAATAACAAATCTTTTATATAGAACTAAAATGTGAAGAATCCCCAAAACCATATGCTTTAATACTTTGGTAAATCTGTGATCTCATGATGTACATGCCCTCTCTGGTAGTTT
>CM053584.1:258628574-258645390 GCA_028627135.1 Pseudochirops cupreus
TTTTTTTTTTCCTTTTCAAGTACATTTATAGCTTGTTCTTTATATGAGATTAGATTCTTTAAATTTTCTATTTCTCTTTCTGCTAATCTTTGCATTTATAATTTGCAAATGTTCATCTAATTTCATTTACATTGCAATTTTTTGTCAACTTAGTGGGAAAAATATCTAATTACAAAGTTGCTTTTACAAAGACATTTCCTTTAATAAAGATGGCAAGGAACTGATTGATTGCTGACTCTGACTATGGATTTTTTTTTTAGTATCTTGCTACCTAAATATCTTACAAACACATTCTCAAAAGGTGTTACTCAATGAATTTGTGTACCTGATTCAAATATTATTAATTACACAAGCTCATCTTCATTATCTTTTGTAACCCTATTAGAAGAGAAGGCAAAATTTGTAATCTTAAAGTTTCTCATAAAATTCTTAGGACTTCTGTACATAGCCAAAGAAAACTTCTCTGAAAAGGAGCCATCATATTTACAACACAACTCCTGGGAACATCAACTCAGTGATCAGTGGAAATCTGAAGCTATGGTGCCCTCAACCAATTTGATAATGTACTTTTTAAACACATATTATGCTGTAATTCTGGGCTGGACTTCCTTCTCCTACACATAGCCTTTCTGAAGTGTTCTAGCAAATATGACACTTATCATAAAGCAACTGACTACTGGCTTTCTGAGTACTAGACAATACTGAATTTTCAGCATCACATGAAAAATAAAAACTGGCAGATCCCAATTGATATAAACTGCTCTAATTATAATAGCTAATGTAGCATCTTAACTTTTACATGGAACTTCACATACATTATCTTATTTTATACAACTGCTTATGGGATAGGTGATATTCTAAAACCAATTTTACAGATAAGGAAACTGAGTCTCAGAAAATTTAGGAAGATTACCTAGGGTTAAAAGCTAATAAATATCTGTAATGGGATTCAAACTTATACCTAACTGCTGTATTCTCTCTACCAAGGGACCTTATCTCTTCTTCCTAGATAATCTCTTTTCTTGGGTTTTCTGGGTTTTTTTTTTTCCCCACAAGGCAACTCTTCCTTCTCAGTACCATTTGCAGAATAATATCCTCAGCTTCCCTGACTAGTTGCCTTCCTACTTTCCACTACATTCTGTCTTTAATCAGGAAATTATGACATTCTTGCTTCTTGGATAAAGTGTAACTTCTCTGTTTTGCTTTAAAAGAACTATATTACTTGGCCTCAACCTATCATTTCAGTTTCACTGGACATTACTCCCTGTTCCACACTCTATAATCCAGCCAAACTTGCTTTTCCTTACTTAGCATACTTCATCTCTTATCTCTACCCCTTTGCACTGTCTGTGCCACCTGTCAAGAATACAATGCCTCCTCCATTCCTTCTCATAGAATGTCTCTCTCTTCTTTTAAAATGCAGCTAAAACACCACCTTCGATATGGTCTTATCCAAGTCTTTTAATTGTTAGTTACCCTTCTCCCAAACTACATTGTATTATATATCTATAGCTACAGATATAGTGAGTACAGTGAGGTGGTACAGTAGATAGAGTACCAGGCCTGGAGTTAGGAAGACTCACCTTTCTGAGTTCAAATCTGACTTCAGACACATAATAGCTGTGTGACCCTGGGCAAGTTACTTAACCCTATTTGCCTCAGTTTCTCATCTGTAAAATTAACTGGAAAAGGAAATGGAAAACCATTATCTTTGGCAAGAAAACTCCAAATGGGGTCACAAAGAGTCAAACATGACTGAAACAACTGAATAATAATCTATATCTACTTAATTATGTATGTATTATAAATCATATATTTTTATATAACTGTTATATGTTGTGCATATCTGTATATATGATTTATGTTTAACTTTATATTTATTCTATACATAGCTACACACACATATATACACATATATGTATGTGTGTGTGTGTGTGTGTGTGTATATTTTTTTTCTTTCCCAATAGAATGAAACTTATTGCAATTTGGGACTGCTCCATTCTTTCTATTTGTAACCTATAGCCTATAACACAAGGCCTAGCACATAGTAGGTACTTAATACTTACTTGCTAATTTATTCATTGGCACTCTCATTAGCTTCCATAGATTAAGCTATTACCTCAATGCAGCAACTCTTAGGACTATATATCTAGCCCCAGACTCTCTCTGACCTTCAGTTCAGATAAGCTAATTTTCTATTCGACATTTTGAACCTGGTGCTTCATAAACATTTCAAATTCAGAATTTGTATACCCTCAATCCTCCTCTAACTCACTCCTTTTCTTTCTTCATCATTTCTGTTAAGAACAACATTATCTTTCTAGTTGCCCAATTCTAGAAATATTTAATTCTTCCCTATCCTTTACCTCTTAAATCCAATCAATTTCCAAATCTCATCAAGTCCGACTCCACAACATATCTATCTGGTCTCTATCCATTCTCATAGCTCTTGCACAGGCTCTCTTCACATCTTACTTGTAATGTTGCAATATCCTTCCAATTCAGTGGTCTTAAACATTTTGTGTCATGGATTCCCTTTGCTATTTGGCAGTCTATAAGCTCCTTCTCAAAATAGTGTCTTAAATGCATAAAATAAAATACATAGAATTACAAAGGAATTATTAAAATTCAAGTTAAGGAACCCTGGTTCCCTAGCCTCTAGTTTCTCACTTTTCCATTTTCTGCAAATTGATATTCTTCTGAAGCACAAGTCTGACCATGTCACCCCCTACTGAAGAAGTCCCAGTAGCTTCCTCTTGTCTTTAGGGCAAAATAAAAAATTTTCTCTTTGTTTTTAAAATCTGTTCATAATTTCTCCTAGCCTATTTTCCAACTTTATATCATATTACTTCATGTGCTCAATATTATAGCCAAACTACTCTGCTTGGGGGTTCCTTTTCATGACATTTAGTCTTTCAGCTCTTTGCTTTTGAACACACGCACACACACACACACACAGACACACACATGCACACTTATGTACTTACCTACTTCCTTGGAATGCACTTCCTTATCATTTTTGCTTCATAGATTCCCTAGATTTCTTCAAAGCCCAACTCAAGTTACACCTCCTGTAGGAAATCTATCCACATTGCTAATACTTTCTCATCAGAAGTATATCAGCAATGCAGCATTCACAATGCCTACAGTAACTATAAGTATGCTGATGTGGTTATTCATCACAAAATATAACAGGCTTTCTACATAAGAAATATAGCTAGAGCATTTATTTAAATACCAGAAAACTGAGTCCCAAAACCAGAAAGTCAAAGCCAACACAGTAGTTATGAAGCTGGCACATATAGTTAAAGTAGTAAACACCCACATTCTCCAGCCTTCAAAACAGGACAGACTACCTCAGGCAAAGATCCTCCTCTCCTCACTCACAGCAACTGTTCAGTGTCCAGGCAGCTTGCTCCCAGCAGCTCTGGTCCCCCGCAGTTCCTGTCCCTGGCAGTCTGCAGCAGGAGTCCTTAGCAGAGATTCTGGCCGGCTCAAAGACAAAAGAGTTCACGCCACAACGGTAGCTGCTGCCTCTGCTGCTGCTTCCAGTCAGCACCTCACAGAGTCTAGCTTGGTTCCGGCATTCTCTTGCTCCACCCCTTCCTGCCACGTCAGGAAGATCAAGGGGCATGGAAGATCTTCAAATCCCGGTGTCATTATAAGAAGTCATGTTGTATACATTTTGCATTTAATTTTTCTACAAATATGCCCCCTTCTCAATACAATACATGCTCCTTGCAGACAGGAACTATTATTATTTTTTGTCTGTTTGTTTTTATATCTCTAGGATCTAGCACAGTGCTTGGCAATTAGTAAGAGCTTAATAAAAACTTGTTGAATTGAATTGAGTGTATAATCACTTCCAACTTTAAGATTATATATGCCAACTAATCTGTATTAATGTTTATGTTGCTCATGATCTTGGTTTCCAAAATAAAAGAATGATTTTTCATAAAAATATAAGGACCAATACATAGTGTCAGATATTCAAATGTTTTCCAAAAAAAATTCAAAAGTTTCAAATGGTAATTTTAATCAATATATATGCATATATGTGTATATTTATATAAAATCTATGTTCATATGGATTATGATAATATAAACACACTATAAAACATATACGTGTGTGTGTATATGTGTGTGTGTGTGTGTGTGTGTGTGTGTGTGTGTGTGTGTGTACTTCACGATTCTAGCTAGGAGGTATAGTGGCCAGAGTGCTAGGCCTGAAGTCAGGAAGATTGATCTTCCTGAGTTCAAATCTGGTCTCAGAAATTTACTAGCTGTGTGACCTGGGCAAGTCACTTAGCACTGTTTGCCTCAGTTTCTTATCCATAAAATGAGCTAGAGAAGGAGGTAGTAAGCCACTCACAAAGAGTTGGACACAACTGAACAACAAAACATACACATTTGTATATATACATATGTGTGTATATATTATATTGTGATTATATATGTATGTATGTGTGTGTGTATATTACATATATGACCTTGTTCTCAATAGATAAAAATATATAAAGGGCTTTTTTGGACAATACCAATGTTTTAGTGATTCTCAAGCAGATCTAATTTTATGTCTAAGGCAATACTTGGTCAATTGACCTCTGAGAGTGAAAATGTCACCTCCAAAAGAATTCTTAGAAAGTCATGTGCCTTTTCTCTTTGCCAGAAAATAAGTTAATAGTATGAATATTTATTTCATTTTTTCTTTAACACTATTCTACAAGAGCAATATGACATTTTCACCTCAAAAAAGGAGTTTGCCTTCTCTATAACTATTCTCCTTGCTAAATGTGTAAATTGTTATTCAAAACCTGAAAAAAAATCTCATTTTCCACATTTATAAACCATCTGTTTCCAGTACTGATGTTCTTATATCCCAACAGAGAGACTTGTATGTATTTCTGAATATGGGTGTGAGTATATATAGTACTTGTAAACCTCTATGTACACATCTAATAGTTGACATCTGTTGTGACATTGATCCTCACTTGTGAAGAGAGGTGAGATAACTTACGTGAGGATTCCATTTATAAGCTCTTCCATCTCTCCTCACTTGTGAAAATATGTCATAAGAGAGATTAGTCTTCATGAACTATCTTCAGAACTTTAAGCAATAAGAAAGGACATGAGAATTAGTTTCATGAAGCATGAATGACCACATCTTGGGAAATAAGGTTGCCCTTATACTGTGTAGTAAAATCCCTAAGTGTAATCATTAAAATTCAATTATAAAACAATTTCATTTGTAAAACAGGCCTTCAATTTTAAAACTGTACACTCTAATAATTCTGATATTAGACTACGCAAAACTGGCCATTCAGGAGCCCCTTTGTGACACAGAATAAGAAAAAAGGATGGGAGAAAAAAACAAGAAGAGGCATAGTGAAGAGATGGAATAAAAGGAAAAAGTCACAATAGACCTTTACTTTTACTATAAATTCACCATCTTTTTTCCAATTTATTTTGATATTGTATTTATCTACATTATACATAATAAAACAGATGCTTAACTGAAGTAGAGTTGACTAATAATGTATACATAGTTATGACTTAGTTTGCTCAAATTTTTATCTACATCTCAGCAATTTGCAAAAGGATAAGACTACAGATCTACAGATTTCCACACCTATGTAAAATAGCAATGAACCATTAAAATCTTGGCAGGATCTTGGTTTTCAATATCCCCTATGATCATCCCCCTCAACAGGAAACTTATTTTCTTCAACTTAATTAACTTGAAAAAGTGATCATTTGAATTAGGTCTGGTGGGATTTGAACATGTGGTTCAATTATATGTAAGGCTTATAAAGCTGATGTTGAGACTGCTAAGCCATCTTTCCTGGATATTTAAGTTTTCATAGGTTGTCGGTATTTGTAGCTGGAAATCACAGGGGTCATGTTAACTGAACAATGAGTAAAGAGCCAGGGTACATTACTATCGTGTTAAAAGGTAGCTGTAATACTTTGGCAAATTTTCAGTTTGGCTCTGTCTTAAAACTGGCAGCTTCTAAGTATTCCTTAGCTTAACTAGGTGAGACCCCTGTGGAAAGAATCAAATATCTTGGTGATTAAGCCTGTGTCTCTAAATTTCTCTTTCAGTCTCATCTCGTTCCACTGTTGTTGCCACTAATGTCTTTTCCATGTTCGTGAACTGGAATTCAGAGAAGTGGACTGTGATAGGTCTGGTTAAGTCAGGTAGAAGATATAGGATTCTATTTATAAAGTGAATCTCATGCTAATCTGAAATTAATGACAAGGGAATTCAGGAAAAAAAACACATGGCTGTCTTATAGGGAAATATTAATGTAGTGAAATATATTTACTTTGTTACCTGGCATGTGATAGTAGTCCCTTAATCTATAAGAATAATCTTCTCTGGTACAGCAGCAAATAAAAAGAGAGATGCATATTATGGATTCTTTGCGTATCAGCATATCACTCTGCTATAATATATCATGTTTCATTGTGACACATTCCCCCATTTGTCACTTTCTGTCATGTTGCTATATCTCAAAAGACACAACATTTCCCAACCTTTTCCTTTCTAAAGGGAAGCAAATGGACACCAAATATTTAACACAGAAAACAGGCCTGTTTTAAAGACCAGGAAGTCCTATTCAGAAGCTATTTAAATGAATATTTCAAGACTTACCAAGGAAAAGTGCCTATTTAAATGGATATTTTAAAAAAAGTTTTTGATATCCAAGAGAAACAAATAGTTTTCTTTACTTTAAGAAGGAATATTTCCTTCTTAAAACAGAACTACTCTCATTCCCAATTGATCGCACTCTTTAAAAAGAAAAGTCTTTCTTTTTCTCTATTACTATAACAAAACAACTGTCAATTTACCTTTACCTAAATTTGAAAACACAGAAAAAGTTTAACTACTAGGTGTCTTATATCACATCTAAGTATCTTGAATTAATTTCCTAAAGTTGCTCTTTGAAGAAATATGTAAATATAATGTTCATGTTTTACCTAAATAAATACATAGGCTTGGGAGCCTATGCTAGAATTCAGCCTAATATGTCACAACCTTGAGTACAGTAATGACTATGAGAAGCACAGAACCATCAACTATTCTGATTAGACTGCCCAATGAGAGCAGGGGATATCAAAATAAGCTAGATTTGGGCAGCATGAAGATGAAATCAAATAGAGTAAAGTGGGAACTTTGTTAAAAAGTAGAATGCATTTGCTCCTGGTATTGAATATTATTAGCCTGATGAAGCCTAGTAGACCAAGAAGACACCCAAGTTTCTTGTGTGACTCAGAATATGGCTACAATTTTAAAATGTTGCTAGAAGTACCTTGCTATGGGTGGAGATGCATTGCTACTACATGTCCTATTTCTGGTCTAATTCAGTTAAACTTAAGTTATTACCCTATTCTTCTATACGTCCATTAGAGGTCAAAGCAGATAATTTATTTTAGCAATTTTGTTTTCTGATTATTAGTAGACCTTCACATCTCTTATATATATTTCTATCTCTCCACTCCCACAACCACAACCCTAGTACAGGGGCCTCATCAACATCATCCTGGACTATTTTAATACTCTTCTCACTGTTCTCTCTGCCTCATGTTTTTTTCCCTACTTCACATCTACTCTCCATTCAACTGTCAAGGTGACTTTTTAAAAGAGTAAATCTGCTCAGTGAGCTTCAGTGGTTCTCTTTTAGCTCCGGGACCAAATAGAAAACCTTCTGTCTGACATTTAAAGCTCTTCATCAACCAGCTCCTTCCTACCTTTTCAGTTTTCTCACACATACATTCTTTAATCCAGCTACATCCATCTGATTGTAGTTCTATCTCCCATCTCTGTGTCTTCGTGCTGGCTCCTTTCCCCACTCTGATCCTTGCTCCCCCACATGACTGTAGTGCTGTTCCCAGCTCCCCATGCCCCCGTATATCTCTACCTCTTAGTTTCACTGACTGGAAGACACCATGAAGCTCATCTTCTCCAGGAGGACTTCCTAATCCTCCTAGAGGTTAGTGTCTCCTCTTTAAGATTACTGTCCACCAACTCTGTAGATATCTTGCATATGCATAGTTATTTATGTATTGTATTATCCAGTAATGTAACTTCCTTGAAGACAACAAATGATTCTTTTGTCATTCTCTGTAGCCCCAACACTTAAGACAGTGCGTGGCATATTGTAAGCCCTTAATTCATGTAGAATTACTGATGTAGAATTGAAGTTTGACAGAAATTGGGGTTAAGTATATAGATCTTAGTCAACAGGATATATTTTTGGAGTGTTTACTAAGTTTTTACCTCAAAAAAATTGAAAAAATTAGCCAAGAGTTTATGGGGGGGGGCAGGTGGAGAGGGGAAGCAAGGCAACTGGGGTTAAATGCCTCGCCCAAGGTCACACAGCTAGTAAGTGTCACATATCCAAGACCAGATTTGAACTGTCTTTAAATGGTTTTCAAAAAAAAGTGGAATATCCCTGTCTTCTTGGTCCTAACCCTCCATGTTTAAGCTAATTTGTATATTGTTTGCATAAATAATTCCCATTTAATATTTAAGAGCGCTGAAATCATAGCCCCTTCTCCATTTCCCCCAATATCTATGCTTATCCCATTCATCCCACCTCCTGAGTCACCTACTCTCTTTTCCTATCCTATCAACTTTTAGCTCCAGGGATATAGTAGATAGAATGCTAGACCTAGAGTCAGAAAGACTTGAGTTCAAATCCAGCTTCTGACATAGTAGTTGGTGACTCTGGGAAAGTAATTAAATCATTGTCTGCCTCGGTTTCTTATAGCTGTCAAATAGGAATAATAATAGCACCTACCTCCTAGAGTTGTAAAGATAAAATGCTGTCATATTTGTAAAGTGTTTTGCAAAATTTAAAGTGCTACAGAAATTCTAGGTATCATTTATCATTATAATTCACATGGAATTCTGGAATTGACTTCTGAATTTAAAAGATTGAGCCAGCAGAGAATTCAGCTCAAATTTGTGATAAGTATTACATCACCCTTTCAATTTAAAGCTGTGGTGTACAAAGGTAATTTAATATTATTGTGCTCTAGGAAATGATGGAAAGAATGGTTTCAAAGAAACCTAGAAATACTTGTTTGAACTTATGAAGGGTGATAAAAGAAGAACCAGAAGAACGGTTTTTTACAATAACAATATTGTAAAGACAAACCACTTTTAAAAACTTATAAACTTGGATCAATATAATGACCAACAATTCCAGACGACCTGTGATAAAGCATGCCATCTACCTCCTGACAGAAAGGTGATAGACTTAGTGTACAAATTAAACATCACACACACACATATACACACACACAATCTATATATATATATATATATAGATTGTGTGTGTGTATGTGTATGTATATGTATGTATATTATGGTCATTGTAGGACTTAGTTTTGGTTGACCACACATATTCACAACCGGAGTTTGAGTCTTCTTTTTTTTCTTTTTCAAAAGTGAGGGAGATGAAGGAGAAAGAGAGGAGGTAAATTTTAATTTATTGAAAAAAATAAAACTTAATTTTAAAAATTACACAGATCATTTTGCCTTATAGCCTTTTCATTTGCTGACCCAAGGGAGATAATTAGTTTTACCTCATATGTCAATGCAAGATAGTATTTAATAGACAAAACACCTGAGACAAAGTTGAAATGACTTTCTTAGTGCCAACAGGATTATAATTCAGGATGCATCTTTCTTAGTACCCTATGCCTACCAGTAAAGAAGTGAAACTTTAAAGGTTCTCAAAAGAACCTTGTTGTGATGGATATAGCTGTGTTTTATGGAAGCAAAATGTCAGTGGCCTTTAGCCTGAGCAATAAAATCCACTCTTATATAGAAATGGACCATGCCATTAAGACATTAAACATCATTGTAAACCATCGTGAGCGCCTCAGTTCATCATCTTTAGGTGTCTGTTTTAGTACTTTTTTTCCTTAGTGTCCATTCATCAAACTCTCATAGGTTCACAAACGGTTTAGCCTATACTTATTGGCATTATTTCATCCATATTTACTCTAGAAATGAAACTAGAGAAAATAACATGTTCTTTACCAGTTGACTAGGGAGCATAGCTTCACATATTTCCTACAAGAAGAAAGTATTAATATGCTGATTTCAAAACATTCCTTTGTGGAAGGAATGGACCTGCAATAGACATTATAGTTAACTCTTGGTGCTTCACGATATTTGAAGGCAAGGTTGTCATTGCTTATTGAAATTCACAGAATGTCACAATTGTAGAAAGAGATTGAGGTTTACAATCAAAAGAGTTAGGAATAAGGAGGAGGCCTATGATATCATTTGGATAGCAAGATTCTCAAGTAAGGAAACTCACTCTACTAAAGTGGATTGACATCTTCTTTACAATTTATAGTCTTAGAAATGTGCTTGGGGTACTCAGAGGTTAAGTGACTTGACTGGGATTGTTTTGGAATATGAATGTCACAGATAAAATCTCAGCTCTATCACTGTATGACCCTGGTCAAAACATAACTTTTCTGGACTTCAGTTTCCTCAACTGTGAAATGAAGGGTTTAAATTAATTGGCCTCTAATGCCCCTTCCAGCTTAAAATCTGTAGAGCTATGTAATCCTATGATCCACTAATTTCAATCTCCTTTTCTATGCTGTCTCATATTTGGCTTCTAATAAATAACCAAACTGACTTTTAATTTTCTATCAGCTAGCATCCATTACATTATAATTGCATCAACCCCTATAAGCATCTCCCAGCCTGACTTCTTCTTCCTCCTTTTTCATCCCTGTCAAAATTTAAAATAATTCACTGAAATCAGTCTTTTGTGGCCACTATAGTACCACAATATCAGCATACTGGTAGTAACCGTTACCCTCTTCTTTGGTCCTTCCAGGATTACTGATGCACAAGTAGTGGTGTGATCTTATGTTTTACCACCTTTCCACACTTCACCATCTAGACACTAACAAACAACGAATTTATTTAAAAGATGGAAAAGGAAAAGGAAAAGGAAAATGCAGGAAGAAAAAGGAAAGAGTTAATCCAATTGTAGATTAAAAATCTCTTTGTAGTTCTTTTTGTATCTATCTATATCTAAGCTACTAGATGGTGTAGTGGAGAAAGCGCTGGAGTTAGGAGGAGCTAATACCCTTCTTAACGGTGTGATTCTGGGCAAATCAGTTACAAACTCTCGACCTCAGTGTCCTCATCTGTAAAAATGGAGATGAAAGTAGCATCTTCACAGGGTTGTAAAGTTCACACTTTACAAACTTTAAGACACCACATAAATGCTGTTATGATTACAATTTTTGTTAGCATTATTGTTATTATTACCTCTGCACAAATTTCTTCATTTCTTTGTCTATATCTCTGTGATCCATCTCTCTTGTAAACATACGACATCTGTGCCCTCACCTATATGGGTAATCCCTTCAAAGATATAACTATAACCTACCTATGTCTTCTCAGACTGTGAGACTTTTGTCCACGCCTTCTCATAAATTATCCAAGAGACTGGAGACTTTCTTCTATGTGTGTTAACATTCTTTAATCAGCATTACCAGGAGTCAGGCAACCTATCCATTTGCTGTCCTTTATGGTAGCTAACATGGCTGACATTCCTTTTTCTAGTAATCCACTTTCTGGATGACACTTTTTATGCTACATCTTTGCACATAATTCACAGAGAATATACCACAATCTACTTGTTCCCATCATGCATCTGTCCTCTAGCCTTTCAGAGAGTCAGTCAATAAATATTTATTAAGCACCTACTGTGTGCCAGATATTATGCAATGGATTGTGTATGTGTTATCACAAGCATTAAAGAACCACCAGTATAGTAGAAAGAGATTGGGGTTGACAATCAGAAGAGTTAGGAATAAGAAGTAGGCCTATGATTTCATTTGGATAGCAAGATTCCCAAGTAAGGAAATTCGCTCTACTAACGTAGGTTGAAGTCTTCTCTGCAGTTTATAGTCTTAGATATCATTTGGTACTGAAGGATAATAGGGGAAAAGAGTAGAAATGCAATAATGAATTCAACTAAGAATTAATATAGGATATAATACCATTTCTTGAGCCTAACTTGGAAATTAGCACTGATTTTGACCAATAATTTATTAGGTCTATGTGCTCAACATTTTATTTAAGATTTGTTCATTTATATTCATTTGCAGAATACAAAACAAAACAAAAAGGAAAAGAAATCCCAGGTGCAACTCTAGTGCTTTATACTTGTTGAAAATATTTTACATGATCATATTTAATTATACTAATTAATTATTATATTAATTAGTAATTAATGTTATTTCAGAGTGGACTCAGTGCTACACAGTTGCTTCTCTTCTCTGTACCTCAGTTTCTCCATCTTTCTATCAAACAACAAGCATTTCTTAATATTTTTAAAATTTTTTTTTGCCTTTTGGAGGGAGAAAGGTAGGACGATTGTGGTTAAGTGACTTGCCCAAGGTCACATGGCTAGTAAGTGTTAAGTGTCTGAGACTGGATTTGTACTCAGGTCCTCCTGACTCCCGGATTGGTTGCTCTATTCACTGTGCCATCTAGCTGCCCCTGTACAAGCATTTCTTATGCTCCCGATTCTGTGCTAGGAACTGAGCATACAAATATTAAAATGAAATTACCCCTGTCCTCAAGGAGTTTCTGTTCCATTAAGGGGAAATAGCACATAAACATATAAGTATATACACAAAATATGGACAAAGACAACACCCACTTAATGTGGGGAAGGGAGTCAGGGGAAACCTGAAAGGCACCATAAAGGATGTTGCTATTTGAGTAGAGCTTTGAAGGAAGCTAGGAATTCTAAGAGGCAGAGATGACAAACAGACAATATTCCAGGCATGAAAGATACTGAAATGGATGACGGAATGTCCTCTGTGATGGATAAAAACAAGGTCAGCTTTTTTTGTTTTTGCCTGTCAGAATATATGATAGAAAGTAATGTAAAATAATCCTGGAAAGGTAAATTATACTCAGTTTGTAATGGGTTTTAACTATCAAATAGAGGAATACACACACGCATACACACATACATATACACACATGCATACACACACACATATATACACATATACACACATGCATATGTATATGCATGTGTGTATATGTATGTGTGTGTGTGCATATATATGTATGTGTGTGTGTGTATATATATATGTATGTGTGTGTGTGTGTGTGCGTGTACAATTTTTTTTCCTAGTCGCAACTGGAAGCTATTGAATCTTATTGATTAGATGTGGCATGGTCAGTCCCATCCTTTAGGAATATCACTTTGACAATTATGTGGGAGAATTGATGAGCACCTAAAGGAAGAGATCATGTGAGTGGGGGGATTGGTAAGACTTGGCAACTAATAGGATCTTTAAAAGGGGAATAGTAATACCATTGACCACTTATCCCAGAAGGATTATAAAAGTGGTAAAAAATGTTTTAATTTAAAGTCAGAGGACCTGGGTTTGAATCCCCACTTTATCTTATCCCTCACATGATCTTGGGCACACTCAATTTCCTCATCTATAAAAGAAGGGACAGAAAAGATGTTATCTGTAGTCTAGTTCTCAGTCTACAATTCTGTGATTCTCTTTCTGAAGTACTTTGAACGCTTTTTTCTTCTACCAAACTTCTCCATAACCCTCAAACAAAGCAGAGACCATCTCATCTTAAAATTCCTAAATTCATTTTAATAAAGAAATAGCCAATTTTTCCATCGATAAAATCAGAATTTGAAGTTAATAGCCACTGTGCTGAGCACTGGGGATAAAAATAAGAAAAAGAACTTCAGTCCCTACCCTCAGGGAGCTTCTGGTCTGATGGGGTAAGACATTATGCAAAAAGAAGCTAAAACAGGTTGGGGGTAGTGGTGCTAGAAGGTTACAGGGGTACAAAGTATCAGGGTAAAATATGTAGAGAGTTGAAACCATTCTGACAGATGATAAGAAATGACATTAGCTGGGAAAAGTGTGAGTCTTCTTTAAGGGGAGACCTTAGGAGTTCATTTCTCTGCCCTCCTACAGTCCTCAAGAGAGAAGAGACAACTGAGGGTACTGAGGAGGTGTTGAATATCAAAAGCTGAATCAGTCTTCATGATGATGAGATTTCAAATGATGAGCTTATCCAGGGGGAGGCATGATATTGAGACCAAGCAGAGCAGTTAATGGGAAATGAAGTAATGAAGGAATGAAGCAAATGAAATCAAAATAGTGACCTTCTGACCAAAAAAAGTTAATAAATTTCCAGAACTCCATCACAAACAAGAAGATTTCACTCAGAGTGTGTAGAACCTATTCAGCGTCTTAGAAAAAATCAATGCTGTAAAAATAAACTGTGATATTATTATTTGTTACTGCTGATATTAATAGTTTCATTCATAACGCAGTTGTCATTAATAACATCAATGATACTATAAAAAGTACCCTTAATTATTAATGGCACTGAAATAACATATTGCTAATTGTGATTTCTTTTTTAAAAAGGAGCATTTCAATCTTATGACACCACGATATTGGTAGATATTCATTTTTACTGAAAGTTTGCCTTGATTCTTTCCTTGCCTTGACATATGGTTATTGGCTACAAGTCTGTGAAGCAGGACCAGAAAAGAATGTTTTGTTCTGTTTGGGGTTTTTTGGTCATTATTGTTTTTTTTCAGTGAAAAACTTTTTAGAGGCTATTTGTAGAACACCCATAGTAGCAGGGCCCCTCCTGAAAGTAATCTCTGGCTCCGATTCATATTAGCCTTGGTCAGTCTTGTTTTAGGAACCTGACTTTTCAGCCATGTCCTCCAGAGGGAAGTCAGACTGGCTGCATGTAGTATGTAAAGATTTGGCTAGTGAAGGGTCTGCTGTCATGTTATATTCACCACGTAGTAAATCAGCTCAGATTTTTCTCTTCTGTTCTGCACTGGCTATTAAGATGTGATATTATCCTGTGATTTATATCATGTTGTCACAATGCATTTCATTTTTCTTTGTTTTCATAATACAATGAATTCCTTCATAATTTCTTTCAATTTGCTTCAGGAGTTGTTATATACCCCAGGCTTTTATTCCTTCATATTCTGTTCAGCATTATTAATACAAGTGCAGAAAGTATACCCTGACATAATTGCTTATGGTCTGTACAGTACAAGACAGACGTATTACCTCATTTGAGATAATTCTTTTGTAGTGGCATGATATTCTAATACTTAAATGCTTAAGGTAGAGGCAAATGGCTTTCCAAATTACTTTATAATCCTGGTCAACTTCAAATCGTTATTCCCACAGAGCACATCAGCTTCTGTCCTTTAACAACCAACTCTGTACTTTGGAAAAGGCTCAGGCTCAACTAGAAGGACAGTTGAGTAGAAAAACCAACAATGGGAATAAAATGTTCTCAAGTAAAGCTTAGGACAGGATTTCCTGTTGCCTGAGACACTGCATCTTGCATCCATGATTTAAAAGCTCAAATGATGAGCATTATTCTGAGATAATTAAGAGGGAATGTTTGTTTGCCTTATTTTCCCCAAACACATGAAAACACACACACACACACACACACACACACACACACACACACACACACACGCCTCCCTCTCTTTATAGCGGTGCCTATATGCCTTATTCCAATTTTTTGTGCTTAGGTAAGTAATCTGAAATCTGTCATGAGAGAGGTTTACAATTGGCATGAATTTTCATTGGATTCCAGTTGAGTAAATTTTGAATCTCCTTAGAGATTCTTATTCTCATGATAAAAGATTTTCATGGGATTTGATAATCATCTCAGCAGTCCTTCTGGGCAGCAGGAGATGGGGGCAAGGAGAATGAAAAGAGACTCTCCTTCCCTTTTCTCATAAAAATAGAGAAAACAAAAACAGAAAATGAAACAAGGCCCATCATATCTGGGACAGTCAGGATTTTTTTGTTGTGTGTGTTTTTCCATCTCTATTCTTTTTGGACTATACTTTGAACAGAAGGAACTAATTTGCTAATAGAAAGGCATAGCAACCTCATTCATTGTTTTTGAAATTCTGTGGACCTCTTGCCTATCCTCAGCTCCTTTTCAACATCCATCAGATAAATCAGTCAAGTTTGATTTTCTTCCTATCTATGATTTGGGGTGATTGGCTCATTAGCCTGACTCTCTGTGATCTACCATGTTATACAGACCAAACCTGAATTGTGTGTTGTAACTTATGATTGTTGTCTTAAATATTTGTCATAAAAATCAAGCTTTAGTCCACCTCTTGAAAAATACCTTGGAACTGGGTTCTAGGACAGGATCTCCCATTAACTTGTTGTGCTTCTTTGGGCAAGTAACTTAAGCCTTTATGACTCAGTTTCCCTATCTGTAAAATAACGCTCTTGGATGAAATAAGGTTTATAAATCATCTCTAAGGTCCCTTCCAGCTCTAAGATTCAGTGATTGAATGACTTTTCTGTCTTAACCATCTTCTCTTCGATTGGGAATTTTCTACAATGGAAAGGAAAAATCAAAATGAAAATTCAGAGAGACATTTTAAGACTTTGCCTTTTTATAGTCAAAATAGCCAGTCAGTTCTGGGTCTATCTGCATTATCAAAACTCTTGGTTGCAAGCTCTGCCTCAATTAGAACAGAGTAATCAAGGCTTTTCCTAAGGTAATGAAAATGTGGAAGGCTTCAATATTCATACCCCTTCAATAGTATAGAAACCCTGAATTTTGGTGCTTCATTAGATAAACTCATTAAATTCAGAAGCCAGTTGATGATTTATTTGCCCCATACAGCCCACTCTGGGAAATTCCGCAGGTGACTTCCTTAGCAGGTCACTCCCTTTATCCTTCCCCCTTCACCACTCT
>CM053584.1:258645890-258711979 GCA_028627135.1 Pseudochirops cupreus
TTTTTTTTTTGCAAGGCATTCAAGGTTAAATGACTTGCCCAAGGTCATATAGCTAGTAATTGTCAAGTGTCTGAGACTGAATTTCAACTGAGGTCCTCCTGACTCCAGAGACAGTGCCTATCCACTTCACCACCTAGCTGCCCCTAATTTACCATCATTCTTCAGCTGCCTTATCATCCTAGAAAAATCCCCTCACCACTACAGATGCCTTCCCCCAAGGATAAGTTACTCCCAGAACCTAACATTTTGCCATCCTTCATTCCACTCCTTCCTCATAACCATTTCTTGACTTTCTTCAAGTCCCCACTAGAATCCTACTTCATACAGGAAGCCTTTCCCAATCACTATTAATTCCTTCCTAATTAATTAACGCCTTCTTTCTGTTATTTCATATTTACCCTGTCTATAGCTTATTGGTACTTTGTCTTATTTGTGTCCTTCACTATATTGCGGGTTTCTTGAGGGTAGGGACTGTTCTTTGCCCCTTTTTGTAGCCCTAGTGCTGAGCACAGGTCCTGGCACATAATAGGTTCTTAATGAATTTTTGGTGAATTACCGACTTTCCCTGGTTTTGCTTCTCACTTAAGATTTTACATCAGGCAGCTACCTTTGCCCTCCACCCACGCTATCATTCAACTCCCTTTTGTTTGTGGTTCTCCCCCATCAGAATGTAAGTCTCTTGATGGCAGAGACTGTTTATTTTTGTTTGTGTTCATATCCTCAGTGCTATGTCACCAAAAAAATTGCCTGCAACAAAAACAAATGAAAAATTCTGAAATAACTCTTACACATATGTATTCATTTTTGCCATTCTCTTCTATCTAGTGCACAGATTACTAAATAAATATTTATTGACCTAAATAGTTCCTATCACATGCTTCTGACTATTCCACGGTTTCTGATGCTTGGCTCTTATATTCAATCATTTCCTTGCCTATTCCATTTAAAGGATCTCCTCTGAAGATCTTATCTTATTTAACTCAGCACTTTATTTTATTAGGTAGTGTCTTCCCTCTGAAATTAGCTTCCATTTAACATGCAAACATCTAGTAGCAATTTAATTATTTACATGTTGTCTCCCCCATTAGAACATGAGCTCCGTGAAGGCAGGCACCATGCTGTTTTGTCTTTCTTTGTTTCCTCAGTACTTAGCAGAATGTAGGGTATGTAGTAAGCATGCAATATATGATGACTGACTGACTCTTCCCTTTTGCCTTGAATACTATATTCCTGGTCCCCCTTTCTCTACCACTCAGTCTCCAGTGAATAAGAGACCATACAATGTTCTCCCACTGAAATCCTGGGTGCACACTTCCCTTAGACCAAAACTACTGGCACCTACTTCCTGAAATTCTTCCATGTAGCAGTAGGGCTTTGGTATATATGATACAAAATAATAATCTGAATTAATATTTTTTCTGAACCAAATGGTTATTTAGCTTTATGCTAAGGCAGACAGAGCTATAAGTAACAACTTGGACAACTCAGTTAAAGGGGTTATGGGTCAAGTGAATGAGATTCCACTGGGATAGTGCTGGGGATGTCATGGAAGTAGGGAGCAAACTGGCCCAAGGAGAAACTCACCTAGCTTAAGGCCAATGAGGAAGAAGACTGCCATCTAAAATTGATTTCTTCCTATTTTAATTAATCATTCAGGGACAGCTAGGTGGCACAGTGAATAGAGCACTGGCCCTAGAGTCAGGAGGACCTGACTTCAAATTCGGATTCAGACGCTTTACACATTTATTAGCAGTGTGACCTTGGGTAAGACACTTAACCCCAATTGCCTTGCCTTTCCCCCTCAAAAAAAAAAAGTAATCATTCAAATTAAGGCAAGGCTTAAGTGAACAGCATCAACTAAGTTCAATGTTTGTCTTTGTATGATGGCATTATCACCATTGTTTTATGTTTTAAGTGTAGAGTCAAAGGACAATATCATATCACTATTATTGTCATTAATATTATCATTAAGGATGCTTTAAATAATTAAAATGGATTTGATCATCATTATCTCATTTGATCCCCATAACATTTTTTTTAATGAGGTATTATGAGACCTGCTCATGGTTGAACAATTAGTAAGCAGGAACATCAAGAGGAGGAGGCAAGTCTCCTTATGCCTACTAATTTAATGTGCTCTATTCCTATCACAGGAAAAATAAAGGAGAGTTAAAAAAAAATGTGGCATCTGCTAAATGATTTTAACTGCAGGAAACATCTAGCTTTCCTCAAATACTGGCCTTAGAAGGGGAAAGCACTGCTTACTGATAGAATTTTTTAAAGTTGAAAGTGAAGTATGTTCCTTAAGTGCAAGTAGAATTTGACATATTCTAGATTTGGTACTGTGACTAGATAGATTTGAAACCCCACATATCACTACCAGACACTTGCCCAATCAAAGAACATAGACAGCATGCTGTCAGTTTCCATAAAAGTTTTATGGTTAGTTTTGTTTTTTTTTCCTTTCGGATTTATTGTCTGGAGTTAAATTCTGTAGCTCAGAGCTGTGAAAAATAATTAGGAGAGCATTTTTTGAAAATAACTTCATACTGGTTTAGGAAATATTCATATGTCTATTATTTCCACTCATTATAATAACTAAGTTGAAATAAAAATAGAACTTCGAGGGTTGAAAGAAATGCTTTCCCCCCTATTCAAACTGGATTGGAAAGAAAAATAACATATTTGCAAGCAATGATATTTATAATTTCCTTTTGAATTTTTAATAAATGCATCTCAAAATACCTTTACCCTGATTCACTCTTGTTTAACAAAAATAGGGTAATTTCATAGCTAGATTACTACTTCATAAATAGTAGAACTGATTTCTGGTGGACTTTAGTAGAAAATAGCAATCTGTTTTCAGGAGAAAATAAAATTAAAAGAAAAGGTAGAAGAACTTCATGTTATTCACCCATATAAATTCATATTTAAAAACAAAATGTTTCAATATATAATGTAAATCTGCGTAGCCCTATGTAAAACGTATACTTTCTTGTTGATTTTGTTGTCATGTCATATTATTTATTGTATCTGGTATGGATTGACTGAGGAATCTCTATTTTTAAAAAAATTTATGTTTGGTCTCCATTCAATAATAAAAATTTCCTATATAATAGCTGCACATTTAGACATACAGAATGCCAGAATCAAAGTCAGGTAACTGCCTGGCATCCATCAGTCATCAGTAAATTGTGCCTTGGTTAAAATACCTGTTTTCAACTCGATGGCTTATTTATGTAAGGAAAGACCATTAGGGTCTGTCAGCATTGAAGTATGATAATAAATTGTATTTGTGCTTATTCTTCTGTCTTCAAATTTAAGTATGCTAAACACTGTTGATGTACCAAGAGCCTCTAATAATTCTATATTTTAAAATGCTATAACATTAGGTTAAGCACAAAAATTATCAATACAGATAGAGCAAGTTTCCTTCACTTAATGTAATGAGCTCGCCACCCCCTTTTCCTGTAAACTGAATTTTAATTAAATGAATCATAATTTTTATCATTGTCATTATAAAATTGGAGCTATTTTCTACTAGGATAAATTTCACTACCATATATCTATAAAATCATACTTATATATCCAGTAAATCTTTTAAAATATACTTTAAAATATTACCTTTATGACTTTCTTTCAACTTCCATGGCACTTGTGATCTGAATTTTATCATCTGCATTTAATCATATGATGGCTTGCATTGCTACTCAATTTTTCCTATATTCCAAATTTGGTTGGTAAGGTCTTGGTATCCCCTTCAGCACCTAGTATATGAACTAGCTCATTCAATAAATGCTTGCCAAATGAAAAAAAAATGAATTAGTTCTCCTGAAAAATGTTTAATTATATTTATATTAAGATTATATGTTTGGCTCAAAATGAAACAGATTATTCAGAATGGAATTTAGTATACGTAAGAAAACACTAGTTTTTCGGTTTCTTTTTATCTCACTTGTTAAAAAAATAAGAGTGTGGTTTAGTGAAAGATGGGATGGTTTTAGAGTCAGAAAACATGAGTTCAAGTCTCAACTCTTCCACTTCAACATTTGGGACCATATGTAAGTCATTAAGCCTCTCTTCCCTTCTGTTTCCTAATCTATAAAATGAAAATGTCAGACTAGATGAGATCTAGTCTTTTCCAGCTCTATTCTACATGTAGTGATGTCTAAGCTTGAACAATTTTGCTAAATTAAGGCTTCAGCTCACCCTATTATTTTTCTGTGCAAGGCAAGCTTTGTGACTTTGGGGATAGGTATTTTTATATCACTGTGATTACCTGATCCCTTTATAGATGACTTTCCAGGTAAGAATTTGTAACATCCTCCTTGGATAGAACTAGCATATTAAGGTGAAGGTGAAGACCTAACTGTATACTTCTAGCAAAACAGTGGCAGTTTCATTAAGCTGTGTTAGGCCATACTGTGGTCTATCTTCCAATCACTTAATAAATATTGGAAAATTCATGTATTTTGTCTATATGATGGCCAATCTGCTCTCCATATTTTGTTTACTTATTGAATGTTCAGTGTCCTCATTTGTTACTGTTAGCATTTCTAGGAAATATTGATCCTGGAATAATCCTGGATAAAAAATTCATAGATGTTGAGTTGGAAGGGATCTTGGAGATCACAACCATGCCTTCAATACTTTGTAGATGAAGAAACTAGGGTCCTGAAATGTTATGTAACTTATTCAAGGTCACAAAGGTAGAAACTGGCAAAAGCAAAATTTGAACCCAGGTAGCCTTTCTTCCAATATTGCAATCTTTTCATTCATCTATTGAAGGGAATAGGGTGATGATTATCAATAAACACAGAGTAAGGATTCCACAAATTTTTTGTGAGGGCAAAAATTTCAAAAGGAACCTTCAAATTCTACAGCTTTGAGAGTACGATTCCTTAGAGTAAATGTTTGATAATTTGGCACATTAATTTGGAATTCTGATAAGTGAATATATTAGGTGGGGTTAGTTGTATTTTATAAAGTATTTGAAAATTATATGGTATTTGTTAAAGATAAAAAGCTCAATTACAGAGTAATTTGGAGGTTTTTGGAATCAGTTTCTAAGGCTTAAATTATAAACTATAAAGAAACATTATTTGATCAAAATTAGCTCCTAGTGTGATCTTATTTCTTTGTGTTTTCATAATTCAAACTCTAGGTTTGGAGCATAGAAGTCAATGTTGGTAAAATTAAAGTAACAAATGTAACTATTTAGAAAATTCACTATGTTGAGCATCTATATTTCCTCATAGTGATAAAGTTAAGTTTTGCCATTGATATGATTTAATTCCTTTAGAGTTTTCCCACCTTTGTGAGCATAAACCTTCAACTATGTTTCTCCATATCTGTGATAACTTTGAAAAAAAAAACGCTTCAGTTTATTCAGGACATTAATCCATTCCAGAACAGCTGCCTTTGAGAAGGAGAGAAGATCAAGACAAGGGTATGGAACTTCATTTGAGTAGAAGTAGACCTTGAATAGAATTATGAATAGTCTATTGACTGAGCCCTGCAGCAGACTTGCCAGTGATTGACGATCCCTTTGCCCTCCAGGCATTATCATGGCAGTAATGAAAGTGGTTGCAGACGATTTGATGGAAAAGATGATTTCTTTCCTTAACCTCTCATCTCCCTGGCAAAATAAAAAACTTAATGGAGAACCTAGGTATCTTTTAAGTTCTCTTTCATTTAGCACACATCAAGTGAGTACCTACTGTGCCAGAAACTTTAAGGGGCTTGCACAGATTAGAAGACAATGAAGCTTCTTCCCTCAAGGAATTTATAATCTAATAGAGAATGGAATTCATACTTGAAGTAACTAATAATTGATAAAATATAATTAAAATGTATGTATAAAATATCAAAGCACAAAGTTGTCATCTAAATCTTGAGGAAATGAGAAGGAATGGAGAGATGAGAATCAGGAGGAGTTAGAAAGGAAGCTTTTTCTGAAGGAAATTATTTTAAAATATGAGCTTAAAGAAAAGTGTCTAGTGTTCTTCAGTCATAGATGATGAATGTGAGAACACTCTACATCTGAAGCATGAGGAGAGTTTGACTAACCTACTGTATATTGGCTTAAAATACTTTGTCTGGGCATACTCCATTCCTTGAGTGTGACCAAAAAAAGAAGAAGAAGAAGAAGAAGAAGATTCTTGCCTAAGTTCAGACAGATGTCTTTGTCATAGTGATTACCTGGTTTTGCTGTCTTTGAGTCTTTAATCTTACATTACTGGTTCTACATGCTCTCCTGGATACTATTGTGTTGCTTTCATATGTGGACATGCCTCTTTGCCCATAAATCTTTCTTGACAATAGGGTATTAATTCTCTTCTCTACTGAACATTCAACCTCCGTGCCCTAAAATTTGCCCAATTTCTTGTCTGATAAGCAGCTTTGCTTCTTGTCCTCCCTAGACTTAGTGTATGACAGCTTGGCAAATGACTTCATCCATTTCATATACAACCTACCTCTTACCCTTCACAAATCAGTCTGACTCATTACTGACCTCCCTTTTTGTCTACAAACCATCACATTCACAAAGATCTCCTGATGTAGTGTGGAAGAATCTCAGGCACCTAATGTTCTGATCCTGCATAGAGAAAGAAAACAAGAAAGAGGCATAGATTCAAACTATAGATGATAGAGAAGGGGGAAAAGGGTACTCCAGGATGGAACAACAGCAAATGTAAAGACATAGATGTAAAAGAAAGAAATGTATATGAAAATTAGCAAGCAAATTGGCATGGATGGAACGGTAGGGCTCTTTTGCAGAGAATGTGAAAAGATATTAGATTGGATAAGAGAGGGGTGGGGAAGACCTGGATTATTAGAAAAAGAAGTTTAGATTATATATGGTTGATTGGTTGTTGTGGTTCATTCTCAGATAGGACGAAAATGACATCACTATACAGGGAAGTTTCAATGTGTGCATATAACACCAATGCAATATTCATATTACCCATGGTAGTTATGAATATGCTGGTATAGTTTTGAATCACAAAATGTAACAGACTCTCCACATAGAAGACAGAAAGCCAAATCCATCATAGCAACCAAGAAGTTGCTACAGATAACTAATGCAGTGAATACCCACATCCTCAGGCCTTCCGTCCATCAGGCCTTCAAAACAAAACAGGTTCCCATAAGCAAAGATGTCCCCCTCTCATTCATGCTAGCTGCTCTGCCTTTGTACTGCTTGCTCCCAGCTCTGCTCTCCCCTGCTCCTTCTTGCTCCACCCTTCCTGTTCCACCCTTTCAACAAGTTTCTCCTACCATGGTCTCCATGTGATTACATTAAGCAGGGAAGATCTTCAAATTCCCATTACCATTACAATCCAACTGTGGCTGATCAGACCAATAAGAGCTTGGAATGCTGTATCACAGGTCAGACACAAATAGTCCATGTGAACATTTGGGGTGGATACTCTAAATTTGCACCTCCTGCATTTCCTTTGAACTGTTTCAATTCTGTTTGACTCAAAGAGCACAGCACCTTCTCTGATATGGGCATGCTATGCTGAGCAGTCCTGTGGCAGTGTCTCCCATGTCACACAATTCCAAAGTTCTTGAGAGAGACCTTGAGATTGTCCTTGTTTAGCTTCTTCTGACCACCATGTGAGCACTGACCTTGTGTGAGTTCTCCATAAAATAGTCTTTTTGGCAAGCATAAGTTTTGCATTCCAACAATGTGGCGAACCTGTCAGAATTGTGCTCTTTTAAGCAGAATCTGAATGCTTGGCAATTTAGTTCAAGTAAGGACCTCAGTGTCTAGTACCTTATTCTGCCAGGTGATCTTCAGAATCTTCCTAAGACAATTCAAATGGAACCAATTCAGTTTCCTGGCATGGCGTTGGTAAACTGTCCAGGTTTCACATGCATACAGCAATGAGGTCAACACAACTCCTCTCTAGACCTTTAGTTTGGGAGTCAGTCTAATATCTGTTCTCACCCATACTTTCCTTCAGAGCTTCCCAAACACTGAGCTAGCTCTGGTAATGTGTGTGTCTACTTCATTATCAATGTGTACATCCCTGGAAAGTATACTGCCAAGGTAAATGGACTTATCCACAGCATTCAAAACTTCTCCATTTGCTGTAACCAATGGCTCTGGGTATGAATGGTGTGGTGGTGGCTGACTGAGCACCTGTGTTTTCTTGATGTTAATTGTTAGGCCAAAATTAGAACAAGCTACAGAGAATTGATCCATACTTTGTTGCATCTTAGCTTCAGAAAATCCCTCCATTGTCCATCTTTACAAAAGTAAAGGAAATAGATTGTCCTTTAACAATCACAGGGGGTCTCTCTATTAGTCATTGCTGGCAAGATTCTTGCCATAGTCCTCCTTAATAGACTAATCCTTCACCTGGAAGATGGTCATCTACCTAAGAGCCAGTGTAGCTTCAGAAAGGGCCAAGGAAAAGTTAATATGGTGTTTACTGCCCAACAACTCCAGGAGAAGAATAGAGGGCTGTGCTTAATGTTTGTAGATCTGACCAAGGCCTTTGATACTGTTAGTCATGAGGGCTTATGGAAAATTATTTCAGAATTTGGTTGCCCAAAGAAGTTCATCAGCATCATACATCAATTTCATGATGGCATGCTTGCCTGGGTTCTAGATAATAGACCATGCTCTTGTGCCTTCCTATTCACCAATGGAGTGAAACAAGACTGTGTGCTTTTCCCATGCTTTTTAGCACGATGTTTTCAGCCATGTTGTCAAATCCTTTCAATGAGGATGAACACGACATCAAGGTCAGCTACCAAACTAATGGTAAATTCTTCAACTTGAAAAGGTGACAGGCCAAGACCAAAATGGAAGGGAGTATTGGTGCATGATTTTCTATTTGCCTATGATTGTGCACTTGATGCATATTATTTATAGTGGTCCAATGATATGGCATTATAGGATTTTCATTATTGTATGACTCTATCTCTCCTTTCTAAGTTTCTATGTCTGGATCAAGATCAAGATCCAAACACACACACACACACACACACACACACACACACACACACACACACACAATTCATGAAGCAAGCAAGTAATCAAGAATCAGAGAGAAGAAGACAAGATATCAAACTGAGATCTGAAACATCAAAATCAATATCATGCATGTGTAATTGTGTATTTCCTTAGCCTTTATTTTTTGCCAAATGCCATGAGTAATGTAGAAGTCATGTGTATGTTCATTTATTTATTAATTCAGCATGTGATTAAGCAAGACCTTATGCGTAGCACTGTGAAAAATACAAGGAAAAATAAGATATCGGCCCTGACTTAAAGGAACTTATCTTTAGCCAGGGTGATGAGAAATGTCTACACAGATACATAATATAAATTAAGTTCATTAGAGAGATATAAAATGCTGTGAGATCAGAGGAATAAGAAATCATTTCCATCTGTAGGAATCAAAGGAAACTTCACAGGAATGGTAAGCTGGGTCTTTAAAGACAGGTAGATCTCACAGAAAAGAGATGTCAAACATGCCACAGCTGGCCACAATGCTCCCAGACCAAACCAGATTAAAATATGATTGGAAAATATTTAACAAAATGAATAAAAATACAATAAAACAAAGATAATATTGCCTTTTAAAATTAAGTCAATATGGGGCCTGCAGGGATCCTTATTAGATTAGTTACCCTCTCCACGATTTCTATTTAAGTTATACCACTAGTATAGAGAAGTCTCAGAAGAAGAAACTCCTTCTACCAATGTAAGTAGGCACTTCTCTGTGATTTGTGGTCTACAGAATTGCCTAGGAGACTAGAAGGTTTAGGGTTTTGCCCTGGATGACATAATCAATATGTGTCAGAGGCAAATCTTCTCACTCCAAGGCTAACTCTATTTCTACTATGCTATGCTGTGCCTCACAATACATTTTACAATTCTAAAAAATTGCTATCAGTAGTTTCATTTTCATATCTGTAATTCTTTCAGAACTATGGGATATTAAATCCACCCAGATTTCCTGAGCTAACTTTCTGTTTGTGACTTCTTTCTACTAGATTGAGCAACCAACTTTATTCCAACTTATTCTAAATGATTTCCCCCCATGAGTTCTCATTCTCTTTGATGTTTGTAAGGCATTTGCTGATACTGAATTTCACAGCTTATTTAAACTCTCTCCTACTTTTTTTTAATCTGTTTTTCCTTGTTTTAGGTCTCCTATTTCTTTGATTGTTTCTTTTCTGTCTGGTTTGCACATTCTCTATTCTCTACCTTTTGTGACCAAGTTTGATATTTTTTCTTGCAAATTATTTCTGAAATTTGTCCATTCTTCTGCACTGACACTGCCACTCATTCTAAGATTTTTGCAACAATCTCCTAACTAGTCTCCCTGACACCCATCTCTCCCAAATTTGATCCCTCTTACATACCACTTCTGGACTGGTCATCCCAAAACAGTGATTTCCACTCGTCATTCATGTCCATATTGAACCCTTAAGTTTCACCTCCTTTATCCCTTGTAACTTGATCCCAGGCTATATAACCAAGTTCAATTACTTCTGCTTCTTTGAAAGATGTTATAACACAAGACTTAGAAAGTTAGCCTCCAAGCCAAGAAAATCTGAAGTCCCATGGCTCTGACATATACCGATCTTATGACCCCAGGATGGTAATTTAGCCTTTCAGTGCCAAGAAGGTGTCAACCTGCATTGGTAGGAGCTTTCTCACTAGGGAATTCTCTTTACTAATGCAGTCAAAGGGCTAGTGCTTCTTCCTATCTCTATACTCCAATAATAGTAGAGGATAGAGTTTATTAAGATTTGTGAAGCAATTTCCATATTATGTCTCATTTGAACCCTAAACAACTTCATGAAATAGGCACTTTCTTTTTCTTTTTTGGTTCTAACCTGTGATGGAGATTGACTACTTAATAGTTTTAAAGAGTTTACTGTGTCATTAAGGGTTTAAGGGACTTGCCTGGGGTCATAGAGCAAGTATATATCTGCAACAGAAATTGATCCTGTTCTTCCTGACTATAAGGTCAGAACTCTATCCACTTCACTAAGATATTTCTCATTTTCACCATTTTACGCAAGCCAAAGGTGTCTCAGAGAGAATAAGTGATAGTTACATAGCTAGTGAGATTCAGAGGCTAGATTCAAGCCTAGACCTTCCTGATTCTGAATTTAGGACCCTACACACTGTGCTACATCCTCTATAGCACACTCTGTTCCAGAAGGTTAGACCAATCTTCTGTGCTAATTCATGTTGATTGACACTTCCCAAGCTTCTCTCTATTGCTACTGGTCTCTATTGACCCCAAGGTCAAATGCAAAATCTTCCGTTTAGTTTTTAATGTTCTTTATAATCTAGTCCCCTCCTACCTTTCCAGTCTTTTTACACCTCACTCTCCTCCATGTATTCTGCATTACAGTGACATTGGCCTCCTGGTTGTTCCTCATACATAATACTCCTTTACACTCCAAGAATTTTCTCTCATTTCTGGAATTCTCTCTCTAATTATGTTTGTCTTCTAGTTTCCCTAGATTCTTCAAGTCTCAGCTAAAGTCTCACCTCCTACAAGAAGCCTTTTCCCAATACCCTTTAAACCTAGTGCAACTTCCCTCTGAGATTACCCCTAATTTACCCTTGGATATATCCTGTTTATACATAGTTGTTTTCATGTTATCTCACCATTAGGGAATTAATTCCTTGAGAAGACGGACTGGTTTTGTGAGGGAGAGGGTGTAGGAAGGTTGCCTTTTTATTTTTTTGTACCTCTAGTGCTTAGCACAGTGCTTGGAACATAGTAGGTACTTAATAAATAATAGATGACTAAATGAATCTATCCTGGTTTCCTTTATAAATAACAAGGGTAAGCTATATCTGGAGTAGTATAAGTCTATTTTAGAATAATTAAATGAAATCTTCACATAGTTACTATATGTTTTGGATTTCTCAGTACACATTATCAATAAAGTATAAATCAAACACCGGTTTAAAAATCTGTTTATATGATTATATGATTTGGGCTAACAAGGAAACAGATCAGTTATTATTTAAAAAATTTCCCTCACTTGCAGTTTTCTTATACCAGTGAAAAAACTTGTCTAGTCACTATGTCATAATTGACTATTGATTTTTCTTTCTTCTTTTTTTCTTTCTTTTCTTTCCTCCCACCCCCTTCCTTCCTACCTCTCTCCTTCCCTTCCTTCCTTTTCTTCCTTGTCCTCCTTGTCCTCATCATCTTCTTTATCTTTATGGTTCTCATTATGGTCATCATCATTGTCATCCTCCTTCTCTCCTCCTTGTCCATCTCCTCCCTCTTCCCTCCTTCCTTCCCTCACTTTTTCTTTCTTTCTTTGTTTCTTTCTGTCTTTCTTTCCTTCCTTCCTTCTTTCCTTCCTTCCTCCCTCCCTTCCTTCATTTTCTTCCTTCCTCCCTCCCTTCCTTCATTTTCTTCCTTGTCCTTCTTGTCCTCATCATCCTCCTCATCCTCATGGTCCTCATCATTGTCATCATCATTGTAGTCCTCCTCCTCTTCTCCTTTTCCTTCTTCCCTCCTTCCCTCCCTCACTCCTGTCTTTCTTTTCTTCCTTCCTTCCTTCTTTCCTTCTTTCCTTTCTCTTTTTCTCTCTTTCTTTCACAAAGAGATAAAGCAGTGGGTGGGATGAAAGAGGTCAAGATATCTGAAGGAACTGAAGCCCAGGATTTGCTATGAAATTCTTTTAGTACAATGTGAATATAATACTAACCCTGAGGATGAAGGGTTCTTATCTGTCTTTTTGTGTGTCATGTATCCCTTTGGCAATCTGGTGAAACTTATAGACCTCTCCTTTGAATAATGTTTTGTTCCCCATATTCATAATTGAAGGAAAGGATACATTTCTGTTCATGGTTGTTGAAAAAAAGACATTATTTTCCCATTTAAGTTCATGGATTCCATGAAATCTATCCATGGATGCCTAGGGAGAACCAAGGTAAAGAACTCCTGTAGCAGAGGCATCTGCATCGGGCCATTATGAAAGTTTTCTGCTGCTTTTCTATCAGATAACTGTCCACATCATCTTCTGTGAGTGTTTATAGAATCTCAAAACACAGTTTTTGAGGCCAAAGTTCTAGGTTTGTTCTCTATTAAAATTAAACTAATTTTATTCCTGTACATATTCCTGCAGCCCTTACTGGCAAACTACTTTCCAATGACATGATCAAATTGCAACCTACCTGAACAATTCCTCAACAAATTAAAGTGTGTAGCCACAGGTGATCGGTCAGTCATGACATCTTTCACAAATAATAGCAAGACATTTATTGTGCATTTCCTGAGATGTGCTAAGTCCTTGTGGTAAAATTTTAGACACAGCTTCATGAACCTCTAGGGAGATATTATGCATTATTTGAACTTTGACAAAATGTACCTAACAAAGACCTCTCGATCCTACAGACCAATTCAGAATGAATAAAGAATGTATAGTTAATTCAGTAATAAGAACCTCAGAACTCTTGTCAACATTCCTCTTTTGGATAAAATTGGATATAAAACATAATGGGATTTTAGATAAAATTGCTAAGGCAAGTCTTATAGAATCCATGAGACAGAATGATTTTTTCAAAATGGATAAAAGATCCATAGATACCTCCTTGGTGCTTCCAGGCACAAGTGAGCCTTTCCCCAGTGCTCTGCACTGAAATTCCCACAGGAATCCTCTCTATACATTTACGTATGGCTTAGTTATTATTTGGGTTTTTTTTTTTAACACAATTGTAGTCTATACCATGAAGCTATATAATATACCACCATGATCCAAAAATATTAATAATGGTTGCTTTAAAATCATAAAGAGCTAAGGATCTGCTCTGGGAACTGAGGATCAGGGGTCTAGAGTTGTTGGTTACTCCTGAGGCCATAGTGTCCAATTCTACTTTACCTAATAAAGAGAGGTAAAATTTCCTCATCTGTGAATGAGGATAGTAATAGCACCCACATTGTCATAAGGTTCAAATGAGATAATGAATGAAAAGTGCTTTGCAAACCTTAAAGCACTAAACAAATGGAGGTTATGTTGTTATTAACAAAACCGACAACAATAAATGAGAGTATTTTGACTTAAAGAGGTTAGGTGACTCGTCCAGGATCTCTAGTGAGTAAGGCAAGATTTGAATTCAGGTCTTCTTTATTCCAGGTCTACCACTTTATCCATATGTATCATCTAGCTGCCTTATGACTTGTAAGGGCCCTGCCCAAGATCAAGCAGTTAGCCAGTGTAAGAATCAGAATCTGAATTCAGGTTCTTTGAATCCAGAACCACTGTCACAAAAAGGTAGGATTTTCACCCTATCAGGCATTAATTAAATTAAAGGTATTTGTTAGGTGCGTTTTGTCAAAGTTCAAACAATGCATGATATCTCCCTAGAGATTCATGAATTAATTTAATTAATTAAGATCCCTGTGGAGAAAATACAGAGTATTCTTGAACTTGGATAAGAAAAATACAGTTTTATTCCTAATCGAAATGTAGTATTTCCTCCAATTGTGAATTTAGACAGCACAACATCAGTTTAAGAAAGGTCCATAGGTTTTACTGGACTGCTAGAGGGGTCCATAATGTATACACACACACACACACACACACACACACATTAAGGTTAAGGCTTGTTTCTAGACTATCAGTGTTGTCATAGGTATCCTACAGATAAGCAACATTTGTCAAACTAGTGATCGTGAAATTTTGGACCTATCAATCCCTCCCCCCCAAAAAAGATATTTACCCAATCCAACAGCTCCAAACCCTCACATTGACTCAAAGAGCTTTGTATTTGTATAGAAATCTATAGAGCTCCAACAGAACATGCTGTTACTGAATAAGGATGGACACTATTATTTGGCTCTCACATTCTACTGCAGAAGATGCATATCTGAATATTCAAGATAGTAGAGGGGATATACATGTATATACATGTATGTGTGTTGTGTATATGTATATGTACATATACTTATACACATATGCATATTTACACATGCATATATATGTGTGTGTGTGTATATATATGTGTGTGTGTGTGTGTGTGTGTATCCATACAAAGAGGGAAAGAAAAAGGGAGAGAGGCAGGGAAGGAGAGGAGGGGGAGAGAAAGAGACACAGGGAGAGAGAGACAGAGAGAGAGAGGGAGAGACAGAGAGAGACAGAGTCAGAGACAGAGTGAGAGAGACAGAGACAGAGAGAAATAGCTATAAATGGATCTGGTTTTCACAGATGGCTTCAGGGGCTGCCTGAAAACTCATCTAGGTGAAGTCAGGGGACCATGCTCTGACCACAAATATGACCAAAAGAGAGTTGGTGAGCTATAAAGGGTAAAGGGCCAGTGTCTAAGATCAATATCTACCTCTCATATATCCTAGCTATGTAACCACAGATAAGTCACTTAAACTTTCAGTGGTCCCAGGAATGCTCTAAGATTGTAAGATACAGATTAGTTGCCAATGTGAATTAAATGAATGAAAAACAAAACATTAATTAAACTTGTACTTTGTGCCAAATATTATGTTTTGCACTAGGGATACAAATCAGAGAAATAGACAATTCTTGCCCTCAAGGAGCTTCTGCACCAGGAATTTACCACACCAATTAAATCAGAGAGCTAGACCTCCCCCCCCCCCCCAATTGCAAAATCTAAATCTTTGATATATGAATTTTTATAATAACCTTTTACTATCATTTTGGTATCTATGTTAAGATACATGAATGAGAAAAATGGCCAAAATAACTTGAAACATTTTATTAGAACCATTATTTGAAGATGCACATCTTTTATATTTTATTAAAAAGTTGCCCTGAATATTCTCATAACTAATAAATTAGCTTCCTTTGCTCAGCACTTTTCTCATGTTCTATTCTTCTGTTAGTATCTGTTTCTCTTCCTTCTAATTATTCATTAATTAACTCTGTATTCAATCAACTAACCTCCATTGTATAAGGATACAATTGTAATCTTCTGGAGGACAAACTAAATCCAAACAGTCCCTATTGCTGAATACAACACATTTCATCCTTTGGATAGAAAGAAGTTTGATAATGACAATAGTGATAGTAGTGTTTACTAACATTTCCCATAGATAGACAATTTGCAAAGTGTTTTTCTCACAGCAGTTTTATATCATAGATAGTAGATTTATCATTGTCTCCATTTTATGGATGAGGAAATTTAGTTTCCATGATCTTGTCAGAAAGATATCATGATTTCATAGGTTCAAAAAAAAATAGTGTTTGCACTTGGAAACTCTTGCTAGAATCACCCTCTGTGGTTTTAAAAGCTATGTGATTATTAATTGAGACTCACCAGGCCCCTTAAAAATTATTATTATTTATTATTATTATTATTATTATTGTTTCCTCTGGGTGCTGGCTAAACAACATTTTTCTATTAGAGGAAAAGCTGGCATTTGTCAGCATCATCTGTTGTCCCCAGAGTTTGTTGGAAGGTAAAGTCCTCTGAAGGCTTCACCTGTTACTGACATAGGAATCCACATTTTGGACTTAGCAGCCACCTGGAAGCTATTTCAGAAACTGTCTGGTTCCTAAGGGCATACTTGAAGGGTGTGTTTGGCCACAAAATGCAATTTATACAGTTTTGCAGATTTATGTGTGCTAAGATTATAATTGGAGTATTGATTTTTAAATCTCTATAACTATTTATTTTAGATGCAGTGAAGGATTATCATAAATAATTGAAACTCAGCTAACAATGTCAAAATAAATTAACCAAATGTATCTTATGATTCAAATATTTTTAATTATATTTTGCTGGATTGACAACGCACAAAATAGAGCAGCCCATGGTGGGCCACAGAACCCTACCTGTACATTCATATAAACAGTGGATTGTGTAGTATTTTGTTTTCATATTTCTTCAAGGAATTTCTGGGGTCATTACATTTTTAGTTACTGATTGGTGAGCACACATCAATGCATCAGAAGTCCATAATGCAGCTTTGGGCTAAAGCTGCATCCTATGTAACTCTATAGGCACATGAGCCATACATAACCATATTCTATCATTTTTCAGTAAAAAATACAACACTGAGTGGATTAAAATTAAAAATAAACGCAATGACAAACTCTAAACAGATGGTAAGGTTCACAGAGCCAAATCTGGATAAAATGCATACAATTTATAAAATACGATCTAATCACATGCAAGAAATATGCTAATATCATGTTCTGGTTGAAATTTAAAATATAACCAAGTCAGGAAATAGAACAGATAAGTGAGCGTAAGAAGCATTAACATAGTCACCAGCCATATAGTATATGACTTTGGAAAATGGACTTGTGGGTCCATGCTCTACCAAGAAAGTTGAAAAGTCCACCTCCGGCTAGATGACTCTTAGGAATAGTTCAGTGGTTTCCATATCATAATTATACCTTAAAAGGATTGTATATACATTATGTATCATCATCAACCTACAGAGCAGTACGCAATCTCCTCTCAAACAGCATTCTTTGGGGAAATTTGTCTAATTCATCATTCTACATCAGTGGTTCTCAAGCTGTGGGTTATAGTCAATTTGTAATAATGAAAATACATCCTGCATATCAGATATTTACATTATGATTTGTAACAGTAGCAAAATTACAGTTATGAAGTAGCAATGAAAATAATTTTGTGGTTGGGGGTCACCACAACATGAGGAACTGTATTTAAGGGTTGTGGCATTAGGATGGTTGAGAACCACTGTCTGCAGCATTGAGTAACCTAATACCAAAAGAAGCTAATGATAAGATAGTTAGAAGGAAGACTCACAGTCTAGAGCCTAAAAATAGGATCTTGTAGTGGTTTTCCTTAAAAATATTAATAGTGACTTTCTTTAAAAATTTACTTTCAGAAGATCACTTTACTTATCCATTTGATTTCCTTTCCTTTGAAGAAAGTGTCAAATCCACCTCTTTATTAAGTGTTAAATGTATGAACAGTGAGCATCTTGGTTGGGTCTGCCTCTGAAAAAGTAATTTTGTTAGTGTGCATGCTCAGAACCAGATTTTGAAGCAAAAATAACTTTGAACATTTTGGGACTAGAATTAACAAATATTATAAATTTGCCTTCCCATACTTGAATTTTTAATCTTATAGTATTTTCAGTAGTCTAGGACTACTGAAATAAGAACCAGATAATGTTTTAGGGAAAAACAAACTATTTTTTGTCATCCTTTCATCATATAAAAGAACATAACCAACTTAAGTCTCATCCTTAAAAAATGTTGATTTTTCAACAGAAAAGAAATATGTAATTTTCGTCCCCAAAGTAACATTTTTTTCTCACACCTTTGAAACCATTATCTCTTAACAAACTTTGCAATAAAGTTTTTGAAGATCTTCAACAGTGTTTATAGCTGATCTATTACTGCCAAACTTCCTATTGGCTGGGTGTTATTCTTTATTTGCCTCCCCTCTACAATCATTAATGCTTCATTATTACTTATTTGTTGTGAGCTTCTAAAAGCATGGCCCATATTCAGTTCTCTTGGAAGAGTAACTGACACAGTGAAATCTAAAGATACAAACTTAATGAAAACTAGGAGAGGAAGTACAGAAGGAGAACAGTAATAAATATCATTAGCTAGGAATCATACGGAAGATAGAAAAAAAAATTAACTGATTTCCCTAAGATAAAATGGTCATTTGTAAAAATAATTCCACCCTAAAGTTAATGTACTTTCTTTTGTTAAATTAAAGAAAACCCTCCACTACTAAATAATTTAAGAAATGCTCACAAAATATTTTAAATTATATAATGAAATTTTTTCTAGCTTTCCAAATGTTTCTCCTAAGTGTAAGTTAAGCATAAACAGTAGATTTATTAGCAACCAAGGCCTATATGACCTTCTGAAATTAATTTCTTACAGAAAAGTGTCCATTAAAATAATTTATTAAGATACTACTATATGTTAGGCATATGTGCTTGGTCTTAGGAATAACAAGATAAAAGTGAAATAATTCTTGCTCTCACAGAACCTGTGTTCTAATGGGAGTGGGAGTAATGTGCATACATTTATGTAAATACAAAATATATGCGGAGCATATGGGGGAATATTAGCTACTGGTAGAATGAGGAAAAACTTTTTTTTTTAGATACCTGAGATGAGGCTGAGAGAATAAGGGGTACTGGGATGTAAAAGTGAGGAGGGAGAGCATTCCAGAAATGGAACACTGTATATGAGGAATTTCAAGTACATTACAGTGTTTGGACCATTTCTTCAAATCAATGTAAAAATTTAGATCAATAACTATATCTAAATTAAACTTTGTGAATTTCAATCTCCCCCTATATAGTGAATGCAGAGGTTGGTTCTTCATCAAAATCACAAGTCAGTGTTAAATGCCTCATTCTTGTAGCTCACAGTTATTTAATACTATACACTTGTTTAGAGTTTGAGTAAACCTTTTCACAGTAGGTGACTACTAGAAAAGAGGGCAGAATTGGAAACAGTATGCTTTCTGATGTGCTTTGGTTACCCTCAGTCTTCTTGAGAACTTTCTGCCCTCCTGGTGACATTTGCTCAAAGGAGCAATGTTCAGATAGCAAGTTATTTTCTGCTTCTCTGTTTGGGTCTTGTCTTTACCTTTCATGTATTCTTGGTACATTGTAAGTGATTTAAATCCTTGCACAGGTCTTGTCTTATACACGGGAAATTTACAGCTCTTTCAAAAAAGGGAGGTCTTTCTTCAAAGACTTGGCACAATGAAAATATTCTCTCCTGTAGTGTCTCCTTCAGTTCTATCTTTATTCCATGCTCCTGTAATTCTTATATCTGTTTACAGAATGGGAGGGCTTTCTCTACAGGGGGAAGAGATGGGGAGAAATATTGAAATTCTACCTTTTAAATAACTCAGCAAAAGGATAAAAATATCAGAAAGAATCTGAATAGCATGACAACCTAATCCTTCCATAATTATTTTCTTAATTATTTCCTGTAAGTCTATAGGGGCATTAGTTATCAATGATTTTCATTAATTGTCAATGCTCTAATACATCAGTAAAGATGTTATTCCATTAAGAGAACTTGTCCCCTCTCACAGAATTGATCACAACCCTTCCACACCTGCCTATCCCATGAGGTTCTCTTCTTTGTTCTTTAACGAATCTGCCACAAGGTCATAGGAGCATAGGATCACAGATATAGAATTGTAAAGGGATCTATATCATCTATGCCAACCTCTTCATTTTTACCAAATAGGCCTGGACAGGTTAAGTGATATGCTGGAGTTATACACATAGAGATAAGACTTTTCGTTCCAGAGTCAGCATTCCTTCTTTTGTGGTGTTTGGCTGTTCAGGGAAGACTAAAACCTCTAGTGTGAGGGCTGACAGTCCCTATTCTGGGATGCTTTCCACTTTTGGTTTATACCTGCCATCCATCTATCACCTATGGATCCAACAAGCTGTAGCATGTATAGCAGCCACACCCTGACAAACCATGTCAGTGTGCAAGCTAACTCACATTGAAGGTATCTGACAGGCCTCGAACCCATCAGTAAGTTGGGGGTAGGGGGTGTCTACGCTAAGCATGTAAAGACTTCCCCCAGGGAATGGACATATGAGAAACATTTCTTCCAACAGTCATGAAGGCAACAACAGTATGAACTGCTTAGAGTTTGGTTAGACATCAAAGATGCCAAGATCATCCACTGCATCCCAAGCCATCTCTAGTTATCTTGACTTTTGTCTTGCCATTGTACTTCAAAGGTTCTGAAAGAGATAGTGAGACAAATCACAAATATCACACAAATCTGCCTCACTTAGATCCAATTTATGTGCAAGTCAAAAGGCATTACACATAACATTTTACAATTTTTACCTACCTTGAAGTCCTACAGCAAGAGGCTAGTAATGAAGATGCCCCAGTGGTATTCATCTGCCCCCTGGGTTTCTGAGCAGCCTTTTTTAATGACTATGCTGCTCACCTCCAGATATGAGGAAGGGGCTAAAAAGGTGCCCTAAAATTGTCTGCTTACCCTAACCTAAACCCTGGCCTTCTTATTATAGAAGTCAGGGATATTACACTGTGGTCAAAACACAAATAATGGGGCAGCTAGATGGTGCAGTGAATAGGCCCTGGAGTCAGGAGGACCTGAGTTCAAATCCAACCTCAGACATTTGGCACTTACTATCTGTGTGACGTTGGGCAAGTCATTTAACCCCAACTGCCTTGTCTTTCCCCCTCTAAAGAAAAAAGAAAAGAAAACACAAAAAATGTACAAAAACTCTTCCAAAGATAATTCTACTTACCATGCATTCACGCTTACGGACAATACAAAATTCGATGGATTTAAAAGACACACAGATCTTATTGTGAGAGAACTCAGGAGGTATCACATGCAAATAGCAGTCCTGAGTGAAGCAAGGCTGGCAAATCAAAGCCAGCTTATGAAAGGCAGAACTGGAGTAATCACAGTGGTGGCAAGTGCCATGAAGCTGGTATAGGTTTTGCATTCAAATAACATAATCAACAAGATTGTATGCTCCCAAAAGGAAGACAAGCTCATGACAATGTGATTGCCACTTGCAGGAAAGTAGCATGCCATCATCATCAGTATGTATTCTCCCACCATAAAGAATCATAATGAGGTCAAAGAAAATTTACAAAGATCTGTAGACCCTTATCATCAATGTGCTGAAAAAGGACAAGCTTGTAATTCTGGGTGACTTTAATTTCAGAGAAGGCATAGACTATCATGCATGCCAAGAAACCATAAACAGCTATGGTTACTTACTAATGAAGACTTGTATGTCTCATGACATCACACTGTCTTCCTTTTATCTAAATACACATGAATGCACCCTTGCAGCAAAGATTGACATTTAATCGACTATATCACTGTAAGGAGAAGAGACAGGATGTGAGAATGACTAAAGTAATGTACAACTAGACTAATCATAGACTTGTTTTCTCCAAGCTAAACATTTGCATTCAACAAAACCAGCGGCCCCAAGACAGGACTTCATGTCAACTGATTGGAGTGTTTCTTTGTGCACGAATGGATTGTTTACCAACCTGGAGGGAAAGTTCAGCTCCATACACATATGACAACAGTGGAGCAGAAAAGGAGTGGGCAGCTTTCTGAGATGTGGTGTGCAGTACAACATTTACTCATCTGTGCCAAAACATTCACAAACACCAATTCTGGTTTGATAAAAATGATGGGGAAATTCAGAGGCTGCTAAACAAAAAATGAGAACTCCACAGTGTTTATCACCACAATGGTTCATCTGTCTTTAAGAAGGCAGCATTTAACTCTATCAAAAGTAAAGTGCAAGCAAAGCTTAGAGAAATGTAGTATTCTTAGCTCAGTAAGAAGGCAGATGAAATTGTTTTACACTTATAGTAACAACCCAAAGTACTTTTATGATTCCCTGAAGGCTATGTAGGGGCTGAAAGACTATGGTACATCTAAAATATTCAGTGCTGATAGCACCACATTGATTAGTGATAAAGAAATGATCCTGGAAAGATGGGCTGAACATTTCCCTGGTGTTCTCAACAGACCATCATCAACCAGTGGTGAAGTCATTGACTGTATACTCAGGTTGAAGCCAGTCCCTCTTTAGACAAATTTCCAGCTGAAGGTTTTATATGCCCTTGGGCTCCCCTCATGTGGCAAAGCTCTCATGCTGATTCTTTTCCATCTGAGATTTACAAGTCAGGGGGTCTTCTGTTCATATAAAAGTTGACTGAAATCTCTCAGGTTATATGACAAGAGGAGTTTCATACCTAGAGTTCAAGAATTCCTCCATTGTCCATCTGTATAAAGGAAAAAGAAGTAGGTTTTCCTTTGACAGTCACAGTGGGAATTACCCTCTTGGTCATTGCTGTAAAGATTCTTGCCAAAGTCCTCTTTAGTAGACTGATCCTTCACCTGGAAGATAGTAATCTAACCAGGAGCTAGGATAGCTTGAGAAAGGGCTGAGAAAAAGTTTAATATGGTGCTTGCTGAATGACAACTCCCCAAGAAATACCAGGAGCAGAACAAAGATCCGTACACAGCATTCTTGATTTGATAAAGGCCTTTGATACTGTCAGTCATGAGAGGTTGTAGAAGATCAGAGCAAAATTGGTTGCGTAGGGAACTTCATCAGTATTGTATGCCAGTTTTATGATGGCATGGTTGCATGGGTTCTGGCTAACAGAAGATGCTCTCTCCCTTTCCCAGTCACCAACTGAATTAAGTAGGGTTGTGTGCTTGCTCTCATGCATTAGCATGATGTTTTCAACAATATCGTTGGATTCCTTCAACAGCTATGAAATTGGAATCAAAATTAGCTACCACATGGGCAGTAAATTCTTTAACCTGAAAAGGCTAGAAGCCGAGACTAAAACAGAATGAGAATTGGGACGTTGCTTGTTTTTTTCTTAGATGATTATGTACTCACGGCTGCCTCTAAGGCTGAGATGCAACAGAGTATGGTTCAATTCTCTGCTACTTGTGCTAATTTTGGGTTGACAATAAACACCAAGAAAACAGGTTTTGTACCAGCCAGCATCATACTATCCATACATGCAACCATCAATTATAGCAAATGGAGAAATTTTGAATGTTGTAGATTTCACTTACCTTAGCAGTATACATTCCAAGAATGCACACATAGATGGTGAGACTGATGTACTCATTGCCAGATCTAGCTCAGCATTTGTTAGACTCCAAAGGAAAGAGTAAGAGAGAAGCATTGGGCTACCTACCAAAATGAAGGTCTACAGAGCCATTGTACTGTGCTACAGAGCTCATTGTCATATGCCTGTGAAACCTACACGGAGCCATGCCAGGAAACTAAATGAGTTCCATTTGAATTGTTTTAGGAAGATTCTGGGGATTGCTGGGTAAGAAAAGGTACTGGACACTGAAGTCCTTTCTTCAGTTGAACTGCCAAACATTCAAATTCTCCTGCAGAGAGCACAACCTTGGCCATCTGGCCACATTGTTTGAATTCCAAAAGTATATTTGCCTAAAAGACTATTTTACATAGAACTCACGCAAGGACATTCTCAAGGTTTCTCTGAAGAACTTTGGAATCAATTGTGAGACATGGGAGACTCTGTCATTGGACTGCCCAGCATGGTGTGCCTGCATTAACGAGGGTGCTGCAAGCAAAGCAGAATTGCAGTAGCTCAAAAGAAGTGTGAGATGCACAAATTTAGATATCGCCACTTCAAATGTTTATATGGACTATTTGTGCCCAACCTGTGGTAGAGCCTTCTGAGCCCATACTGGTCTGATCAGCCACAGTCAGACACACTAAACCTTGACCCCAACATAGTGATGTCATTATGATCCTTTTCAATCATGAAGGACAACCAACCATCCAACAAATATCCAACCAACATAGGATCAAATGAAATAATATGTATAAACCATTTTTTCAAACTTTAAAGAGCTAAATAAATACTAGCTTATATGATTATCTTTTGGCATTATATAAATTCCCACAAAACAAGGACTATCCATTAGTTATCCCTCACTTTCACTATATGACTATGTGTCTTTCTGGTATACACTTCTTTGACAATATTTTTTATGTCACTCCTCAAGCCCACCATTCATTTCTCATTGGAGGACTTTCAATTTCACCAATGCATTCTTATGGGCTGCAGATAACCCTGTATATTCAAAGGCAATATCCGCAGAACATGAACTGTATGACTCTTCCTTGGAAAAGATTGAATAAAGTCTTAGCAGCAGAACATATCTACCCTCTTAAGACCAGATTAGTTAAATAAAGAAGGACTTTTACTCCTCAATCTTACCCTCATTGAATTCATTTTAACCTAAGTGTATGCTATAGTCTTATTTTTCCTTTTATTTAAATGCCTAACAGTTCTCTTACCAAAATCTGAATATTTCTTTTTATTGAATTATCCTATTCTTTACCTTAGGGTACCTCCTAGAACTTTATCATCATGTTTAATTTTCAAGCTTTTCTCTAGGAGAACTCGTCATATAATCAAGGATTCTTAGAGAAAAAATACTTCTCAGATGTCATCTAATCAATCCTAAGTCTCAGCAAGAGTCTCCACTACATCATTCCTGACAAAGACTTAACCATTCTCTACTTGAAGACCTTTATCAATGGTAGTTATCTCTTTAAGCATTATCATGTCATTTTTTTAAAAAATCTAAATATTAGGAAATTTTTTTCCCAAGTTGAGCTGAAATCTTTCTGTAACTTCTATTTGTAGGCCTTAGTTATGTCCTTTGGAGCAAAAGCCCAAACTAATTTCTTCATCACAGTCCTTAAAATACCCTAAGACAGCTACTGTGTTTCCCTCTCCCAAGTCTTCCCCCTTTCAAGAAAAAAAAAAAACATTCCCACTTCATTCACTTTTCCTAGAGAATGACTTCGAATGTTCTCATTATTCTAGTCATCCTCTTCTAGAAAGAGGACCGTTTATCAATGTGTCTCTTAAATTGTAGTTCCCAGAAATGAACACCAGACTACAGACACAGCCTGATAAAGATGGAATCCATGACACTTTCATCTTCTTTGGAGTCATCTGTAATTTCTTTTGTGATCATCTTTGTACCAACAACTGTTCAATGTATCTCTTCCCACCAAATCTACCTTTCATTTTTCAGTCTTGTATTTCTGTGTTCCAAAAGTGTCCTAATCCTGGATGCCTATGTCTACCTGGTTAAGGTATTTATTTTTTAAAATGCTGCTCATTCCTTTTATCATACGCTCCACAGCCCTCTCATCAGTACAGGTTTTATATTGTCTTTCCCTTCATACACAAACTAGTTCAAATTTCTTTTAATATATTTACTTAGCATCTTTGAGATGATTTCCCCCCCTCATTTCTGCCCTTCCCCACAGTTATCACTCATCATCCATTTAAACTACTGCAGCTTGCTTTGCAGAAACTTCCTCTTCCTCTCTCTCCTTTTTACTGTTTAAATTCCCCTCACCACAGCCATTGCCAGTGAAATTTCCTTTCACAAACCCTTCAGGGAAGATCCAATCAGTTTAAGACCACCTAATTCAACAATCTTCCCTCCTTATTCTTCCCCATATACCCACTCCAGGTTGGATAATGGCTAGAATTGATTGACAAGCAGAACCAGACCAAGTATACCTGATGTGACTTTCTTGGAGCAGCTATTTGTAAACAGAATTGATAAATATGTAAATGTGGTACTTTTACTAAATGCTGTACTTAAGCCACTTAAACTGAAGTGTCCCCTGTCTGCTTCCCCCAGATTACTCAAGGTGCTCAAGAGTGACTAAATCAGCCATTCCATTTCTTTGCATACCTAGGGTTTTCCTTACAAAGAAAAAACAAAACTTAGTGGTTGGTGATGATGTATATACCCTTTTTAAAGATAAAGAAACTGAGGCTGAGTGAAAGACAGGGAGGAGGTCCAGTGACTAGAGAACTGGACCTGGAGTCAGGAAGACCTAAATTCAAATTGAACCTCAGACACACTTAACTATCAGATCCTGAGCAAATCACTTAATCTTTGTCTCAGTTTCCTTAATTGTAAAATAAGAAATGAGATAACATTTGTAAAAGTACTTAGCACAGAGCCTGCCTGGCACATAGTAGGTGTTTAACAATCCTTGTATGTTTTTTTCCTTTCCTTCATATTCACATCTTATGAATCTAAATTCATAGTTCTTTCTACAATATCACATTTGTCTAACACCCAAACTGTTTATTCATTCTAATAAACTTCATTTGTTTGTTTTTGTAAACTCCTGAATAGTTAAAGTGTCAAAAATCTCTTTTATCAGAAAGCTACATTTAGGTTAGAGTTACATAAATGTGAACAATAATTGAATAAGGCAACCTGTCACAGAGAATGATGGAGTTAGGGAAAACTAATATCAAGCCCTACATTTGACACATACTAGGTAAGGGATTATTGGCAAGTCACTTAACCTCTCATTTACCCCAGGCAACCCCTAAGATATAAATTACAAAGGAATTACCTATTTATATCCATGTACATGTATAAATTATATACATAATTATTATCTAAATTATATTTATGTATATATGCTACTGTATATAAGGATCTCTAAGACTGTCATATAGAGAGCCTGCTTTGGAAGATTGTAAATTAGTTAATTCCTCATCTACAATTCTCTACCAAGGAAATCATAGTCTAATTACACACACACACACAACTGTATGTATGCGTGTGTGTGTGTGTGTGTGTGTGTGTGTGTGTGTGTGTGTGTGTAGAAATACTATCCTAATTCCCCACTCCCATTCAAGTTAAGCTAATTTTATTTTAAAAGTAGTAAAACCATTTTTGAGACTTTAGGGGCTCACTGGACTAAAAGCTCAGTCCTTTGACTACAATGCTTCTTGGATGACTAAATACCAAACGATCAGGAGGAGGAGCTGCAGCTGGGCTCAAATGCATGACTAACAGATCAAGATGGGTAACTTAAATAAATTAACTTTGGTTGTCTTCAATGCTTATTCTTGTTTAATATACTCCTATTTTGCTGCGTAAATTTCCTTTCATTTATCGTTGAATGACTTATGAATGTCTCATTTTATTCAAATATTAACCATATTATTATCAATTTTGTTGTTGTTTAAACTATTATTTCATTGGTGGAAGGACTCCCCATGATGTCAGCAGCTCCATCCAGTCTCTTTCCACTCCAATCCAATTTCCATTCAGCTATCAAAATAATTTTTCTAAAGGGCAAGTCTGTGTATGTCATCCCTTCATTTCCCTTCCTTCCCCTCCCAGTCCTCCCATCCCTGACCCATTGAGGTCTAGTTACTTTCTTTTACCTGCAGGATCAAATATAAAGTCCTTTGTTCAGAATTTAAAGTTCTTAACAACTTCCTACCCTTCTAATTCCCATGTATTTCACTCTACTTTATGTGTTTCATGATTCAGCTATAATGACCTGTTTGTTTCTTTCACATAATGATCTATCTCTAGAACCTATGACTTTGTATAATCTCCTTTATGTTTAGAAGTCTCTTCTTCCTCACCTCTGCCTTTTACCTTTCTTGGCTTCTATAATAATAATGGGATTTAAGCTCTTCCCTAGCCATTAATAGTCCATGGAGCCCAGTAAGGGAAGTTTGCTTAGGGGAGGCTTACTTGTAAGAAGGCTTTCACGCTTTTTGTTAATTTCTAATTAGGCACTGAGTCAAGAGTGTTGTGATGCCTTCTGGCTCTAAGAAGCTATATATATTCTGAGTTAGTATTTTGCTTTGGGGGCTTGCTTATGAGAAGGATCTTGTGATTCCCTGGTTGAGACTATGAGTTGCCATATGTTCAGAGCTCCCCAACTGCTCAGATGTAAAGATTCTCTAGATCCAGGGAGGTATGTAAAGTGTACAGTTGATTCAGGCTGTCAGAGCCCTGTCTGTTGATCTTTATTTCTCTGCTTGTATTTTCTCTGTATTTTTCTCTGTTGATATTTTCTCTGAAGTTCAGTAGGCTGACTTTTCCCCTGAACTAGTGAATGTAATTTTAAAAGATTATTGACACCTTAAACAGCAGCTATCTTTCCTAATAAAGCAGATCTAAGAACTTTTTCTAGCAGTTATCCTTGGTATGCCAGTGTGGTTGCTGATATAGTTTTCTTCAAGGCTCAGCTCATATTCCAGATCCCTTTCCCACCACCCACAACTCCAATGCCCTCCTTCTGAGATTACCTTTCATATACTTTGTGTGTATTTTATACATACATAATTATTTACATGTTGCTTCACTCATTAAAATGTGAGCCACATGAGGATATTATAGACACTGTTCTTTTCTTTGTATACCCCAGATTTAGTAGCACATGTTTGACACATAGCAGTTAAAAAATGCTTGTTATTTTATTGATTGATGTGTGTGGATGTGTATATACATATATAATATGCACACACAATATGTAAATATATACATATATTTATACAGCATGATATTAAATATATAGCATAATCACATCAGTTTTAGAGATAAGTAAACTGAGGTACTGAGTTTAATTGACTTGCCCAATGTCATAAAACTAGTAAGCTGGAACTAAAATTAGATCTGGCCTTCTATATTCAAGTCCAGTGATCTTTCCATTACCTTACCTGGTCCAACTGCAAACCATCTTTTAGGCCTACTTTGGTGTATGAATTTTTCCCTATTGTTGCCCATGTCTATATTTCCCTCTCCTCTGATCTCCTACAGAAAGTAAAGCCTGTACCTGATAATTTAGCCCTGAATTATCTATAATCTTGTTTTATTGCTTGTTTCATGTCTCATTATTCTTGTCTCCTCAAATAAGCTCAATGAGGTTAGTGATATGACTTAAATGTTTGTTTCTCTCAAGAAAAATGAACATCCAGTAATTATTTAGTTATATTTTTAGGATAGAGAAAAGATAGTAACATAAAGACTGAACTTAGTAGGAACTACAGGTAGAATTATCTCTCTAAAATACATATTTTATTCAACCTCTGATTTCACTGATGTAGGGAATAACTAATGAGGAAATGCTCTTTAATAATGGAGTTTGTCACCTGCGCTTATTTCCCTATTGAGTTCAATGTTCAAAACATATTAAACTCTGTGTTTGTGTGTCTGTGTTTATGTGTTTAATTTTCTTTTGTCAGTTTCATAACAGAGTGAGATTTACATGATGTCCATTCCTACTCCTTCTGTGTTTGTATTCTCTTCCCAAACACCCCAATTTTTGAAAAAAATAGCAACTTCTACGTCTTTTTTCCTCCTTTAAACACTATTATAATCCTCCTTTTTCCTTCTACTTTTCCAGCTCTAAAAACAGACCCAATTCACCTCCAGGACCTTTGTTACTTTTTCTTCTCTTTTTGAAGATGTTAGGTTTCTGAAGGAACTCCTATTAGTACTACATCATCATACCAGCAACTAGTCAGTGCAGTAGCTAGAGTACTGGGCCTGGCGTTAGGAAGATTTGAGTTCAAATCTGGTCTCAAACATGTACTAGGTGTGTGACCAAGGACAAATCAATTAACCCTGTTTGCCTCAGTTTTGTCATCTGTAAAATGAACTGGAGAAGGAAATGGCAAATAATTCCAGTAACTTTGCCAAGAAAACTCCAAATGGGGTCCCAAAGAGTTGGATACAAGTCATCAACAACAACACTGCATCATCATACAGCCCCTTCCCCTTAATAAATTAAAGTTACTTTTATAAGTTTCTCTAAAATTTTTGCAAATTAAATTTACTCTGGTATTTTCATCAAGAATACTTGAAGTCTTCTATTCTGTTAAAGACCCATTTATTTTTTACTGCAAGGTTAAACTCAACTTTGTAAGATGTTATTTATTTGTAAGTCCAAATCTTTTGCCAGTTGGAATATTGTATTCCAAAATTCTCATTTACAGTAGAAGTTGCTAGGTCTTGTTTTGTTTGAACTATGGTTCCTTGATACCTGAATTCCTTTCTGACTGTTTATAATAATTTTTTGTTTTGGAGACATGAAATCTCTAGATTTTGACTATGACATTCTTGGGACTTTTCCTTTTTTGAAGTTTCCTTTGGGATGTTATTGGTGGGTTTGTTTTTTTTTTCTATATTCTCTCTTTGACTTCTGGGTTTAATAAATCTGGATATGTGATTTCTTGAAATATAGTGTCTGGGATTTTAAAAAGTCATAATTGTCAGGGAGTCCAATAATTCTTAAATTCTCACTTTAACTTATTTTCCATGTTATATTTTATATCAAGTACTTTCCATTTTCTTCTATTTTCTTCAGTCTTTTGTTCTAATATTTCTTGTTATACCATAGAGTGGTTGATTTCTGTTTTGCTTACTCTAATGTTCATTGAGTCTTGCTTTCATATGGTTTACTCTTTTTCTTTTAAGTTATTTTCTTTCAGGTCCTTTCCTCCAGAAATTTCATTTATTCGTTTATTTTATTTTATTTAATCTTTTACTTCATTACTTTTGAAATTTATGTAATCTTTGTAGACAAACTCCTTTTTTGTTTGGTTTTTTTTTTTGAGCCTCTGTTTACTTTTGCTGCAGAGTTCCTTTCTTCTTTTGGGCTGGATTTTTGGGGCATCTCTGTATCTAGGATAGTTCTTTGTAGTGGTCAGCGTCATCTTCACTTTACTCGTCTCTGAGGTCTTATTTCCTGAATTAGGTTTTTATGTCAGAGTCAAAATCTATCCTATACTTTACTTTTGGTATATATGGTCTCTCCTACATGGTTTCAACCTGAGTGATCTGAGTTCCTGTGTCTACTTATACCTTTCCTGTTTAGGTCTCTCGAATCTTCGTAGTTCTAGGGTAGATTTTCAGGATTCTCCCTAGAGTCTCAGGACAGAGAGCTAGGAACCTTGGAGTCCTGGGGGTTCCCTTCTATATGCTGCCACATATGAATTATTTTCTGTGGCTCCCAGCCACATCCAAGATCCCTGTGGCTTTTCAGCTGCTTTGGAGCTTTCTTGTGGGGAATTGCCTCTGGATACAAAGCCTTTCTGGCTTTGATATAGGCTTCCTTCCCTATTTACAGTGGACCTCTGACTGACATTTTTTTGGTAGTCCTGAGAAAGAAATCAATTATTGTAATTTTTAAATTGGATTTCCTGACAATTATCTGGTTTAGTGCAATTTTCAGGTTTATACCAGAGTAGGTATGTGGGTTGTGGGCTTCTATGTTGGACAGAAGTCTTCATTAACCCTTCCAGGTCTTTTTAAGTACTCTAGGTATTGCTTTTGTCTTTAGAATATTCAAATTATGCCATTGTAATATGCACTGAGATAAACACAGGGAAAGATGCCTTTAACAAGTGTTTTAAAAATATTCCAATAAACTAGGTTTTAAGATCAGGAAAGATATTGAAGAGTTGGGGGTCTATGGGTATGTATTATTATATATGCTGTCAGATAGAGTTAACATATCAGTCTTGCCGTACTATTTTTTTTCTTTTCTATTTTAAAATCTCTGTTACAGGGGGGCAGTTCTCTACTTAGAGAAGGAAGGTAAGAAGGTTCTATCTGGAAATCAATGTTACTTACAAACAGAATCCACCAAAAATAACATAAAAATTCCTAAAAATAAGGAAAGATGTCACTAGTATACTTAAAGGAAACAAGGACAACTACAATATTAACTCCTATTTTTGAAACTCTTTAAAAGTGGATCTCATTTGATACTCACAAAACTCTTGTGAAGTAGATATTTTAGCTATTCTTCCCATTTTTCAGATATGGAGAATTTGAGAGACTCTTAGGTGACTTGTCCAAGGGCCTATAACTATTAAGGAACAGAGTCAGAATAGCCTGATTATTTGAATGACTGACTTCAAATTCAGTGTTCGTTCTGTTATATGACAGCTGCCCTCTATTTCTTTTAGTCCAGACCTGTGAGTTTGTCTTCATAAGGAATATCATGTATGGAAACTTCTTCTGCTTATACAGATGGTCAATCCCTTTATAACTTACAGTCTTCGAAAGCTGCTGGGCATGGAGAGATCATATGACTTGGCCACACTCTCACAGGTCATGTGTATAAGATGCCAGATTTGAAGCAGTTCTTTACCTCTTTTGTCCTTTCTGTGAATCTCTTTAGAACAGGTAAAATAAGGACAAAATTGATATTCTATATCCAAATTAACTGTTTAAATCTAATATATTATGGACCTGGATTCAGGAAGACCTAAATACAAACCCCTCAGATGCTTATTAGCTTTGTCATCCTGGGAAAGTCATTTAACCTCTGTCTGCCTCCTTTTCCTCACCTGGAAAAAGAGGATAATTATACCATTTATCTCCCATGATCGTAATCAGGATAAAATGAGGTAATATTTTTAAATTGCCTTACAAATCTTAAAGAACTGTGTAAATGTTACTTTCTATTGCTTTCCAGAGTCACAAACTTCAATCCCTAGAAAAATAATAGAAAGTAAGAAAATCCTGTGTGTACCTAAAGAAGGAGATAACTAGAACAAAAACAATTATAGCAGATACACTGACTTATATTCCTAAAGCTAAATTTAAAAATCTGTGATCATTTGTGATGCAAATCAGTATGGCACCTTTAAATCTATGAAAGCTTTTTAAAATGGTTTTTCACAGACCTGATTTGGAAAAGCAAAACTGAAAATTCTGGCTCTTAAAGGCATGGAAAGGACTTCATTTCACATGAAAGAATGCAAAGAAAGGCCAGCACATGATAAATGACAATAGACTGAGTGGTAGGAGGTGTTCTAATATCAGTTCTGAGTTTTGTTTTAGTTAGCATGTTAATTAATGATTTGAATACAGAGCTGAGTGGGACATAAATTTATAAATGCCCCTAAAATGGGATGGTTTCCAGGCAGGGGAGATAAGGGAGAAAGAGTGCTGGAGAATAGAGAAAGGTTAGATATTTGGTCAGGAAATATCAAAATAAGATTAAGCTTTGAAAAATGTAAAGTAATGGATCTGGGATGAAAAATTCACAGATAATCAGGGAAATGGAGAGACTGTCCTTGGAAAATAGTGACGTTGAATGAGACCTAGGAGTGATAGTTATAGAAAATTAGTATAAGATTGCAAGGTATGATATAGTGGCTTAGAAAAACAGTTTGGGCAGCACATGCAGAGATATCGCATCACGAGTCAGACAAGTGTGTCCATTTATGAAAATCCCAGTACCACAAGGATGCCATGTTATTGGACGGAATTCAGAGAGGAGTAACAAAAATGATTAAGGTGCTAGAAGGGTTGATTTGAGGTAAGATTAAAAGGAGCTAAATATGTATGGCTTATCCAAATACAGGAGACATCTTTGCTAAATGTAGGGAGCTCATGCACCGAGAAAAAGGAGAAAACTTTTCTAGGCAGTTTAAGGAAAATTTTATTTTCTGAGTAATCTGAGAAAAAGCAAAAAAGGAAAGTTTAGGTGAAAGCTGGTCTATCTATGGTTTATGGCATAGAATATAGAAGTAGCACTTTGGGGTTCTGGTTTAATTCTGCTATTGATTAGATTGCTAATTGAGAATTTAAAAAATGTCTTCATTTGACCTGTATTTCTATTCTGGGAGTCAGTACATCAAAATAGATAGCAAAATCTAAAGTAATCTAAAAGCACTGGTTTCAAATTCTACTTTTCCTGTTTACCAGTTACATCACCATGAACAAGTTACTTTACCTCTATGAATCTCAGTTTCCCCTTCTGTATAATGAACAAAATATTTGTAGTACCTACCATAGAACTTTTATCTAGTTCAAATGAGACATGTATAAAGGAGTTAGCAAACTTTAAATCAATATATAATCATACATCTATAGATACTGATATTATTAATGTTATCTTTGGTAATTATTATTATTGTTTTGTTATTATAATGTTCTTATATCTAAGATGAGTTCCATGAAAGCTTCCATGGCTAACTTAAGAGGATCTTACTTAAAGGATCTGAAAATTTGCTACATGGATGCTCCTTATGCTGATGTACAACGTAACCATTCCACAATTGAATAGATAGTCTTTGAGAATTACTATAGGTAAAAAATCCTTATCTCTGGTTAATCTGCAAATGAGTTGAACTTAAGTAGATAACGATAATAATAGTAATGTAACCTGGGCGTGCCCCATTCCAGCAACATGGAGACCAGTATCCCCTACCACATAAGTGGTATAATAAGAGCAAAAATAATAATAACAGCAACAACAACTAGCATTTGCGTAGTGCTTTAAGGTTGGCAAAACACCTTGCAACTGTTATCTCATTTGAGTCTCACAACAACTCTGGAAGGTAGGTGCTATTGTTATCCCTGCTTTATAGAAGAGGAATATAGCAGACAAAGGTTAAATGAATTGTCTGGTTTCATGCAGCCAGTAAGTGTCTGAAGCTAACTCAGGTCTTTTTACTGATGTAGAGGGAACACAATCCTCCAAGGCTTCAGGTTCACAACCTACCTGAATTCCTTCCTATTACTCATCCTGTACATCTAAGCCTTTGCCAAGGTTTGTGGATTTCACCTCTGCAACATCTCTCGAATATCCCCCCTTCTCTTCTCTGACACTACCCCAACTCTAATTCAGGTGCTCATCATCTCATGCCTGGACATAGCCTACTGGTTGGTCTGCCTGCCTCTGGTCCTTCTCTGCTCCCATCCATCCTTCATTCAGCCAAAGTGTTTTTTCCTAAAGCACAGGTTTGATTATGTCACCCTCTCCCCATGCTCGACCCCTCCCCCACTCAATAAAATCCAGTGATTTCCTATTGCTTCAAGGATGAAATACAAAATACCCTTTTTGGCTTTCAAAGGCCTTCATAACCTGATCTTTTCCTACCTTTCTTGTCTTCTTCCACCTTTCCCCCTAACACAAACCCTTCCTTGTAAGGACACCAGCCTCCTGGCTATTCTAAGAGCAATATTCTCTATCATTTGGTTCTGCACATTTTTTTTTATCTGTCCTCGCACCTGAAATACTCTTCCTCTTCTCTAGCTCCCTTTAAGTTCCAAGTAATTTTCCACCTTCTAGAGGAAGCTTTTCCCAACAGGTCTTAATTCTAGTGCCTTCTTCCTGTTAATTATTCCCTATGTATCCTGTCTCTAGTTTGCTTTGTATGTATTTGTTTGCACATTGTCTCCTCCGTTAGATTATAAACTCCTTGACAGCAGAGACTGTCTTTTGCCTCTTTTTGTGTCCCTAGTACTTAGCACAGTACTTGGCATATAGTTGGATTCATTGATTAGCTCCAACTCCAGAACTCAATCCACCCTGTTACCTGCCTGAGTCTGGTGTTTGGACAACAGTCATATAGTTCACTACCAAACCTATATTCAAAACCTTTCCTGTAATATATTACCTGCTACAACCTGTACTCTGCTGGCATAGACTTTGAGAACTCAGAATCATTTCTACATGCCTTCATGACAAGGTATTCAAATAGAACCTTAGAAGAGGTTTATAAGAATTAAAAACAAATATTTCCAATTATTATTATTTGGTGAATGTGAGTAGGCTGTTGTATATGACCGACAATTTATATGAAAAGAATAGAATAAAGGTACGATCAAAGAAATGTACCATTGGAATGGGTGGTAGACTAGTGATATAGAGATTACCAATAGATAATCTGTATTTACTTAACGTCAAGAGATTGAAAGGAAGATTCTTAGTATATTGGTGGAAACTTATAGAGAATATGGAGATGAATATGGATAAGACCAAAGCATCTCTAATGTAATCAGATAATCTCTGTTGTTATAGGGAATACTCACATGAATGAGATGATATATCAACAGAAGTATGCAAGTATTTATTTTGATGTAACATAGAGTTGAGCCAAGTGATTCAGAAATAACCTTAAAAAAAAAAAGACAGACTCTCAGAAATTAAAAACAGACCTGACATACTATCTAATCTAACACTCTGATTCTATAGATGAGGAAACTAAGATCCAGAGGTTAAATGACTTTCCAGTTTTAAGGAGCTAGTAACAAAGAGGGGACTATCACCCAGTTCTTCTCCTACCAAGTCTTGTCCTCTTTCTCCTATAACCTAATTTCTCTCCTTAGAGCTTATATTAAAATATTCCAGCCTACTCCTATACCCCTAGAAATGATGTAATTGTCTCAACTTAATAGAGAAAACAGGGTCTAAAACTTACTAAGGATTAATGCTTTGGCAAAAGTGAAAAAGAGAAAATGAATGTCCTTCCTAACTTGTCTTGTTCATTCATGACACATCTTTCAAGACTCAGTTCTTTTGTTCTCTCTTCCATGAAAGTTTCCCTAATCACCCAAAACTAGAAGTGATCTTTCTGTCCTTTGAACTTCTGCTCTCATTCTCTCTCTCTCTCTTTCACTGTCTCTCTCTTGCTCTTTCACTCTCTCATTCTTTCACTCTCACTTTCTCTCTCTCTTTCTCACTCCCAATCTCTCTTTTTATCTCTCTCATTCTCTGTGTGTATATGTGTATGTATATATGCACATATACACATGCAGATATAGATATAGATTATTTTGGTAGAAGATATGTAGAAATGTGGATGATAAAATTAGATGAATTCAGAGAAGATTATGTGGTCAGATTCTAAAAGTAATACATGTTAATAGGCTGTCACCAGGGGTATGCCCCTAGGATCTGTGCTTGTACTCATACTTTTTAGCATTTTTTATCAATTGCTTGGATAAAGATATAACTGGAATGCTCATCAGATATGTAGATAGTATTAAGTTGGGAGTAATAGCTCAAGGACAGGATTAAAAAATCAGGATCCAAAAGTTTTTGACAGTCTACTGTAATGGGCTGAGCATCAGAGGCTGAAATTCAGTAGAGTAAAATGTAAACATTGGGCTTGGATTTAATTTTTAAAAATCACCTTCACAAGTTCAACATGAGGTAACATGGTTAGATAGCAGTTTGCCTGAAAAAATATCTTGGAATCTAATGGATTGGAAGATCAATAGCCTCCATCATAGTGATATGATAGACAAAAAGGTTAATGTGGACTTGAAGTGCATTAAGAAATAATAATCCAAAAGAGATAAGAAAATTAAAACTCCTAGAAATACTATAGCTAAATTCCAAAGCTCCCAAGCCAAAGATAAAATACTTCAAGTAGCCAGAAAGCAACCACTCAAATACTGTGGGCCCAAGGTCTAGCAGCTACCACCTTAGAGGAGAAGAAGGCTTGGAAAATGATATTCCAGACAGCAAAGGAGTTGAAATCACAACCAACAATAAGCTACCCAGAAAAAATGAGTACAGTACCTCAAGAGAAGAAAGAAATATTTAATGAAATAGAGAACTTTCAAGCATTTCTAATGAAAGGACCAGACCTGAATAGACAATTTGACTTTCAAATACAAGGCCCAAGAGAAACATAAAAAGGTAAGCATGAAAGAGAAATCATAAGGAATTCAATAAGGTTAAACTATTTACCTTTCTATATGTGAGGATGATACATATATCTCCTAACAACTTTATCATTTTTAGGGCAATTAAAAGGATTCTATATAGAAAAGAGAAAAGGACCTAGTTATACAAAAATAGTTTTTGTAGCTCTTTTTGTCATGGCAAAGAAGTGGAAATTGAGGGGATGCTCATCAACTGGGGAATGGCTGGGAAAAGTTATAGTATATGGTTGTTATGAATTACATTGTTCTATAAGAAATGATGAGAAGATTAGTTTCAAAAAAACCTGGGAAGACTTACACAAACTGATGCAAAATGAGTTGAACAGAATCAGGATAACACTATACACAGTTAAAGTAATATTATAAAGATAATCAGCTGTGAATGGCTTAGCTACTCTGATCAAGGCAATGATCCAAAACAACTCCAAAGGACCCATGATTAAAAAAAAGCTGTCCATCTCCCAAGAGAGAACTAATGAACTCTGAAAGCAGATTGAAGCATACCTTTTAAAAAAAAAAAGCTTTCTTGGGGGTGGCTAGGTGGCTCAGTTAATGGAGCACTGGCCCTGGAGTCAAGAAGAACTGAGTTCAAATCTAGCCTCAGACACTTAATATTTACTGTGTTAGGCTGTGTGACCTTGGGCAAGTCACTGGGCCCCAACTGCTCTGCCTTCCTCCCTCCAAAAAAAGCAAATAAATAAATAAATAAAACGCTTTCTCTATTGTTTTGTTTGTCTTTTCTTTCACAACATTGCTAATATGGAAATATGTTTGTGGGACCTTGTATGTATAATCAGTGTCAAGTTGCTTGCCTTCTCAAGGAGAGAGGAGAGGCAGGAGAGAGGAAGAAAGTTAAGATCTCAAATTTTTCAAATGATTGTTAAAAATACTTTGCATGCAATTTGGAAATATTTAATGAATTGTAAATAACAAAAAAGGAAAAAAGGGGGGGAAATGACAGTCCCTCTATAGTTTGCTCTCATTAGACTTTATCTGGAATGTAGTATTCAATTCTGGGCAAAATAATTTAAAAGAAGATGTTGAGCTAGAAAGTGATCGGGAAAGGACAATTCAAATTGTAAAGTACCTTGCATACATGTCATCAGAGGAGTAATTAAAGGAACCGTTATTGGTTTTTTTTTTTGTTTGTTTTAACTTGCAGAAGATGACTCAGGAAAGACATGATAACTTGCCAAATAGGAGAAGGATTAGATTTATTCTCTTATTCTCTCACAGGAGAACAGGGAATACTTAGATGAAGTTGAACAGTTACATTTAAGCCTATAATCAAGGAAACATCAACAGCAAAACTTTGCTTAGAATTAAAGCTGTTCAAAAGGGTTATGGACTACCTTGGAAGGTGGTGGGTTCCCTTTCACTGGAAGTCTTCAAGCAGAGGCTAGATGACCATTTGTTGGCCAAATTGTAGCAGATATTCTTTTTGTATATCAATTGAACATATGGCTACTGAAATCCCTTTCAATTCTTTTCTATGATTTTAGGGAGAGAAATAATATGGATGGATTCCAAAGAGTGAGGTAATAATAATCATAATAATAACAGTTTTATTATTTTAGGAAATGTAGGAGATATAGACTATTTTCACAAAATCTGGCAGTGAAAAGAGATGATTGGGTCAGGGAAAAGCCTTTCTTTTTATTTTTTAAAAGAAATGGAAAGACAGTATTTGATATAAAAGAGAGAGAAAGCTCTAGTGGAGAAAGAGAAAGAACATAATGCAGCAAAATCTTGATTGAGACAAGTTTAGATAAAAAAAAAAGGCATTTGCTTGCCAATAGGGAGGGCCGCCTCCCCATCTTCTGAGACCCCTTAATTTGTCTCTCTGTCTCAAATCTCTCCTCACTCCAAACCATACTACACAATGTGAAGGTTGTCTTAAGGATAGATCTTGTCCTGCTACTCATCTACTCATAAACTTCAGCAACAGCCTATAGCTCTTGGACAAAATATAAACTCTGTTGAGTGTTAAAGTCATTTACAAACCAATCCTAATATATCTTTTGAGCCTCATACATTATTTACTCCCCTTACTTCATGGTCCAGGCAAACTAGGTGGATTGACATATGGACACCCATTTTACTACCACATAAATGTACTATGAACTGAGTCAAATTTCTAAGAGCACAAGTGATTCGCCAGTTCATAAATGGTCAAAGGATAACGACAGGCAGTTTTCAGAGGAAGAAATTAAAGCTATCTATAATCATATGAAAACATGCCCTAAGTTGCTGTTGATTAGAGGAATGCAATTCAAAACATCTCTTAGATACCACATCATACCTATCAGATTGACTGACATGATAAAACAGGAAAAGTATAAATGCTAGAGAAGATGTGGGAAAATTGGAACACCAATGCATTGTTGGCAAATTTGTGAACCAAGCCAACCATTTTGGAGAGCAATTTGGAACTATTCCCAAAGGATTATAAAAATGTTCATGCCATTTGACCCAGCAATACTACTTCTAGGACTATATCCCAACAAGATCATAAAAGTAGGGAAAGAACCCAAATGTACAAAAATATTTATAGCAGTTCTTTTGATGGTGGCCAAGAACTGGAAATTGAGGGGATGCCCATCAATTGGGGAATAGCTAAACAAGTTGTGGTATATGAATGTAATGGAATACTATTGTGCTATAAGAAATGATGAGCAGGCAGACTTCAGGAAAATCTGGAAAGATTTAAATGAACTGATGCTGAGTGAAATGAGCAGAAACAAGAGAACATTGTACGTACTAACAGTCACATTGTGTGATGACTAATTTTGATAGACTTAGCTCTTCTCAGCAATGCAGAGATCTAAGACAACTCCAAAAGCTTCATGATGGAAAATGCCATCCACATCCAGAGAAAGAAACATGGAGTCTGAATGCTGATTGAAGCATACTATTTGTTCTCTCTCTCTCTTTGTTCTTTTCTTTTGTTTATTCTTTCTCATGATTTTTCCCATTCAGTCTATTTCTTCTTTACAATATGGCTGATGTGAAAATATGTTTAATAAGAATGTATATGTAGGACCTTTATCAGATTGCATGCCTTCTTGCATGAGGGGAAGTGGAGAAAATTTTAAACACAAAAGCTTATAGAAGTGAATGGTGCAAACTAAAATTAAATAAATTAAATAACTTTCTTTCTGTCTTTGACCTACTTAGGTTGTGCACTGAAGTGAGATCTCTGGGTAAATAAGTGTAAGCACTTCAACCATTTTTCTTTCATAATTCTAAATTGTTTAAGACCATTGAAAAATTAAAATCATTTTATTAAAATTTTCACCCACTATCTCTTTTAAGTCTAGTTGTAACCCTTTTAGGTATTCAATGAAATATTATTATAATTTTAAAAGGAGGAAACTGAGGTAGAGTATTGTTAAGTGATTTACGCCATGTCATACTGCTGAGATGTGTGAGGGGAGGAAATCAGACTCCATTATTTTGTGCTCCAAGCCCTATATGATACTAAACTATGCTGCCTTCCTGGCCTGAAGGATATTGAAGACTATAAAAATGGAGTACAAGCTCTTGAAGGTAGTGGAAAATTGGAATAACTTCAAGTATGGTTCTGGTGATGAACACTCATTTGAGGACAAGTCCAACTAAATTTGGAGAGGCTCCTCAGGAGATTGCCAACCAAGAAATGATTTTTGGGATCATAGAAAATCTTGAAACTCATCCGTAAGGACTTACGTGGTTATAATCTATATTGATGGAGTAACCATAATAAGGAAAACACTGATTTTTGAAGTATTGAAGCTAATTATTAAAGGAGGGATTTCTGAACTGATAAATGCCTACATTAAACTATGGCAATTGAAAGAAGAATAGCGTGCTTGGGAGATAAAGAGTAGAAAAGGGTTTCTCAAAACTTTTCAGATACCATAGTCATGGTAATCTTTATTGGTCACAAACTTTTTTGCTTCTATGTATGTTTTTGGGCTTAATTGTTTACTTCTTTATGTGTGCTTCCTCTGATCTGATATTGGTCTTTGGTCATAGAAACAGACAGATTGGGCAGAGCAGAAATCATACAAGATAAGTCAGTGGCAAAAAGATGAAGGCCTAAACACCTGGCAACTAGGCACCTGTTCTGGGAAAGAGGAAGGAAGGAAGGGAGAAATAAAGGGAGGTGAAATCAGTAAATAATTGATGGTCTAGAAGACTAGAAGGGTTTGAAGGAGCAGAAAACTTTTGGATGAAAGAATAGAGAGAACACTGGATGTGGAATCAGAAGATAGGGGTTTGAACATTGGCATCTGTAAGATATCAGCAGTGATACCAGCACTATTTAACTCATAGGATTTTGAGAAGAGTACTTTCTAAGCCATAATTGCTATGGAAGAAACTGACATATTGGAAAGAGTACTCATTTTGGAGCCAGAAGACCTGCATTCAGATACTATTTCTGGTACTTGCTACCTGCATTTTCTTAGGCAAGTCGTGAAACCCCCTCTGGGACTAAGTTTCTTCATCTATAAAATAAAAGAGTTGGATGGGATAACTTTTAATGCCCCTTCCAAAAACTGAATCATATAAACTCTCATAAATATTACATATTATTAAAATTGATGACATGTTTTGTTTTTAAACTGATCGGGAAAGATGGGACAAAAGGAGAAAGGGGCTTCATATCTTCAAAAAAACAAAAAATGATAACTTGGATAGGACTTGAGGAGGGATAGTGTTGACAGATCGAAGTGAAGACAACAGCTCTTGATTGAGGCTCAATAATGCTACTTTTTAGAGGCAGCTTGACATAGTGAGAAGAGTAGTAGACTTAAAGTTAGGAAAACCTGGTGTAAGCATCTACTTTGGATACTTATTAGCTATATGACCACGGAAAAGTCACTTACTGATCTGAACCTTCATTCCCACATTTGTAACATAAGAAAATAATAAGCATATACTTCAAAGTGTGAGGATTAAATGGGATAATATAAAATATTTTATAAAATTTGAAGTTTTATATAAATATAAGTTCATGTGATCATGACGTAGGATATAGAAAGCCTACCTGAGTACCAGCAAAGCTCTAGGTTCATATTTTCCTTCTGATACATACTGGCTGTGTGATAATGGAAAAGAGGTGCTAGGATAGATTACTAGAGGAACTTTCCTAAATAAGGAGGTCTCAAGTCAACAAAATTACAAATCAAATGTTTCTCTCCCTCTTCCCTTTGCTCTTCATTTTCCTCCTCTTGATTCTCTTCCTCCTGCTGTTCCTGAACCTCCTCTATCTTCTCCTTCTCCTCCTCATCCTCTTGATCCTCTCCTCTTACTTCTTTTACTTCTTTTTATAGTATTTTATGTTTTCTCCAATTACATGTTGACAATTTTTAGTATTCATTTTTACAAGATTTTGAGTTGCACATTTTTCTCCCTCCCTCCCCTCCCCTCCTCCTAAAATGATAGGCAATTTGATATAGATTATACATGTGCTATCATGTAGAACATGTTTCCATTAGTCACAGTTGTGAAAGAAGAAGCAGATCAACAGGAAAAAAAAACATGGAAAAGAATAAAGTAAGTGAAAAAATTGTATTTCAATCTGCATTCAGAGTCTATCAGTTCTTTAAGCAGATATGAACAGCATTTTCCCACATAAGTCCTTTGTACTTGTCTTGGACCATTGTGTTACTGAGAAGAGTTGACTCATTCATAGTTGATCATCAAACAATGTTGCTGATACAGTGGACAATGTTTTCCTGGTTCTACTCATCTCACTTTGCATAAGTTCATACAGGTCTTGCCAGGTTTTTCTGAAATGTGTCTGTTTATCATTTCTCAATGTACAATACTATTTTGTTACATTCATATACCACAGTTTGTTTAGCCCTTCCCCAATTGATGGGCATCCCCTCAGTTTCCAATATTTTGCCATCACACAAAGGGCTGCTATAAATATTTTTTTTTTACATATAGTTCCTTTTCCCTTTTTTGTGATCTATTTGGGATATAGACCTAGTACTGGTGTTACTGGATCAAAGGGTATATACAGTTTGCCTGAACTTTGTGATTGTTCCAAATTATTCTCCAGAATGGTTAGATCAGTTCACAACTCCAGCAATTTTCTTGCATCCTCTCCACAATCATCATTTTCCTTTTTTTGTTATATTGGCCAATGTGATAGGTGTGAGGTGGTACCTCAGAGTTGTTTTAATTTTCATTTCTCTAATTAATAGTGACTTAGAGCACTTCTTCATATGCCTATAGATAGCTTTGATTTCTTCATCTGAAAGCTGTCCATGTCTTTTGACCATTTATCAATTGGGGAATGACTTGTATTTTTATAAATTCAGTTCTCTATGCATTTGAGAAATGAGGTCTTTATCAAAGTCCCTTACTGTTAGGATTGTTTCCCAGCTTTCTGCTTTCCTTACAATCTTGGTTGCACTGCTTTTATTTGTACAAAAGTTTTTAGTTTAATAAAATCAAAATTATCTATTTTACATTTTGTAATGCTTTTTATCTCTTGTTTCCTGATGAACCTGCAAATCACTTAACTTATTTAAGAATTTGGATGTGGGGGAAGTGGGGGACAGAGGGAGAACAGCCAAGATAGCATAGTAAAAGCAGGAATTTGCTTGAGCTCCCCAAATCACCTCTAAATACCCGTAAAAATGAATATAAACAAATTCTAGAGCAGCATAACACACAGAATGACAGAGTGAAATGAATTTCCAGCCTAAGACATTGTGGAAGATCAAAAGGAAAGGTCTATTGGCCAAGCTGGGAGAGGAGCACAGACCAATGGTGGCTAAGTGGGCACAAACTGGGGCCCCCAGCAAACCTGGAGCAGTCCTCGGGGGGCTGAATCACTGGCAACTGTAGCATTTTTCAGACTTCTTAACCCACAAATGCCAGCAACTTAGAAGGTCAGTAGGCAAGGTCTGTAAGGATCTAGGTGAGAGAGGAGCACAGACTGGCCCCAGTCCCAGGGCAGTAGAGGTAGTGGCAGAGGCATTGGCAACAGCAGCAGTGGCTGCTTCCAGAGATCTTGGCCCATGGATACTGGGTGGATCCAGCAGGTAATCAGAGGGGGAATGCAGAGATCTCTTTGCTGGTGCTGAGTTAGAATTCTCTTGTTTTGCCCTGTTTGGATCTGGGTCACAGTCCTAGCTAGTGGTCCTGGGCTGAGGAGGAGCACTAGCATGGTAGAACTTGTGGCTGCCGTAGAGAAGGAATCCTCCTCACAGTTCCAGGGCAGAAAAGAGTGCTTGTGGTCACTCACAGACCAGAGCACAGCCCAGGAGAGGAGTAGACACCTCTCCTTAGATCATACCACCTTAGAAGAATTGAAAACTTACAGGTTCCTGGAAATATCTCTGAAAAAAAGCTGCACAAAACCCTGAAGCTTGAGACAGTACAGCCTCCACCTTGGAAGCAGAGTTCTGCTTTAACAAAGAGCTAAAAGGCAAGTAATTGGCTGGGGAAATGAGCAAACAGCATTTTAAAAAACCTCTGAATGTAGAATCTTACTTTTGTGACAAAGAAGATCAAAACATATAACCAGAAGAATACAACAAAGTGAAAGCTCCTACATCCAAAGCCTCCAAGAAAAATATGAATTGGTCTCAGGCAATGGAAGAGGTCTCAAAAAGAGAGCTCCAAATCCTCAAAAAAGATTTTGAAAATCAAGTAAGAGAAGTAGAGGAAAAATTGTGAAGAGAAACGAGAGTGATGCTAGAAAACCATGAAAAACAAGTCAACAGCTTGCTAAAGGAGATGCAAAAAAAAATACTGAAGAAAATGAGACCTTAAAAAAATAGAATAATCCAAATGGCAAAGGAAGTCCAAAAAGCCAATGAGGAGAAGAATGCCTTAAAAAGTAGAATTGGCCAAATGGACAAGGAAGTCCAAAAGCCCACTAAAGAAAATAATCCCTTACAAATTTGAATGGAGCAAATGGAAGCTAATTACTCTATGAGAAATCAAGAAACTATAAAAGAAAACCAAAAGAATAAAAAAAGAGAAGAGAAAGTGAAATATCTCATTGGAAAAGCAACTAACCTAGAGAACACATCTAGAAGAGAGAATTTAAAGATTGTTGGGCTACCTGAAAGCAATGATCAAAAAAAGAGCCTAGATATCATCTTTTAAAAAATTATCAAGGAAAACTGCCCTGATATCCTAGAACCAGTGGGTAAAATAGAAATGGAAAAAGTCCACTGGTCACCTCCTGAAAGAGAACCCAAAAGGAAAATTCCTAGGAATATTGTAGCCAAATTCCAGAGTTCCCAGGTCAAGGAGAAACTATTGCAAGAGGCCAGAAAGAAACAATGTAAGTATTGTGGAAACACAATCAGGATAACACAAGATTTAGCAGCTTCTACATAAAGGGATTGGAGGGCTTGGAATATGATATTCTGGAGGTCAAAGGAGCTAGGATTAAAACCAAGAATCACCTACTCAGCAAAATTGAGTGTAATCCTGCAGGGGGGAAATGGATATTCAATGAAATAGAGGACTTGCAAACATTCTTGATGAAAAGTCCAGAGCTGAATAGAAAATTTGACTTTAAAATACAAGACTCAAGAGAAGCAAGAAAAAGTACACAGGAAAGAGAAATCATAAGGGACTTCTTAAAGTTGAACTGTTTAGATTCCTGCATGGAAAGATATTTGTAACTCATGAGACCTTTCTCAGTTTTAGGGTAGCTGGAGCAAATATACACATGCATACATATATGACATCTGAAAAATAAAATTAAAGGGTGAAAAAGAAATATACTGGGATAAGGAAAAAGGGAGAGGCAAAATGAGGTAAATTATCTCATATTAAAGCTTTTACATTGGAGGGGAAGGGGTGAGAGAGAAGAAATGAGTGAACTTTACTTTCATCAAATTTGGCTTACGGAGGGAATAACATACATATTCAATTGGATATGGAAATCTATCTTACCCTAGAGGAAAGTGTAGGGGAGTGGAAGGGGATAAGAAAGAGGAGGAAGATGGAGGGGGGCAGATTGGGGCAGGGATAGTTGGAAGCAAACTCTTTTGAGGAGGACAGAGTCAAAGGAGAGAATAGAATAAATGGGGTGGGAGGAGATAGGTTGGAGAGAAATATAGTCTTTCACAACATCACAGTTATGGAAGTGTTTTACATGACTACACATGTATAACCTATATAGAATTGCTTGCCTTCTCAATGAGAGTGGGTGGGGAGGGAAGAAGGGAGAGAATTTGGAACTCAAAGTTTAAAAAACGAATGTTAAAAACTGTTTTTACATGCAACTGGGAAATAAGATATACAGGCAGTTGGGGTATATAAATCTATCTTACTCTACAAGAAAATAGAAGGGAAGTGGACAAAAGAAGGGGTTGTGATAGAAGAGAGGGCAAATTAGGAGAAGGGGTAATCAAAGTTCACGATTTTTTATGGTGGGGAGAGGGCAGAGATGGGGAAAAAATTTGGAACTCAGAATCAATGCCCTATATAGGCTCCAATATGAAAATGGCTTGCCAAGAAGATATCTATCTATCTATCTATCTATCCATTCATCCATCTGTCTATAGATAGATATGAGAGGAATGTAGAACAGTGGAAATCATTTATAAACATATATGTGTACATAAATACAACTTATCTCTTTTTTTCATGTTTTAGTATCCTGAATTCCCTATTTGCATATCAGTGGATTAAAAATATAAAACTACTGTGAGCTTGGGGAAATGTTCTTTTTTTCTTATCTTTTTTATGTATAGATAAGGGCTTTAGGAGGATTTCAGAAATGAATTGCATAACTTTTTTTTGCCCTAAAAATAAGTACTATTGGTTTCCCCCCCCCCTAATTTAAAATCAAACCAAAGATTTCTGAGCAAACTAATTGAAAACCAAACCCAGATCCTAATTTGACCCTTACACTTAATATAAATTGTTTTTGATGTATCCTGTGTCATGAGAATTGAAGTCACATGAATATGCAGACTGAGGTATGCCTTTATTTGGGTCTTATTTAGCCCCATCCATTATCTGTTGAGCAAAATGGGTAATTATAAAATTTTTCTAAAAGTTCTATGATCCCTCTCCAGAGAGACAGTGATGCAGTCTTGAAGTAGTTTCTGTTGGAAATCACTCCTTACTTTTTCTGGTTTAATTTTGAGCAAGTAATTTGGGTGTTCTTTCTCTCTCTCTCTCTCTCTCTCTCTCTCTCTCTGAAAAACAACAACAAAACAAACTAGACCTCATTCTGAAGACATAATTTGAACCCTCAGTTCTGGCATTTACTAGCTTTGTAAACCTAAGTATGTCAGTTAATCTCTCTGTGCCTTACTTTCTACACATGTTAAATGAAGTTAATCATACCCACATTACTTAGGTATTAGAGTTTCTGTAAGGATCAAATTTAAAAGATTATATTAATTATTTTGTCCACTATAAAGAGCTATGTAAATGTCTGCTTTTACTTCACTTCTTCAGAGTTCCATGTTTTCATCACTATTAGAAGAGATTGTTCCCTTCCATGTCTTAGCAGAAGGTATTTGTTTCTTTAGTATAAGCATACATACACACATACATGAATATATGTGTGTATATATATATATATGAAATATGTACATTTATGAATGTACATAAAATACTTTTTTTTCTTTTGGTCTTAATCTGGGGTCTTATCAGTTGTAACTCATAATTTGTAGATTTCCTCTCACATTTTGGTGACTTGTTAATGATTTATAGTCTCATATAATTGTCTAAAGGCACTCAGATATTAAGTGATTTTCTTGAAGTCACATAGACATTATGTGTGAGAGTCTGGACTTGAACTTAGGTCTTGTTGACTCCAAGATTATCCCCCTCTCCATGCACCATTCTGTTCCTCATAATAACAGCATTCAGGTCAGCTATAGAATGGCATGGAGAGGCTTCCTAAATGGTTCAAATCAGCTCTTTGTTCTGGACCAGTCTTGGTTTGTGAAAAGGGGTTGGTGGGATGTAGTGTAAGGGAAAGAGGTAGAAGAACCTGTTGAGTCATTAAATGAAGTACCAGAAGTTTCCCCAGAATTCTATATTAAAACATTAGGATGATGGTGTCAATAGTGAGTCATTAACACTTTCTGGCACATGTGTGGTGGGAGAATGTAACACAACCTGTACCACCAACACTACTGCCGTCACTACCCCATTGCAATTCTGTGGCCCTTCCTCTTCACCTCCTTTGGTGTTCTCTTAGTTATACCATCATTCAAGTAAATAGTCTTGCAGACGTTATAGCCTAGAAATAACAGGAGGTTGGACAACGCAACTTCCTATTTAAGAGGTCCAAGCAAAAGGCATGGCTAATGAATAAATTTGCCTTCTGGCTATCTTACTGTAGGAAACGGCCTTAAATTTCTTATTTATCAAAAAAGGTAACAAAATGTAAAATAAAAACATTTCTAATACTCAAATAAAAATAAGCACACAAAGACTTTTTTCCCTCCAGTATGATTGAATCACAGGTACGAAAAGCCTTGAAGGGTGGTCATTTTTACCATGCATATTGATTCATAGTTGCATAACTAATTATGACAACTTTATTAATTGCTTATTATCAAGGGTTTTTGCTTTTATTAGAGAACAAGTGACTTCCTTCCCTTGCCATGATGTGTGTGTGTGTGTGTGTGTGTGTGTGTGTATGTGTGCGCGTGTGTCTGGGTGATAGAGATTAATGTCTAGAGCTTTGCAGGAAACTGCTTCATTGATTTTGTTGCCTTTATATTTGTCTTCCTTAGGTGACTTCCACTAACATAGATGGAGGGCGAGGTTCCCATTTCAGTGGGACAGCAAGGGCTTTATTTGCCGGAGCTAAAGTTCCTTGCTTTTCATTCAGGCATTTGTATTAAAGGAGGTAAAAAGGGTGATTCTGAGAGGACTGTGTTATGTGGCACCCTTGGTTACTTCTAGAATCCCCTGTGCTAGCCATGCTTTGACAGGGACAAATTTATGGACTAGTACTTTCTCCAGTCCTGTCGGCTAATTAGAAAATGCATTGTCAATCCAGATACGGTAATAGGCCCTGGCATATTATTTAGAGTTGTAATGAGTTTTGTATGAGGATTTCTCTCACTGTAGTGTCTGTGCTTAAATATTCTGACACCATGCTTCAAAGCCTAGGGGGCATGATTTTTACCAGTTCATTTTTTTTCTTCGTTTGTTTTAGGCATTTTCCCCCAAATACCAAAGTTTTTTTTTCCCTTCCTTTTTATTATTAATGTCCATTCTTACAAGTGTCTTAGTATATGCTCACCTACATTTTATACATATAGACCAAGCTAGCAAGTGAATGCATTTTAGCATAAACAGAGCCAGAGATGAACCGATGAAAATCACCTCCATATAAAAGGTCTCTCCTTTTCCCCCCTCCCTCTCCCACCAAAAAAGCTTGTATTGCAGAAAAGTATCCAATTGGTATCTGAAAGAGGCCTCAGTGCTGTGATGGTGCATGGAATACAAGAAAGCTGATGGAGGAGTTTTAACGAATGTCCTGACCGAGTCAAGGTGATGGCCATTTTCCGCGGCCCTGCTATCCATCACCCCTCGCAGCCAGGCGTCCTCCATCACATGCAACAGCCTCATGAATTTATGCATCAAGCTGTGCAGCCAGTCGTGCCGAGGGCTCTGGTGACAAGTGAAATTGCTGTGCGCCTCATTTAGCTGTTTATTGCGCCTGAGTACGTGTTGCAGCTGTCATCCTACGATGGGATGATAGTGCTCGTTAATAGACAAGACAGGCAAATAATGATGGAGGCCACAGCAAGAGATGCTCATCTGCCAATAGGCTCTCAGCAATATCACAAACATCTACCAAGTTTTTGATCAAAAGAAAGCTAGTAGGAAAATACCGAGGGCAAGGCTGTTTTTTATGGGATTCACAACGGAGATTAAACTTTTGGGAAACAAACCAAACGAGCAAAAAGAAGTAGAATCCAGTCAATTGTGTAACCTTACTGGCTAGTATTTGAGCTTCCTAAAAAGTGCCAGCCTTCCAGTAGAGTTGCTGGAAGAAGGACCACAGAAAACAAGGGCAAGATTTTCCACAAAAGCTGAGGATGAATGTATCCTCACCACACAGCATGGAATTCAACCTTAACTTTGTAGTTGGTCTTTGAATAGTTGGCCTTCTGATGTCAGTTATAATATTCAGAATTTGTAAGCATTATTTTTCTTCGATTTGATGACTCGTTTCTTGCATTTAGGTCCTTGGATTACCACGTTTTTATGCCTTTCTGTTATTTAGTATAAAACAACTTAGAACCTATGTACTCTGGCATTAGATGTCAATATAATTTTCTTCTTTTTTTAAAATAAAATTGAATTATATGTAAGCACTTATTTCTGGAAAGTAATGATTAATAAAATGTCTCCTTGCTGAAAAACTGTTAAATAGCTACTGCCCTCTTTCATTTGCATTGTGGAATAGGTAATAATTTCCCATATTTTACTCTGTTGATAATTATCAAAGGCCAGAAGAATGGAATAAAATGTAAAGATTCTAATTCAATCAGTTTTCAAAAGAATAGCATTGCTGATTTAAAACAAGCCTTGAGAGTTAGTTACTGTGTCATTAGAAAATGTACCTGTCAGTCAGGTTAAACGTATTTTTATAATCATTCTAAAAGATGTTCCACGCAAAGCAAGTCTTCTAGAGAAATTCAAAACAACATTTGGTAAATTTTATTACATGACCCAAACTTTAAGAAAGATATTCAGTTACTAAACTTTGAACTCATAAAAAACATCAATGAATCAGTCAATACATCAGCTTTATTAAGCACTTATTAAATGCTATGTATTATGCTAATTGGTTGGAATAAGGGAAAAAGCAAAAATAATCTCACCCCAAAGAGTTTTTCTTTATATTTAAATTAGGACACAGAAAATAAATACAGAGTAGAAAGAAGGTAACTTTACAGGTTAAAGAAAATATACTGTAAAGAAAATTGCTCTTTTAAAAATAAAGAATTGTGGCTGTGGTCCTTTTAATGTTTCTTGATTCTCTGCAATGGAAAAAGACATTTTGGATTTCACCATTAAGAATTATAGGTATTAGTTAGTCAAGAGACATTAAGAAATTTTACAGAGGCTATTGCATAAGTGAATCAATAATCATATTTAGAATGAATAGCTATACTTTTAGCGCTTTAAAGAAAAATGAGTTACGTGCTATGAAGGAAAGGAAGGGTGTTGAACTAAGAGTCACAAGATTCCGGTTCAAGTCCTCATACTCTATTAAGTAGTTGTAAGAATAAAAGCAATGAAATTAACCTTTTCATTTTTTTGACCTTAGATTCTTTATGTTGAAAATGAGGGGGTTAGACAAGACTATATGTCTAAAGTGTTATGATGAGACATGAAACAAACAAACATTTATAGGCAATTTTAAAAGTAGATAAGGAGTAGGACATACCACCATCATTACATCACATTATGCCCTTCTTTAAGGATACAATGGATACAAAGAACTATATATAGTATTAACTCATGGGTTTCTTGGTATCTTATTCTTTATGTGATATTCTGTTTGCCTATGGGATTAATACTTTTGGCTTATTTTGAGTGTTTCTTATGACTCGTGAAAATTCTCATTTCCCCTTTATATCTGACTTTAAAATATTTGATTCATTTATAAATGTGATCTTTATTACATCTTAAGGCCAAAAATGAGTTCTGTGACAATGAATATGCAGTTTTAATAGAATAAATGGGAAAATATTCTCTGATTTATAAAAATTTGCTTTACAGTCACATTTTAGGCAATCATCTCTGTAAAGTGAGCTATATAGATAAGCAGTGAGGATCTGTTGCTTGGTTTCTAATAAATACTTCATAAATATAAAATCCATGAGAATATAATGAATGAAAGAAAAAAAAAGCAAAAGGCAGCTTCTAAAATTAAAGGTCAGTGGTGGATACTGGAAAAGTATAACAGGAGTAAATTTTTTTGAAGTTATTGAAATATAGGTACCTTGATTCAGGCTTATATTTGCCATGCATATTTCTGATGTACAATTAGTATACCATACTGGGTCTGGATGTCCTACTCCTAGTAATTTGGAAGTACAATAGAACTCATCATACAAGAGATACAGAGTCTCATTTGGATTCTATATTACAGGAATGATTTAGTATTGACTTTTGGGAGGAGAGTTGTACTGTCTGGTATGTCTTAATTTTGTATAGTTTATTTTTTTTTCTGCTCTGTGCTGACTAGGGAAAAACAGAGCTCTCACTTACCTTCTAGTGCATTGCTTTTTCAACAACAACCTCTCATACCCACATACACACACACACACACACACACACACACATACACACACACACACACACACATACAGGGGATTTGTTTTTTTATCATTTACAGAACTAATGGTCAGCAAATCTGTGCATGTTGACTCTTTTTTCTTAATGAAATGGAAAAGAGATGTGTTACATTAAAAAAAAGGTTTATTAATGTTTCATAAAACGGTTGCTACAATCAAAGGAACTGCTATGAAAATTAAATTACTGGGCTGACTCTGGAAATCAGCATAATATGTGCTGTTTAATTCAGTCATGCTAAGATGTTAGATTCCCCTTCATTCTCTCAGCTTTCTCTCTCCTTCACCTAGGGGCATCTGCTGATGAGTCTCTTCTAGAGGTTGTCTAATGACTATTTTACAGGGACTGTCAGCTTTCCAAAGCCCAATGGCATTGGGCAGCACTGTATCACTAGTCTTTTTACACAATTTGCCTGACTGTAAATCTGAGATTTAAAAGTACAAGAAAAGCTCCTATTTGATTTAATGACTATCTGATGGGGGACAATTCATCTTTTTATGTTCAGATGTTATACTCATAAAAGACATTGATTGTTTGTTCATATTTCTCTCCTTTGATTTAGACACACAAGAAATTTGAAGTTTAGTTAGAAAAAAAGCTGAAAGTCTTCATGGATGAAGGCCTGATTACATACTCTTCTGAGATTTGGAGCTAAATCTACATCACCTAGTAAGTACAATGGATGTAGTGGTTCAAATGAATCCAGAGAAAGACTGTACTCCATACAAGCAGGATCCCTACACACAAGTTCAAGGAGACATTTGGGCAAAAATGTGAGGGAGAGATATGTTTCTCTTGGAACTTATCTCACACTAAAAGGGATTTTCCTGTATGATAATATTAGAGTTTACATTTCTATAATGCTTTAAAGTTTGCAATGTACTTTCACAATGTACCTTCATGACATCCTAGCTTAGCACATTACCCTTCCTCAAGGTTATGGTTGCATTTCATCAAAATAACATTTAAAAAAATCAAGCAGCCTGTTCTTTTTTTTTTATTATTCATTTAGGTGTGGAGACTGTAATCCAAATACTCAATTCTTGCCTTTTGAATTTTAACAGGAGCACCCAGTGACAGCTGAAATACTCCCTCTGTCAGTATTATTCTTTATAGAATTTAGGAAAAGGGAAATAATATCTATCATGCAAAGAACACCTATCAATCCAGTATAATGGTAACAGGGTCATGACATGAGATCATGGTAACAATAATACTGCTAAAAATGGTACCCAAAAAATAATGATACACTTTGAAAAATCCTCATGTTGGGCACTATAGGGAGAAAATGCTGCATTCTCCAATCATACCAAATGGTAACTGGGTGGTCAGACACTGTAGATTTCTTCCTACAATCTCAAGCTTTTCAGGTCAAAGGGGATGGAGAAGAGACCCCCATGATTTTCCACAGTGATGGCTTCTTAATGGAAGTGACTACATGAGTATAGGACTGAGGAGCCGGCAGCAGCATAGGTGGAATGGTAGAGATAGTTGTAAACTACCCTCCCTTTTCCAAGTGTCAGAATAATATAAAACACTGCATGAAAATAAGGTCCTATAGCTTTTCTCCTGATGACCTATTCAGGCAAGCAGAGCCTCAGCATCTGGATATCAGCCTCAGAAAATCCCTAGAGGCAGGAATCTCTGCTATTACAAAGCAATTTAGGGTGTCAAAAAGCCATTTAAGACTGTCTGCTTTCTTTTTGAGCCTTCAGTCCACATTTCATCTATCACATTGCCACCAGGCAACCACACAAACAAAACAATGAGTGAAATCCATGCAAGTTTTCCTTAAACTGTTCTTTGAAAGGCATTTCCAAGGGCAGAAGCCAGAGCAAAAATAACCAAGAGTCTGCCTCTGTTACTTTCCCTTGTATGTTCTGAAAGAGTAAATTGTCACCATGAATGCCCGTGCATTTTGTATTCAAAAGACTTTTTTTTTTCCCCCAGTTCACAAGATAAGTGACTAAAGTGTTCCAAATGGGATATTCTTTGCTGGGTCAGCCATATAGATATTCTTCTGTAACTGAGATATCATTGCTGAATTTCTCTTTCTTGGGTTTCCCTATCTGAGGAATGAGGGGGTTGGGCTAACCATCTCTAAGGTCCCTTCCAGTTCTAAAGAACTACAAATCTATCCTCCTTGCTCTATTGAACTGTGGTCACACACTGTCTTTCACAGTCTACCCACTGATATGTTTTATTCCTTCTATGGACTATCTTTTCCTTGATTCCTGAAAGAATATGATTTTTTTTCCCATTATACCTTAGGTAAGGAGTATCTCTAAAAGGATTAAATGTCTAATGACTTTCCTATACCAATTGGCAGCAAAGCATGTACTTTGAATTGTTTTTCCTCATTATAGTAACGAATTTGTACTGATCCAACCATATTGCCTCACCTATATCCTCGTGACCAGTAAGATGAGTTGTCCAGAATGTATAGTTGAAAGTAACAAAACAGTGTAAAGCTAACTATCCCACACAGGGATAGAACTCCTGAAATTAAATTTGTTTTCACCACATTCCAAATAACCATCCAGAGACAATTACTATGATACCTAAGCTGATTTATATTCTCATCTTTGAAAATATTGACAATGATAACAATTATTTACAATGAAAACAACTCTTCTATGTCTTCTATTCTTGTGCAGTTTCTGTCTCTTTTTCTCATAATGACAACCTACCAAGTGTGCCAGAAGGTCTTCTAGTTCTTCCAGGCACATACCATCATTGATGCTCTTAAAGAGGCTTTGGCATCACTGGTGCTCTTAATGAGCCTTTGAAGCGGCAAGCAGTTGGAGGTCATTGATCATGCTAGACAATTTTCCAGATATAATTCATCCTGATTTTCATCTAGTACTTATTTCTGTATGAGTACAAAATGAAAGTTATCTTCAGTCTCTGAGAAGAATATGTATCTGTCATAGCTATGATACTTCTAAACTTACTGCTATTCTGGTGCATAAATGTTGTTCAGTTGTTTCAGATGTGTCTGACTCCGTGATTTCTTTCTTTTCTTTATTTTTTTTTTTGCAAAGATATTGGAGTGGTCTGACATTGCCTTCTCTAGCTCATTTTACAGATAAGGAAACTGAGGCAAACAGGGTTAAGTGACTTGTCCAGGTTCACATCTAATTAGTGTCTGAGGTCACATTTGAACTCAAATCCTCCTGGTTCCAGGGCCAACACTCTATTCACTGTACCATGTAGTTGTTCTAGTGCATAAACACTTTGAAGAATATTCTCTCCAAATTTAAATGTTGCTACTCTCTGAGATCAGTCCTTTACAAACAAAAACAAAACAAAAAATATGATTTAATCAAGGTTGTTCAAAGTTTAGTTGAAGGAAAAAGTATATTGAATGCTACTTAGTAATTATAGCTATTAATGGCACAGAGTCAATTAATAATTAAGCATTTATTAACACCTACTATGGGTCAGACACTCTTTTAGGGGTTAGTGATAAAAAAACAATTAAACATTCCTTGTCAGTTTCTGATCTAACCAGGAAGATAACATTTACAGATATGGATAGATCCAATAAATACAAAATAATGTTATGGGGGTGGGAGGATTGTAAAAGAAAATTTTACAGCAGGGAGTTGGAATGGACAAAAGGGACTTCATGGAAAAGATGGTGTCTCAGCTAGGTCTTGAAGGAAACTAGAGATTATAAGATGTAGTGGTAAGAGGGAATGCATTCCAGGAATGGAGCCCAGAATTTAGTGTCCTTGAAATGTAGATTCTTTCTTCTTGTATTTAATAGGTTCAACCTCAGGGCTCACAGGGGAGGAGTCATCTAAATTCAGGCAGAGTCTCAGTGATTTTCATTAATGATATAGCAGGGAGTTTTTCATTGGCTAGATAGAAAGTTGGCCTAGAAGTGACCTTTCAGAGTTCTTCCAACTCCATGATATTCTTATTTAATCACGAGTACACACAAGTGGGCAACATGTTTTATGTAGTACATGTTTTGTGATATAGAAATGGCATTTCTATAAAGTCTGCAGACTTATTTCATAAGAATTAAACATCCTCAAACCATAAATTTGTTAAATCTGTAATACATTATATATACATATGTGTATATGCATATTTGATGTGTAGGTATACATATATATGTAGTTGCTCTTGTGACATACCCTCTCTGATTTTTTTGATAAATATTAAACAAGATTTATAATCTCAATGATGGAGTTTAAATTTAACAACTGCAATAAACTATGTGGAATACTTAAATCTAGTAGCATTTTCATTATTGATATATGCACTTTTTTTCACTTTATTTTATTTTTCAATTTACAATGAAGTTCCTAACTAATAGAGAACTCTAAATTTTATTAAAGGCTAACTAACCCCTTGCTCCATTCAATTTTAACATTCAGGGGAAATGGAGTTGATTTTTTGTTAGATCATTTAATTTAGCATTTTAAGATACTTCTGTGAACCTTCTTCTAAAAAATTGTTAACTGTTAAAAGGCAAAAAGGCCAAGTAAGTCACTCATTTTATTAGATAGACACAACTAATCCAATAGACTTTCACCCCAGTTTGCCATGGAGCTGTTTTCCTTTCCTTCCCAATAAAACTGGGGAACCTACTGAACCTCCACTTCATTCTCTCTCCCAGAAAGTTTCAATGAGTTGAGCAGGTGTCTACTTTAGAACTGTAATGATGCCTAAATTAGTCAATTCCAACAGCAAAAGAGCCCGCTTCTTAGGCTTACTGCCAGCTTTTGAAAGCCACTCTAACAAGTAGTTTCTGCCAAGTAAGTGAAATCTGAAAGCTGACTGAAACCTTTCAGAAAAAAAAAAACTCATGCTGACTAATAGGCACTAATGTGTGAATAATAATTAGTGCAATTAAGTGGCTGGCACTGTGCAGGTGAAATTTTCAGACTACAAAATGTTAATGTAGGGGTTTATGATACATATAAACAAAGGCTTAGGACGAGGAATTACCAGACCTAATTCATTCCTTAGAAAGCATTCCAGAGCTACAGTATGCAGAAATTGTTAAGAGTGAGTATAGTCATTATGGAACCATCTTGGAAAGGAATATAACAATTCACATTTATATAATGCTTTAAGGTTTTCAAAGTATGTCATACTGGTTTATATGATCCTTACGACAGCCCTGTGAGGTAGACACTACAAATATCCCCATTTTACAGATTAGAAAACTGATGTCAGAGAAGTTAGGCAACTTAACCAATGTCATACAACTAAGTATCTGAGATAAGATTATGATCCAAGAATTCCTGTCTATAAGGCAGGCAGACACTCTATTCACTATACTATGTAACAGTTATCTTGTAAGTGTGAATTCCACAAATGATAGCAATTATTTAGGGTAAAATACCTTTAAGGTAAGGTAAGGTAAGGTAAAATCATAGAATAATGAGACCATAAACCTTAAGAAACTATCAAAGAAGATCCTTTTTATTTAGAACTCACAATCTGAAATCTCTGGGAAAAATAAAAACTTCTCAAAATCAAACTCAAGTCTATGTAGGGAAAAGAAATTACATGTTTCTTTATAGTATAGAAAAAAGGTTAGCACTGAGGAAAAAACGAACAAAACAAAACAAAACAAAACAACAACAAAATGAGTTCTGGAAAAGGACTAATGATACTGCGTGGGACTCCTGTCTCTTTTAGTTCACCGAAGAGAGAATAAATTACTGCTTTCCTTTAGAAATACGACTGTGTCAAGGTCAGGGTTGAGGTTATTTGCAAGACACTAAAGAGGACAGCATATAATTTACTAACCAGAATCACTCACAGATGGTGGGAAAAAAAATCTTCTCATCAGAAATCCATACTTATTTAGCTTTTATAAACAAATATATTCAATAGTTTGGGGGGGGGGGCGGTGTTCGTTTGTTTTTTTTTTTAAAGGTGGCGTAGTGGATAGAGCACAGGGTCTGAAGTCAAGGAAGACTCATCTTCCTTAAGTTCAAATGTGGCCTCAGACACTTACTAGCTGTGTGACTCTAGGCAAGTCACTTAACACAGTTTGCCTCAGTTTCCTCATCTATAAAATAATTTGTAGAGGGAAATGATAAATCACTCCAGCGTCTCTAGCAAGAAAATCCCAAATTGGGTCTCAAAGAGTTGGACAAGACCGAAACAACTGAACAACAATAACATGCTGTGAGATGACTTAGGAAAGTAGTGAATCACCCATATCCTTTGCTCACTTCTGGTAAACTGAGTATATGATGATTAGTAGGTGACCTGTGTATTTATGCAACAAGAATTAACAAACTCTTAATTAACACACTATCCTGTGGTATCCTTTGTACAGGAAAGAGGCACTACTAATTTTATCATAAGCAAGGACAAACTTCGAGGTTTACTGTCTTTCTTTGAAAAGTGATGATAATACTAGTGATCCAGGTCAGTTTTCATAGGCAGCTGAATCTCTAAGGGTGGTACCTCTATCCTTGGCTAGAAGAGAGATCTCAAATGACTGTATTTCATATGTAAGCATTTTTGTGCCACCACTCCCCGGTTGGTAACCTTACAAGAAGCCCCAAACCCCAGCCACTCACTTAACAACTGTAGAGTCACAACAGTAAGCTGATGTCATGGGAATTCAAATGACAAGATACCCTTGACCTAAACCCATAGTCTCTAATCTAGGACAGGATGTAGAAAGCATACTGTTTTAGCATACGCACTGGACCTGAGAATCAGACTTGATTTCAAGTTCTGGTTCTGATATTTATTAGATAACTGACTTTTGAATAAGACATTTGACTTCTAATCATTTATGCCACAAGCATTTATTAAGTGTTTATGGGTCATCCACTATGCTAGGTGCTGGAGATATGAGGATAAAATGAAAAAAAAAATCTCTGTCCTCAAGAAGTTTACATTCTACCAGGGAAAACAAACATGTATCTATCCAAATAAGTAAATACTAGTTACATACTAAGTAGATAAAAGGTAATTTTATTTTCCATGGGGAGAGTGGGCAACAACTGAAGGGATCAAGATGAAGCACATATAGTACAGTCTTAAACTGTAGTCATTTACATTTTAATCTATTAGAACTTGGAACTAGAATAAGACTTTAAGAACATTCTATATAAGTTGATATGAGCTGAGAACCTAGAGAGTCTGAGTGATGGGTGTGACAAGAGTATGAATCCAAGGCATAAGCTACAGTCTTTGCAAAGGCATGGAAACAGGAGGTAGAATTACATGTATATGAAATAACAAATAGGTCAGTTGGATTAAAACATAAAGTATATGATGGGAATAATATGCAAAAAGCTAAGAAAGGTAGACTGGAAGCAGATTGTGTAAATTTATAGTGCTAAACAGAGGGGATTATATTTTATTCTAGAGCAATGTGGGAATCACTAAATCTTTTTGAGCAAATAAATTACCTGGCCAGATCTTTGCTTCAGGAATATCAATTTGACAGATATGTGAAGAATGAATTAGAGAGGGGAGAGATTAGAGGTGAAAAGACCAATGAGAGGAGGTCCTGGACTGGGGTGGTGGTCATGTGAGAAGACAGTGATTGCAAGTGATATTGTGGAGGTAGAATTGACAGAATGTGGCAACTGGTGGGATAAGCAGTTTCAGTTAAGTCATTTGAACTAGCAAAACTAAGCAAAGTCTGTCTCCTAAACTGGGAAATGAAGGCATTTGTATAATTTCTCCTCCTCCTGTTCCTCTGTCCACATGGGGAATCATACCCTTACAATGGGTGTACTGGCTAAACTCTAAAGAAATATAAATTTTTAGCACTTATACTTCACAAGGTGTCTTGGAGTTTGGGGGCTAGATTTTTTCCTTCCCCATACTTGTTCTATCATTTAAAAAAAACCGGAATGATTAACTTTTGTCTCAAGTAGTTTTCATTTATGATTTCTTGAAATATAGCACTAGAAAACCAGACTTTGATACAGCCCATTGGGATTCAAATGGAGCTACTTGACTATACCTTTACACCCAAATCACGCTGGCTGTCATTGATTGGCCAATAATAGACCCCAGCCCAAGCCTCACTTGCTCATTGCCTTGGTTTCAAAGGCTCAGAGTGAGTGCAAATAGCAATTCTGTTCTGGCTAGAAACCGAGTCTTCCCCATCCTGACCGATTCTTTTGTGAAGGCAAAGTAGTCTATCTTTTATTTAAATTCTTCCTTAGCCTTTAACTACTGAATGGATGTTGCCCCAGATAGACTGAGACCTGGTAAAGACCTTAGTTTAAAAAGGCCAAGTTCTCCCACTGCATCCTGGGCCATCTCCAGTTCTCTTGACCTATGTCTTGCCACTAGGCTTTAATGACTCTGGAGGAAAGTGTGAGGCTGATGACTTGGCATAATCCTGCCTCACTTAAATCCAACTCACTTGCAAGTCAAGGCTGATGTCATTGGTCCTCTTTGGGAATGAAGGATGAACAACAATCTGTTTTTCACCTTTAAAATCCCAGGCATACAGCCTGAATGAAGAAGTGGTGACATGACTCTAACAAATGCCTATCAACATGATCAGTACAGAGTAAATGCCCAGACAATAAATGACATCAACAAGTTGAGGAAGACAGATCCAGGAAATGAAAACCAGCAATTTTTGGAAGTTACTTGAGAGTTTATAGAATACATGTTTATGGGTGAATGAGTGAGCATTGGCCACTCACTATACTTCTTGATAAAAATGACTTTTACAGGACTTAGTCATCCCGTGTTCCCAAGGCAGGTGTTTAGCAGAGGTATGAAAGCAAGAATGCCTCCATCTAGCTGAATACATGTTGAAAGGCATTCTTTCACTTGGTTTCCAGTAGAAATAAATTAATGAAATAGTTTATTGGGATAAGAAGTACAGCCTCTTTGTAGGCAGCATCATAAAGATACTTCTACCACCACCACCACCACCCCCCAAAAAAAAACAGAAAAAAATTTCATTCCTTACTAGATTTAAATATAGGAACATTACTCTAGGACAGCTAGGTGGCACTAGGCTTGAAGTCAGGAAGACCTGAGTTCAAATCCAGCCTCGGATATCATCTCTGTGACATTAGACGAGTCATTTAACCTTTGTTAGCCTCAGTTCCTCATCTGTAAAATAAGGATTGTAATAGCACTTAGCTCCCAGGGTTGTTGTGGCGATCAAATGAGACATTTGCGAAGTTCTTACTTAATATAGTACCTGGCATGTAGTAGGTGGTATGGTTAGTTATCATTTATTATTATCATTACTGTTTAATTTCAGTGTTCACCAACTTCATTCATTGTGTGGTACACATTAAGTTTCTAATCTCATCAATCCAGAAAGTACATCCATGCCTACTGAAGAAAACTGACTTTTGAAGTCCTATTGTAAGGGGAAGAACATCATGGAACTATTAGCACCTTACTCTTTAATGTTATAATATTTCTTATAATGTGGCTTAAGATCCCTTTAGTTTTTTTGGCCACTGTTAGCTGTTGTCTGTCTGGGAAAGGTAAAGATTGGTTATTTTATGTCTAAATTGTATCCTAAGATATGTAGCTTTGGTGAATTCATGCTTTACAGTTACTTACAATTCTAATTGTGGATGGAAATGAGTGGGAGATATTTTCAATACCTATAAAAGCCTGCCATCTGCTTTCTGAGTGCTTATAAGTGTAGATTTCAAGGGTCATACTTCTTAGAGCTGAACAAAGTTTATTAAATGAATTAATGGGAGCCATCTCCTTAAATATGTATGTAAATGTTTGAAAGTGCACTTGGTTTATCAACATTTGAAGGACTTTCAATCTGTTCTTGAAAGTTAAAACTAGCCCCTTCTGAAAATAGCTCAAAGGATTGAGGCTGCAGGAATCACTAAGTTGAACAGAATGACTCAACATTTACTAGGCACCTACTTTGGGCAAAGCACTGTGCTAGGTATAGTGCTAGGTACAAAGATGAAGCTACCAGCCTTTGTCCTCAGGAAGATTCCAAACAATACATATTAAAACACAAAGGACTAAAAGAAAGTTGAAACGAAGTGTTTTAAAAGAGTCAAGAAGGGAACAATCACTTCTAAGATAGAGGCTTTATGGATAACGTGACATTGAAGCTAGATCTTGAATCACACAATTTTCAGAGTTGGGAAGCTATTTGATCCAATCTGAAACTAAAAAGGAACTCCTTGATCCAAGTGGTCATCTAGTCTTTGCTTGAAGATCTCCAATGAAAGAATACTAACTGATCTGAAATGAAGCCTACTGTACTTTTGGATAGTTCTGATTCTTAGGACTTCCTTTCCCTTATTTTAAACTTAAATTTGTGGCTTTGATATGTCTACTTGTTTCTGCTAGTTCTTCCTTCTGTTTAATGGCTCTTTTTTTTTCTTTTTGGAAGGGGGAAGGCTGGGCAATTGGGGTTAAGTGACTTGCCCAAGGTCACATGGCTAGTAAATGTTAAGTGTCTGGGGCCAGATTTGAACTTAGGTCCTCCTGACTCCAGGGCCAGTGCTCTGTTCACTGTGCCACCTAGCTTCCCTAAGTTTAATGGCTCTTAATAGATGATAGCCTTCCAAATACTTGCAGATAACTATTATGTCATAATTATCACAGCTAAAGTAATTTTTTCTAACGTGCAGTTCAGTTTATTTCACCCAAGAAACTCTGAAGGCTCTCTGTGGTATTTAGGACCAAATATAAGTTCTTCTATTTGCAATTTAAAGATTGTCAGAGAGTCCTGGATCAGAAAACTAAGAAAACAGAGGAATGGGCACTTTCTCTGATCCTCAAATATTCACAAACCTCTTCAAAAATGTATAAAGATATAGTTATATTGCATGTTTCCATACTCTATAATAACAAAAACTCTAGTAACATAAACACCAATAAACTAATGACAGAGAAGGCTAATTCCTAATCCTTTCCTAACTCAGTACCTCCTCACCCGCCTGCCTTCCTGTTCTGGAAGAGTTGCAGGAGCCAACCCATTGAAGTGTAAAAGAACTCAGTTTTTTACCCTTCCCTCTCCTTCAAATACCATAGAAAACCAAAAGGCAGAAAATTATGCAGACTAGTCTGTGGTAGGGGCATTTCTCTGTGCAACATACTCAGGCAGATAACTGAGGAACAGAGGTCAGGATGCCAGAATGTGTGACACTCAACCAAGTCAGAGGTAAAGGGCCCAGATTCCATATGGGGCCGATTCTGTCTCCCCAAAAGTCACTTGGGTCTGTCACTGAGGCTAATGATACATGAATTCCCTAGAAAGGTTTTAGGTATAGCCCACAGGGAAACTATAACCAAAGAAGGAGTAAGAAAGTGAAAATAGGGGAATACAAAGCAAAAAACAGAGAGAGATATTAACAAAGATCTCAGAAGGAAGAAAACTCTAATAAAGATCTTGACATAAGCAGATAAACCGGTAGGAAAGGTCATAATAACCAAAGGGAATGTAGTCTCCAAATCAGTTAAATGAGTCCACATATCTATGTATACATTTTATAAGGCAAAGGGAAATAAATCTACACCTAAAGAAGCAGAGGACCTGTGATTTCCAAAGAGAGCAAGGAACCAAAGCCAGATGTTCCTGAATGGTTAAAAAGAGAAATAAGAATTTGGAAGTAGAATTTATGGCCTACATAGCAGAAATAATGAGTAGAATAGAAAAAAAAAACTTGTCAACCTCACCAAAGATTAAAAAAGAAGGAACAACTGATTAGTAATGCAAATATATAGAAGTGATGGACAATGTGGAAAAAGAGAAGCAAAAAGCAATAATGTTAGAAGAAAACTTGATCTTCAAAAACAAAAACAGATTAATCTTGAAGACTTTGGCTTAAGGATTACAGTTCTCCCAAAAGAACATGGCAAGTTCAAAAATCTGAATACCACAAACTAAGAAATAATACAGGAAAACTGCCCAGAACTTCTGAACAAAGAAAACTTAAGTTTCAATTGAAAAAATCAATAGGTTGCCTTGGGGGCAGGGAACCTATGAGATAAACTCCAACACATGTAGTGGTTAAATTCAACAATTCAAATGATAAGCAACAAATTCTGTAAGTAATGAGGAGAAAGACCTTCAAATATAAAAGGAAAAAAAATTTGAATAACACAAGACTGTTCTATACCCACCAGAAACCACAGGGGCACCAGTTGAGATCAAGATACAAACCAAGGTGACATCCCTTGAAAACTTGAACCTAACTATTCATTTTTTTCAAAATGATTCAGTAAAAACTGAGTTTGAAGCATTCCTAGGAAGAAAACCAGACCTGAATAATTTGCTTTTCAAATCCCCCAGACAACAGAAATACAAGGAAAGTAAGTAAATATGATGGTAAAGGACAACAACAAAAGAACAAGAGACATTAATAGGTTTATTTCTAAAAGTATCCAAAGAGGCAAAGGTCAAAGTGAAAGTCAAATAGAAGAAAAGATGATGGAGCAACAGGACTGAAGTATCATAGACTAAGCTTTGGGACACATAATTGATGTCTCTTTATGATACTAAATTGCAGAATGGAAGAAGACATAAAAGGAGAAAGGGGATTAGGAAGATAAAGAAGAATATGATATACTTCAAACAAATCAAATTCTAACAAGGAAAAGGGAATAAAAATAAGCCTACAGGTGAATGGGTGAGGTAACAAAGGAAAGGATCAAAATGAGGGAAAGAATGGAGGGAATCTTCTGGTGGAAAGAAGTTCCACTGAAAAACACTCCCAGGGGGACACAGAAATATTCTCTGTATGGAGAAAGGGACCTTACAATGTATATAATTGTAACCAGTAATTAATTTAGCAGGTACTTGGTCCTTAGTAACTAAGGGCTAAGTACTTCTGTGAAAGAGACAGAGGGCGTGAACTCTGTCTCCCACTGCTGCTGACATGGCAGGAGGTGGTTGGCTGAGACAGGAAGCCAATGTGTGTGTGTATAGGGACCAAGAAACAGAATCAAGAATTTTCCTCCTGGCCGGCTCCTGGTGTAGGAAGAATTGTGGAGACTGAGC
>CM053584.1:258712479-258756416 GCA_028627135.1 Pseudochirops cupreus
ACCTTGATTTTCTGAGAAAGTTTGCCTTGATTTGTTATGGAATAAATGGAGTGTTCACTATACTGTATAATCAGAACCTTAAAAGCTGTTCATAGTAGCATTCTTTTGGGAAACTGCGTGTGCATGGCATTACAATAATATGAAGGGATTTGTGCTTAGAGAGACTATTCATTCCTGCCTCAGGAGAAGGTAGATTAGGGCTCCTGGGGGCAATTGACACTCAAAAGAGGGTATGAGAGTGAAAGGACTCAGAATGGACACATGGACTTGGAATGATGGTTTTGTGGCAAATGGGAAAACATTGATCATGGAATGGGCAAATGTTAATAATAAACTTTATAATCATTTTCACAGGAAAATTCCTGCCAGAAGGCAATACTTCTAGCCTCTCTGTCACCTACAGGAATTGGTCTTTCTACGAACAAAATACAGCAGGACAAGGTGATATTTGAAAAGAGCTACAAAACAATAGCATAAACTATTTAGGAGGAACCCAAATAAGGTACCTTGGAAGCTTTAATTCTTTGAGGAATACAAAGACCAAAGAAGGAATAAACAAGTACAAGGGCAATGAATTAAGGAGTAGAAGTCTAGAGAAGACAGAAAGGGAAAATAATAAAGAGACCAAGGAAAATAAATCTTTTTAAGCAGAAAAGTATAGAAAATGAAAGTTTAAAAAAGTGATAATTTACCTGATTAATTAAAAGAAGATAATAAGGAGAAGAATTAGATAAAAGAAAGAAAAAAGCAATAATTACTCTGACTCTAAAACATTAGACAATGGGGCTTGAAAATGGGAGAAAATGAGGGCATGATAACAAAGTTACCTTAAAATAGAATAAGCCAAAATAACTGAAGAGAAAAAAAATATTACATTTACAGGGAAGCACAAGACTGGGGAGATGAGGGGGAGAAATCTTTTAAACACTAATGAAATTAAATATAAACCCAACTCTTATAACATTAAATGTGAATGGATTAAACAAACCAATAAAAGAAAAAGTGAAGCAGATTGGTTAAGAAAACAAAACCATAGAATTTGTTACTTAAAAGAAACAATCCTAAAAAAAGCAAAGACATACACAAAATAAAAATGAGGGGTGGAACAACATTTATTATGTATCATGTAAATGCAAAATAAAATGTAGGGTTACAATCATGCTATCAGAAAAAATAAAGCTCTTCACATTGTGTTCTGATCCATTTTTCCAAATTTATTATATATTATAAAGTGCTCTCGTTTATACACATTCTGTTCCAATCAAACTAACCTTCTTACTGTTAATCTCTCACTGTCTCTGTCTTTCTGTTTGTCTCTTTCTCCCTCTCTTCCTTTCTGCCTCCCTCTCTCCCAATCTCTCTCTCTCTCTCTCTCTCTCTCTCTCTCTCTCTCTCTCTCTCCCTTCCTCCTTCTTCCCCTCTCTCCCTCTCCCCCTCTCTCTAATTCTCCTATCTCTGTGCCTTTAAATTGGTTGCAGTGTTTAGAATATGCTACCTTCTTACATCCATCTCAGAGAATAATTTCTTTCCTTCATCTAAGGTCAAGTACCACCTTTTATATGATACTTTTCATGATCCCACTAGCTCTGAGTACCCTTATAAGCCTAAAATTACATTAGGTGAATTTTGTATATATCCTGTATATATTTATTTATGCATTTGTTGTTTTCTCTGACAGGATAAAAGCTCTGTGATGGCAGTTTTGGCTAAACATTTTTTGTCTCTGTATCCCCAACATTTGGCAAAGTGACTGGTTCATAGGAGGCACTTAATAAATGTTTATATATGAGAGAGATCATGTCTCCCTCTCAGTCTTCTCTTCTCTAGATTACATTTCCCTAGTTCCTTCTACTGTTTCTTATGTGAAAATACCTGGGACCACTTCATCATCCTGGTCACTCTGTGACTCTGTTCTCTGGTTTATTAATAGCTTTCCTAAAATATGACATACAAAAGTGAGTAAAATATTGTTATCTGATCAGGGAGAAGTATAGTGGGAATATTACTATATATATAAATATTATATAATGTAATCATTTAATGTAAGATCACATTAACTTCCTTGGCTAACATATTGTTGAATTATACTGAGATTTCAGACCACTAAAAAGAAAGATATTTTGTAGACAAACAGGTAGGCATGTCATCTTATAACTATGACACTGATTTTTTTGAACCCAAGTGTAAGACTTTAACATTAATCTTTAACAATTTTCATCAATTCAATTCAACACAATATACTAGCCTGTAAAGATCTTTTGAAAATGCTATGTCTGACATCAGTGTGTTAGCCATCTCTCCCTACTCTGTGACATCATCCTTTTGGACAAGAATATTATTTGTACCTTTAAGTCATTGATAAAAATATTAAATGGCCTAGAAATGGACAGAGATACTTGAAGCATCCCACTGGAAATCTTCTTAGTGTTGACACCAAGCCATTAATGACTACTCTTAGATAATAGTACTTCTACCACTTCTAAAATTATCTGACTAAACTTGAATAATGATGGGGGTGGGGTGCTAAGTGATTTCATGTAAGGAAACACATCCCAGGGATAGTCATTGAAATAACATCTAACTACCAGGTTCTGATTAAATGTGACGTGAAACAACCTAAGTATGAAATTTACTAAAAATTCAAAGTAAGCACTAGGAATTAAAACTTTACATAAACTAGAAGGTAGCTTTCATCATGAAAGAAGAATCAAAATTGGGTAGACACCTATCTTTCAGGGTAACTGTGAAGATTAGAAAAAATAAAGTCTGTAAAGTGCTAAATAAACATTAATTCATCTATATCTTTAAATGTGTATATACGCATAAATACGGATGCACTTTATGATATAGCTTGTTCCTTGGAAACACCCAAATCAGTAATGTTCATGATTTCAATGGGAGTGATAAAATGATTCCTAGACTTTGGAAGTTAGTCAAAGTAGCTGATTTATCATAGACAGACAGATAGATAGATAGATAGATAGATAGATAGATAGAGAAAGAAAGAAGATAGATGACATGTGGATTTAAAGATTTAATTTGTGCTCTTAATCAAATAGGAAAATATAGGGTTTTTTTAAGTCAAAAGACAATTTCAAACAAAGATGTCTTGAAGGGAAAAAAGGAGTTAGAAAGGTCTAGTACCTTGATCTATTATCTTTACCCTTGTTTTTCAAGTTCTTAAAAATACTGTCCTAAAAGTAACTGAGAAGCACTATGCCAATAGTGGATTGAGGGCCATTAGGAAGACTTGGGTTCAAGTCCTTCCCCTGACACAACCTTGTTCTGCACCTCTGGGCAAGTCATTAAGCCTCTCAGACGATTCTCAAAGATTATAAATTGCAAAACAGTTGTTAATCCATACCAGTGAAGTATTTTTCACAGTGGGATTTCCCTACAGTGATCTAACTGTACTGATGGACCAAAAAGAAAAGAAAAAATACTTACTGATAAAAGGATGTTACAAAAATGTGTAAATGATCATTTATTTAACAACCAGAATGTTGTATGAGCCTGAAGAGAAAGAAATGTTTAGTTGGAAAAAATACTGCAAAAACATACAGTGAAAATGTAGTTCAAAAGAAATATAAAACTAAATAAATATTCTAATGAGTTTGAGTGAATTTGGCCACCTATACAGACATACACATACATTCATATGCATGCACACAAGAAAAATATTTCAAACCTGATTCCCTTTTTTGTTGTGCAGGAATTTTTTTAAGAAGAAAAATAAAACAAAGCATACTACTTTTCCTATAATAACTTATTTCCAGATACCTTTGTAATTCATTAATGAAGATGAGAACCTGCCACAAGTTCTGTGTATACTTAAATCTTGCATGAAATCTGTAGTAAACATGAATATATAACTTCTTGAAATAAATGAAAAAATATTTCATCCTATTGGGAGAGAAAAGGTAGTGACCCCCAACCCCCTCAAAAAAAATCCAAATCAGAAAATAGTTGAATATTTTACAGTCTGAGAAATGATCTCGATTCTGACAAAATCACTAAAGAATAGAATAATTAGAGACAACAATTTATTCAACGCCAATCTCAAATGTGAAATAATTGTGCATCATAGACTGTTGGATTAATAGCCTTTCTCCAGGATAGCTCACTGCCACCTCATCCACCACAAACCACCTATTTGTGGCACCTTTAGACTGCAGGCAGGTAGGTATCAATGTTATATGAGGAACTATCTTGGGCAGATACTGTGTAAGTTTCTGGGAGCTACAGCTTCAAAGGAAGAGAAGAGAGGAACCTCTAGGCAGAAGCAGTACTAGAGAATGAAAAGGTGAAGGAAAAGAGAGAGGGGGAGGGATTTGTCTTTGTTTCAATGATCAATGATCAAGAAAGTAGAAGATGAGAAGGAAGAAAGCATTGTGGGTGACAACAGGATGATTTCGATAGGTGACACATTACTATAGAATTCTAAGCAAAATTTTTTAAAAAGGAATTGAAATGTTAAAAATAAAGATGTGGTTTGTGCAACTGAATAAAAAAATAGACATGAGATGAAATGAAAAGTTAACTGAGACTCAGTCTTATGCCTTTCATACCGCTCTTCACCACCCCACTCTCGTTTGCCCAGATACATTATCTCTTTGAAGTTGGGAAAGGCTTTTTGCCTCCAGCAGACCCAAGAATTATAGCTCAGGATAAGCTTATCCGAATCTGGCCACAACTGTCCCACACAGGGCCTCAAAGGACTGAAAACCTCTTGCGATCATCCTAGCCATCTCTTTGCTTCCACGTAGGTCTACACCTAAACCAGCCCTGGAAGAGTACTCTGTACCTAATGGCACAGCACATGTGTCTACAGATGAATGCATAAATGACAAAACAAGGCACATGCTTTTTCTAACAAACCCACGATCTCATAGCTCTCTTAGTCATTTTAATTAAAATATGTTTTTGTTTTGTTTTATTTTGTAAAGGTCATGTAAATTCTCCTTACCTCCTATGGTCCTGCTTCCTCCATTCATTTTTTTCCTCACGATTAACAACTTTTACTAAGTAACCATTCTGCCTACAGAAATGAAAAAGAAAGAAACTAAAAAACGAAGGCAACTCCTATCTCTCAAATAAAAACAAGTATGCAAAAATAAATATTGTTTTGTGTCCCCTTCCTAGGCTGCTAGAAGCTCTACTGTCTTTGACTTTGTTTCCTTTCTTCTTTTCCTTTTTTTTCTTTTGATATTGTTGTTCAGTCCTTTCAGTCACGTCTAACACTTTGTGACCACGTTTGAGGTTTTCTTAGCAAAGATTCTGGAGTGGTTTGCCATTTCTTCTCCAGCTCATTTTACAGATGAGAAAACTGAGGCAAACAGGATTAAGTGATTTGCCCAGGGACTCACAGCCTTTATGTGTCTTAGGTCACGTTTGAACTCAGGAAGACGAGTCGTCCTGACTCCAGACCTGGCACTCTCTCCACTGTGCCACCTACCTTTTAATATAGAGGCAATCAGTGTATAAATAGTTATAGTCCTGCAGATTTCATTACAACATGACTTTTATGTATACATACATTCATTTATTCAATTATTCATTCTTTTACGGAGCATTCATTAGTTGTCTATTAGTGCTGGGCTTTGTGCTAAGTCCTAGGGAGGCAAAGATAAAACCAAAACTGTCATGGTCTTCAAGAAACTTATCTTCTACTGGAAGGGGGAAAAATAGATGGGCTCCAGAGTCAGTACTTTGGTGTGACAGTCAGAAAAGCTGTTATGGTCTTGGGCTGATTGAGAGGCACAATTTCCAGGTGATGATACTCTGTGTTTGTTGAATCATATCTGGAATATCATGTTCATCTCTGGGCACTACATTTTAAGAAAGGCATTGTTAATCTAGAGAGTTTCCAGATGAAAAAAATCAGGATGTTGAAGGACTTTAAGCTTCTGTCATAGAAGGACCAAATGAAAGAACTGAACATATTCGTCTTGAAAAAGAGAGTACTCAGGGAAGGGGAAAGAGGGCTTTGCTATCTTCAAGAATCTGAAGGTCTATCACATGGAAGAAGGATAAGATTTGTTCTGTTTAGTCCAAGAGGAAAGAATTAGGAGCAATAGGAGAAAGGGGGAGAGGAGGAGTTGCACAAAGGCAAATTTAGGCTTAATTTTTAGCTTCCTAATAAATAGAATTGTCCCAAAATGGAATGCCAGGTGGTCCTTCATTGGAAGTCTTTGAGCAGAATAGGTAACAGGATGGATAACAGGATCACATATGATAATTGGGATTTGGCGTTGGAGGAGGTATTGGACGTACTCTAAATGGTTACTGAGGTCCTTCCGAATATAGCATTTAAATTCCTCCAAGACAGAGATCATCCAGAGGATAAATCAATCCATCAAGCAGCAAGCAGTTATTAAGTACTTGCTATGTGCAAATAGCTATACAGTATTCTTTTATTTTTGGCAAGGCAGTTGGAGTTAAGCAACTTGCCCAGAGTCGCACAGCTAGTGTCAAGTGTCTGAGGCCAGATTTGAATTCAGACCCTCCTGACTCCAGGGCCAGTGCCCTATCCACTGCACCACCTAGCTGCCCTAATATTCTTGAAGAAGAAGAAAATGGGGTAGAAAAATCAGTTACTCCTCCATTGAAATTGTCCTTCTTCTTCCTGGGAGTGTGAAGAGATTCCTACATTCTCTACAGATATAACAATGGAGTACAAGCTCTGGCAATCTAAACAAGTCAAATACTATCCTGATGATGGATCAGTAAATTTCATTTTTTGTTTGTTTGTTTGTTTGTTTTGATTTGTTTTGTTTTGTTTGTTTTCCTTGAGGAGCAACTTGAATTTGGAGGTGCCCATTATTAGAAGTTTGACAACTAAATGAAGTATTTATTTTTGGCTACAGTCATAAGGTCACAGATTTAAAGCTGTAAGGATCTTAGAGGCCATTGAGCCCAATCACTTCATTTCTACGGATGAGGAAAGTGAGGCACAAAGGGATTCAGTGACCAGGGTCTTACAGCTGGTAAGCTTTTGGAACAGGATTTGAACCCAGATCTTTATGACCCCAGGGTCATCACTCTATCCACCATACAATGCTGACTCTTTGGAGTGCATAAACACTGAGGTGGAAAGGTGTTACAATCTGTATGACTAGAAGGATTAAATTATTTACCTTTTGATTAAACTAGTGCTTTCTACCCACCACTCCCTCCTCCACCAAAGCCTGCCTTTTCCTGGCACACTTGATACATTAGATCCCACTCCCTTCCTCTTTTTGTCCCTTGCCATCTGCAGTTAAGCTGATAGACGTTCCATTTTGTGTGGTTGAGGAAAGGGCAGAGTACTTCCAGCATATTCTCTACCCACTTTAGAGGCCTTAACCTAAATATCTGTTTCTTACATCTTCCTAATGTGACTGGGCAAGGATGGGGGGATTGAATTACAGCAGAATCTTTGTATCGGGAATGAGAGAGGAATGGAAGAGAAAAGGAACAAGCATTAATTAACTGTATACTGTGTACCAAGAACTCTGTCAAGCACTTTTCTAATATCTCATTTGATCATCACAACAACTCTGGGAGGAAGATGGTATTATTATCCCCACTTTACCAGTTGAGGAAACTGAGAAAGACAGAAGTTGCATGTCTTGCCCAGAGTCACACAGCTAGGAAGTGTCTGAGGCCAGATTTGAACTTAGATCTTCCTAATTCTAGGTTTATAGTTTTCTTCGTTGTGCCGTCAACTAAAATTGGTAATTGCCAATGGAAATCAGCTGAATGCAATGCCCCTCCCATACAACATCACTTCATATGATAGAAAATTATTATTAATAGGGCTTGCAGTCAAGTTTCATGTATATGTATGTTTTGTATTTGTTAGATTTTTAGTGTTTACTATGCTCTATGAGCAAAGCCAAATTAGAGTAGCTCAAAGGAAACATAAAATGCATGAATTTAGAGATATCTTAACTCCAAATGTTCATATGGGCTATTTGTGCCTGACCTTCGGTAGAGCCTTTAGTGGTCATATTGGTCTGATCAGTCACAGTTGGGCACACTGTATCTTGACCCCAACATTGTAATGTCATTTTAGTCCTCTTCAAGAATGAAGGACAACATCCGACCAATTTGTTTAGATATCCCTCATATACTTAATTTGACAACCTGCATTGTTGATTAATAAAGGCCATAATTTTAAAGTTAGAATAGACTTCAGAACTCATTGAGTCTAAACCCTCTTAATTTAAGTGTGAGGAAACAGTGACCTGAGAATCAGAAGTGATTTGGTAATAAGTGGCACAACCAAGATTGAACTCATGTCCTGTGACTCCAAATTCAGTTCTTTTCCTGGTGCATTATGCTGTTGCTTCAGGGTTACATCCTGAGTATTTTTTTACTACAGTACTAAAGTCCATTCCATTATTACCATAAGTTAATGTTTAAAATTCATCAGAAAGTGAAGATGAATTTTTGATGTTGTATATGTTTTGACTTTCTTTCACCCTATTGGTCCAGTTATTACATTATTTACCTTTTGTAATGTCACTGGAAGATTCTCTACCCTAAGCCATTGATAAAAATATTAATAAAAACTAATTCTCATTCATTTATATAAATGCATTACAGTCATCATATTAGTGATGACATCAAGGGTCTACCATATCTCAAACCTTGCAAAAATGCAAAGTTTTGGTTTGTTTTGTTTTGTTTTTTTGACTGTTGTCTAAAATACCAGCCATGTCAATCTCTCATAGAGGAAATGAAGTAAATTGGATATTATATGCTAGTTATAAAGCCGTGTTGACCTTTACCCAAGATGCATGCATTATCTGTCATCTCGGACTGACCTAAGTTGTATCATACATAGATGTTTTTCTTCCTCTCTTCCTTTGCTTTTTCTTTTGTTCTCCATCCATTGGTTTTATTAAAGTCGTAGTCAATATATTTTAGTTTCAGTTCTACTGATTTAATTGCACATTGCAATTCATTCATTCAATAAGCACTTACTAAGTACCCACTATTTCCTTGCACTAGGAACACAAAGATGAAAATGAAATCGTTCATGTCCTCAAGAAACCTATATTCTACTGGAGGGAAAATAGATTGTCAGAAGGTGACAAATTCTTAGATTTCAGCAATGCTCAAAGACTGTCCGTGGTGTTCTGGCCTGACATAGTGGAGTGGTTATTCACACTGACAAAAAAAAAAAATCACAGATGCCCCAAGCATCCAAATATATGTCTTTAATCCTCAGTACATACTTTTAAATGTAAGATATATTTACCTGTGAGCTCACCAGAGTAAATAATGAGTGAATAGCCAGAATGAGTATAGTAAAATTTGTTAAAATATGTAACTTAGGAATACATGAGGGATACAGAAATAGCAAAGATTTAGGCACAGCAATGATTATGTACCTGAAATTATCAGCATTGCTGGATTTACAAACCATTGGAGTGTTAGGATTATATTGAGTCACCCAATTATTTAATAACAAATAACTTAAGAAGCCCTTTAGGATCTTAAGTGATATTGAAGAAATTTTCAGCTTATTAGAAGAAAAAAGTTATGATATTCAGGGAAAATACTAAAGTTTGCATGGGGCTTTCAACTAAAATTTTAGTGTCTTATGCTAACATGGTGGTAACCTGGGGTTCCCTAAGACTGTGCCATCAGAGCACATAATATAGCATCTTTTACTCTGCTGGTAAGGCTTTGAGTATAGACCTGGTGGCAGATGGTTTGTTTGTTGGGACCAGCCTGGCTAAACTTGGAGAAATACATCACAATGCTGGCCAAAGACGATGGATTTTTAGCCAGAGTAATTCATAAGGACCATTTGCTAATATGGGGAAGTGCTGCAATCTGAGCTAGAAAAGGGTATACCCACACTAATGAATTCACAGGTATTGGAAACAGTAAAAAATATTTTTATGGGCAAGGATTAGTGGCTTCTCTGAAGTACTCCCAAACACAAATCAAAATTACTGAGATCAATTGGTCTAATACCAACTTCCCAACTCTCATTCTCTTGAGTTTTCACAATTTTTCTGTGAGTTGTGACAAGATGACAACAAAACTACTGCCTTAATTACATGAAGATTGGAAGGTGTGTAACAGTCCCTCAAAATGACTGAAGAAATTTCACACAAAATGCAAAGGCAAAGACTAGAGTTTAATGCTGAGGAGTTCAAGTTACATAGCATAGCCTATAATTTTGATTTTCTTGACTGATAAATCTTACAGTTGTAGTTTCAAGTAGAAAAACCTGCTATCACCTAGAAAAGTAGGAAACAATTGTATTTCAGGAAAAATGAAACTAAGGAGCAGTATAGTTTCGAAAATTTATTGTCCTATGAAGAAAGCCAAAACTTGTCCTGAAGTAGTAACTTTACTTGCCCATCGAATTATTTTGGAATTATTTGACATATATTTTAAATTTACTTATCTGAATAGTTGTTTTTCTCAGTTAGGATACAAGCTCTTCAAATACAGTAACTGTTTAGTTTTTTTCTCTCAGCACTTAGCAAAGCAGTTGGTACATTAATTGCTTTATATATGTTCTTCCAATGGAAATTTGGTTTCAGAATGCCAATAAGTATCAACATGTTTAGTCAATTCTTTCTCCTTGAGAGGTTTATGTTCAACATATTGATGTTATATTACAAATTGTTTTTCTAGTTCTGTTTGTTTCACTCTGCATCACTTCATATAAGTCTTTCCGTTTCTCTTTGAAATTTTCAATTTCCTTATTTCATATAATACAATGATATTTCATTATATTATGCACCATATTTGTCATTCATAATGTACCATAATTGTCCAACCATTCCCCTACTGAATCAAAATAATTTGAGACATCAATGTTATTTGATTCTTAATTATAGTTTCTTTAGTTTGTGTAAAATGATTTTCTTCAATTAGCTCAGATTCCGCTTTTTTTGTCTTCTCTGTGTCAAATGATTTTAATCATTTTGAGTAGAACTTACCTGTGAGGCTGTCCCGTGTATTATTTGACTCTTTGGAGGAGTCCTGATCAGGGTACCAATCCAATCAGTGGTATTTACAGAGTCAAATTCAACAACGTTTCATCATTTTTTATCAAGACTTCATGGCCACCATGTAAGTCTCAGTGCACCTGAACAGTGTGTATCATCTGTGTATCACCTCTATTTAGCAATCCCATTTCCCACACCTCACGACTTAATGGTTCTAATAATGTTTGTTTTTAATCTCTGTGTGGTGGAGTAATTGGAAAACAAACATGTATTTCAACATTTCATAATGCAGAAATGTAAATTATCACTATGACCATGAATAAGCCACTTCAACTCTGTGTACTTTAGTTTCCTTATCTCTTAGCAGAATTTCTCAACTTTTTCAAGTGTGATAGACCCCTTTGACTGTCAGGCAAGGACTGTGGCCTTCTCAGAATGATGTTTTGCTCCCCATATTCATAAATAAAGGAAATTATTTATTTCATTTAGAAATTAAAGATGTACCTTTTTCCCATCCAAGTCCACAAATTACATATGGGTCTATGGACCAGAGGTTAAGAAACCCTGTCTTAAATGATAGATTTGAACCATCTCTAAGGTTCCTTCCAGTTAGTATAAGAGCCTTTAAACCTTATTAACAATACCTTTCATGGTTTATAATTACCATTTAAAGCTTGTGTTCTGTACAAAGTTTCTATTTGTTTTTCTTCTCTCCTCCAAACCTCCATTTCCTAGCCAATTCTAATATGCCAGGTTAAAATACCTACCCTAGTGATTTCCAGTCATTCCAAATGTTATCATGTTGAAAGTTGTGTTTCAGAGAAAAAAAACCTAGAAAAAATTTTGGTTCTGTACAATTGGGTTTTATCTAGTTCAGTGGACCATCAAGCAACTTCCTGAGACTCTTCTAGTCTCATATTTGGGGTATCCCGAATCTTAAAAAACTGTGCTTCAATAGACATTGTTTCTATCCTTCTAGAACTGGATCAGAACAACCCCATCAACAATTCGAAGTAAATGTCCAACTTAATGATGAAGCAGCAGCATTATTTTTGTGCATAGAAGAAAAATCCCATTCTTGACTTTTTATTGAACCAGAGCAGAGTTCACTGAAAAGGGCAGCAAATGGTGTCTGTATCATTGTGTGGTGAAAGAGAGAGAGGGACAGAGAGAGAGAGAGAGAGAGAGAGAGAGAGAGAGAGAGAGAGAGAGCCTGCCCAAAAGAATTTGTTAAATTCAGTAATCGTTTTTAAGATTTGGATTAAAGCCCCAAGTGAAGCTGACTGCTTATTTCAGCTGGTTCAGAACTGTGGAAATAGTTACTGTGTCATCTTAGAGTAATGTCCTAGTGACTTTCCTGACTACCCAATCTGTGTACTACAAAAATGGATTGCAAAATCATAAGTCATGAAGCTGGAAAGGATAAAAATGATCCAGTATAGGCCCTGGTCCTCAATAATACAAAGAATTATATTTTGTTTTTTATAGATGATGTAGCCAAGCACCAGAGGAATTAAGTGACTTTGCCAAAATTGCATAACTAATAATAACTGGAGATAAGGTGATAGGGAAATAAAATCCATATCTATTGCCTGCTGGTGTGGTGCTTGCTTCTACAATTACACCACACTGCAAGGGGCGGGGCGGGGCGGGCAGGAAGAGTCAAGATGGTAGAAAAAAGGCAGGGATTCACCTGAGCTTTTCTACATTCCTCTCCAAACAACTTTAAATAATGCCTCAAAACAAATGCTGGAGTGGCAGAGCCCCCAAAATAAAAGGTAAAGTAACTTCATAGGCCTAAACAGCTTAGAAGGCCAGCAGGAAAGGTTTATCGCGACGGGTGAGAGTGGAATACTTCAGTACACACTGCACCCTGGCAAACCAACAACAACCCTTGGGAGAGACTGAATCAGCCCCACTAGCGGCAGCTTTTGAAATCTCAGTCCACAGATGATCACAGTGTCAGACACACAGGTCAGAAGGAGATTACAAGGGTCCCTTTTCTGGCAATGGGTGCAGGACTTTGTTGCATTACCCATGTGAGAATCCCGGTTGCAGTACTGGGTTTCAGTCCCAGAGCAAGAAGGAACACTAACACACCAGAGCCTGAGACCACAGGAGAGAGGGGACTTTGGTCATAGTTCCAGGTCTGAAAAGAGTGCTTGTGGTTGCTCACAAACCAGAGCACAGGCCAAGAGAGTAGTCAAAGCAAACAAACATCACTCCTCTTAGATCATACTATCTTGAAAGAACTGAAAATTTAAAGCCTCCCAGAACTAGCTCTGAAAACAGCTGCACAAAAACCCTGACACCAGGGACAGTGCCTCCTCCACCCCAGGCACAGAACCCAACTTTAATATAAAGTTGCATTAGAGCCAAATTCCAGAGCTCACCATTAAAGGAGAAAATACTATACTATATGTCAAAGATATGACTTGAATTCAAAGTCTTTTTTTTTTATTTCAAGTCTCTACCTATTATCTCTTATGCCATTCTGCTTACACCACGCTGCTGCTGCTCCTCCTTTTCCTCTCCTCCTCTTCCTCTTCTTCCTCCTCTTCTTCCGCCCTTTCATCTTCTTCTTCTTCGCTTTTTGGATGGGAAGGGAAGGGCAATTGGGGTTAAGTGACTTGTCCAAGGTCACATGGCTAGTAAGTATTAAGTGTCTGAGGTCGGATTTGAACTCAGGTCCTCCTGACTCCAGGGCTGGTGCTCTATTCACTGTGCCACCTACTGCCCCTTCATTCTTCTTTTTTCTTTTTTCCTTTCTTTCCTTCCTTCTTCTTCCTATTATTATTTCCCCTTTTTTTTACTTTTTCTCCATCTTTCCACCTTTTCCCTTTCTCTTTCTTTTCTTCCACTTATGCATCACATAAATTTCATAAACTAGCCTTAGGAACTTAAAAGTCTTTATAAGCATAACATAATGGTGTGTTTTTTTCCTGTGGGAAAATGCATTTTGATTTCCAAACAATCATTTTGCAAATAAATATTTGCAACTTTACCCTTTGAAAATTGGACACAACCTGTGCTAAGAAGGAAAGAGTTACTCAAAAGTCCATATACCTTACTGCAAAATTGCTGAAGGGGCCACAATTATCTATCAATTGCTTCACTGATGAGCAAAAGGAATACTTTGTCTAAAGCACTGGTAGCATTTTTCTTTTGATTTTGTTTCTGTTTTCTTTACGAATGAAAAAATTCTGGAAAAATATTCTCTTCCTTTCCTTTTCCTTTCCTTCACCTAGACTTTGTAAGATTTTCACTCCATGGCTCAGAATATCATTTGCTTTTGAGTAGGCTATGGTGGTAATAAAGCATTACTCATTCCTTGGCTTTATTTCCTTGAGACACAGAGCAAACATCCAATAAGTGATAGCTCTGTTCAAATGTTACTATATAAAATAACAGAGCCTGGATCACATCCCTCATCTCATCATGGAGGAAGCTTGTGATTTGCTGCGACAATGTGTGACTGCAAATTAAATGAATGAATTTGTATTTCCTGAAATGTTTCAATAAACTTCCCCCAAAATCATTCTCGACCAACTTGATTTGGTGGGGACACCCTCATGCTGAGAGGTCCTCGTAGCATTTATATGAAAAAAAAATGGTGCCCTCGCAAATAACAAAAAGGCCAAGACAAGCCTGCTTTCCAAAGACCTCCTGGAAATGCATTCATCAGAGAGACTGGAATAGAGTAGGAAATATTTGTGGGCAGCCCTTCACTTCTTTGGAAGCCAGCTTACAGTTAGGTTAAATAAAGATCTTTGTTCTAGAATTTGGGTTCCCCTTTTTTAGATTGTTAACAAATCAGATTTTGCCAGAGAATTACTTGCTTCATTCACCAAATGTTTCCCAAGAGGTACAAGGTGATTTTCTTCACTACTTGCATGCACCAATAATATTATGGCTGTCTCTAGATGTATAAAACTAGAGAAATTCCTCCTGGAGCACAAAAGGGAAGCTGATTAAGTCAAAGAGGTGTTATAACCCCCAAGGGAAAAACGGCATTCTTTACTTTTGAAGTATTCCCAGCAGAAATCTGGGAAACTTACAGGCATTCTCACCGAGATCCATCATCATCACTTAGCTGTTTGCATGTCCTCAGCAGGTCATCACATTTTACACTTGCTAACCATGTAAACAAAACCAGAGACTCCTAATTACTGTGTATAAGCTTGGAACCTTCCCTTTTTAAAGCATAGTGTAAAGGTTGAAAAGAGAATTCCCCCTTTTTCTGTTTTCAGCTGAAATACACTTGTGTACCTGTCACTTTTCAGTCTATTAGAAGTATAGAAATTCCTAGTATCAACTTTGGAGGCACTTTACCTCTGCTCCCTCAGAGTATAGCTGAATTTGAAATATTTTGTCTGTTTTATGAAATGCCTTTCAATGTTTTTCACTGATGCTTTTTCCTTTCTTCTTTCTTTTTGGCATAGATGTATGATTTCAAGAATGTAAAGAGCCAATAAATGAATAAAATGTTTATTAAGTGGTTACTATAATATTTCAGGCACTCTGCTAATACTACGAAGGTATACACAAAAATGAAATAGTCTTTAAGCTCGAGGATCTTACATTCTAATAGGGAAAAGATAGAAGATATAGTATTATACCTTTCTGTACAACCAGACTAATGTCCAATGTGAAAGTATTTGCAGATCTTATACCTGATTGTATGTCGCCATGGCCGGGGGGGGTGGGGAGAGGAAGGGAAGAGGGAGGAGAGAAAATTTGAAACTCAAGGGATTGTAGAACTGAATCTTGTAAACTAAAAGTAAATAAACAAATCAATTTTAAAAAAAGATATAGGGTTATAGTGGTCCCAGAAGGGAGTTTTGTTCTGGAGTTACTGGGATAGTGAGTTGATCCACAGGGTAACTGACAGTCACAGTGTTATCAGATTCGGTGGTAGCATTTATTTGTTCTCTGTGCTTACTGTCTTAGAGAATTGCCTCCAGCACAGGGAGGTTGTAACCTGTCTGTGGTCACACAGATAGTATAGGTCAGTGGCAGGGTTTGAATCTAGACCATTCCAAAAAAGGCTCTCCATTCATCATGCCATACCATCTCTATATGTTGGATTAACATAAACCAATGAAGTAACTGGGGCTCCATGAGAATAATTGAGATTCTCTTGGCAATTCAACCAGTGAGTAATTGAATCCAGATAATGTTGGCTCCAATTCTAGTGCTCATAGGCTCATAAGATTAATAGAGGAAAGAGACTTTAGAGATCATCTAATCCTATGACCTTATTTTGGAGATAAGAAAACTGTGGTTTTAAGTCATAAAGGTAGTAAAGGGTAAAGTTGGGATGTGAACCTAGGTTCTCTGACACCAGCTCCTTTGTTCTTTACAGTATGACTCTGCCTCTGGACCAGATGAAATCTAAGACCCTCAGAGCTGAAAATCAGGGACTCCGTGATCTTGAATTACTCACTTGTCATTTTTGTTTCATTATTACAAATTATTTTTTTAGGTTCTCATATAACAGCCTTACCCATTCAGATGAGGCTGAAGGAATCACATTGTTCATTGCTTTGTAATGTAATTATAGCAATAAACAATGCTCATCATTTTTTTATTCCCTAAATTTCTCATTTAAAAAAAACTAAAACTTTCTAAAAGAAAAGGAAAAATTTTGGAATTGAGGCCAGTCTTCTCTGGCCATGACCAGAGGTTTTGTTTAATCAGGGCAAGTAATGTAATCTCTGAGGGCCTCAATTTCTTCAACTCCAAAGTGGATAGATAACATTTAATGGTTCCTTTTCTCTATCAAATCTTTGAACCTCCGAGATCTGGACTTGGAGTCAGCATTACCTGAGTTTAACCATTTGCTGGCCAAGTTGCTGAGGGCAAGTAAATCATTGACCTCTCTATGTCTTGGTTTCCTCATTGGTAAAGTGAGATTAATAATACATTCAGAATTTTTGAGAGGCAAGTGCTTTGTAAATAGAGGGCATTTTGAAATCCTATTGTTCCTAAGGGTCAAATAAAACATTAAAAATTGATTGGGAGACACTCACAATGTTTATTTAACATAAGATAGGAAGTATAATGTGTTGAAAAGAGAGCTAGTCTTGCAAACAGGAAGACCTGAATTCAAGTCCTGCCTTTGAACGCCACCCCTCCCCCCCATAAAAGCTGTGTGACTATGGAAAAAATAACCTTTCTGTGACCATAGCAAATCTCTAAGATTGTAAGTTACAAAAGATTGACTTTCATGTGTTACATAATTTCAACCATTCCATAAACATTTATAAAGATACTGTGCACCAGGTACTTTGCTAGACATTGACAATAGAAAGACAAAAATGGGCCCTAAGTGCAAGGAGCTTATGTTCTGCTGAGGAGAGCAGAGAATATACTATGCTAAGTATAAAATTATAAGGTAAGGGGAAGGCACTAAAAACTGTGAAAACCAGGAAAGCCCTTATCAGGGGATGACACTTGAACTGAGCCAGGAATCTAAGAGGCAGAGGTTTGGAGGGAATGCCTTTAGAAATGAGAAAGTCTGTGAAAAGACATGAAAATGGGAAGTGTGATTGATACAGATATGATACAGATAAGTGTAAAAACTAAAATTCCATAAGATTTCATACTAAAAGAAAAATAGAAAAAAAAATAAATGAAACCATGTTGTTATGAACTTCATTCTGCATTTGGAGTTCATAATATTTACTAATGGTATACATGCAGGGAAATCTGTTTGCATTCATGGGGTGAACAATAAATGAGACACATAGGAGATACAAGGTTTTGGAGAAAATTACTGAAATGTGCTTCTTTCTATACCTTTCTTTTTCTTTGCTCTTCTCTATGGGAACACAGAGCGTAGAACAACCCCAGATGAGGCTTGGCCGTCCTCAAACCAAGTTAGTGATGCAGAGATTCATATTTCTGAGTTTAGGAATCTGGAGCCATATGGTGAACGTGTGAGCTGGTCAGCAATCAGGAGTGCTTGATTCAGTTTTGGAATATCAATTAAGCGAGAGAGTAGGCTAATTTTCCTTTCACTGGAGAAATGACTAGAATATTATATCTCCCTTAGCCAACCCAGCGACAGCTGACTTGTACCCATAAACTTTGGTGCATGGGCCTATTAGTTCAGCTACTTCAATAAGCTTTATTTTCAATAATGTGCCCAAGCTGTGACTTTGCTGCCATTTTCCCCATAGGTATTCATATTTGGAGTGATCTAATATGTACAGTGATACTGGTGCACATAATCTAATACCATCTTTAAATCACCATACATAATTCACTGAGAGCAGTGTGGCTGGGCTCTGACCTAGAGCGAAGTTTAGTGTGGTGAGCACTTCCTTACCCATGAGAGGAAGGAAAGGTGTAACATCAATCTACAGATACGACTATATTTCCCTGAGAATGGGGAAGAGGAAAGTGGGAAAGGAGGAAGAAAGGAAGGGGGAAAAGAAAATTAAAAAGAGGCACTGAGAGAAAGAGGGAGAGAGAAATTCAGAGGAAAAAGAGAGACTGAGAAAGCCAAGTGAAGGCTAGAAGAGGGAGAATGGACAGGAGATATTGAACGAGAGAAGATTGGGAAGGAAAAGTGAAAGGGAATGGATGGTGTGAGAGAGGGAAAAAGAATGAAGAGGGTGCATTGAAATAGAGGAGTGGAGGGGGGAGAGAGAGAGCAAGAGAAAGGGAGAAAGAGAAATACACAGAGAGGGCAGGATATTGAGAAAAAAAGAAGGGAGTGAAGGAAAGAAAGGAGGAATAATGACAAATAATAGACTGAGAAAGAGAGGGGGAGAGGGAATAAGAAGGGGAGAGAAAATGAATGAGACATTGGGAGACAAAATTGGAGGAGAGAGAAAAAGGAGGAAGGAGAATGAATAAAATGCATTAAAAGAACTGAGGGATAGGAGTGATAGAGAAATGAATAAAAGGTATTAAGAGAAAAAAGAGTAAGGGAGGGGAAGAATAAGACATTGAGAAAAAGCAAGCTGGATAGAGGGCCCATTTCATGTTTATAATTTTATCTTGTGTCTCTTGGATTGATCCCCTACCTCATGTCAGTTCACTGGGCTGACAGAAATTGGAGCAGAGAGACACAGGGTAAGGAGAACTTTGATTCATCCCCTCCCCCTAAGTCCCTGGCTGTCATTGTCCGCTCTTGAGTAAGCAAAGTGAATCTGGTCAGAGTAGTCTGAGGCTGCTGGAGCTGTGTTTTCCAATCTCAAGGGCAGCCACCTTCTCATCAACAAATCCATGCAAGCATACCATGTGTTATGCTGCTTTTCACTCAGAAGTTGAGTTCTTAGCTGGAGAAGCACTTAGCCCAGACAAGATCATTTCCTCTGGAATGTTGTTTTCTTTCTTCCTCTTCTTCCTTTTTCTTAAATGTACAGGTTTTCCCCCAATAAAAATTGAGAATGTTGGCTTTCCCATTGAAGAGATGCTAATTGTTTAAAGATGCTCAATGATATGTCCTAACCTCAGATCTTTATGAAACACCCCCCCACACCCTGAATCACAGACACAACTCCCACTAGTGACAATGGGAACACCAGTTTATTTGGTTCCTGGTGAAATAGTGCTCAATAAACTGAATTAGGAGACATAAATGCAAACAAAAAAGATCACAGTTTTCCTATTCTGAAAGTTAAGTATTTTAAATTTAAATCCATTTGCATTTTTCACTTTTACATATATTTTTATTTTTATGGCTTATTTGCATTCTAGCTGGTCCATTTACTTTCTTTCACTTGTCCCTTTTTCTTTTTTCTGACAGTAGACAGTTCAATTATAAATTTCTTGTTTTCTTTCAGTTGTCTTAATCATTCAGCTTAGCTGCCCCTCTCTTTTCATCTGCCTTGTATTTCATGTCAATATCTCCAACTGGGTTAAAATTTATAAATATGTATTTTTGAAGACACACAGAGGCACCAGCCTTTATTATTTTTTTTCTTTGCAGCCTAATGGACAAACAAAATCATGATTCTGTCACTTAAGATCTTTGTGACCATAGGTAACCCACTTACCTTCTCTAAACCTTAACTTCATCATCTGTAAAATGTAGAGATAGGACTAAATGTCTCTAAAGTTTCCTTCTAGTTCTAGAGATATGATCTGTGATCTATAGACTGGATCAAGAAGGCTGGAACCTTAAAACAAGCCTAAGTTTCACTTGTAATTCTTGCATGACCTTGAAAGTCATTTATTGTATTTCATCTTACCTTTTTTTTTTTTTAACGTACACTAATATCTATCCCATTACCGATTTGCTAAGAGCATTGTAGGCACGGGTGACCACTAACTTGTTAGATGATCTTAGACAAATCATTAACCACTTTAGGCTTTGATTACATTGCCATTTCATGGTCTAGATATTTTCACAGGTCCCTTTAATACTTCTTAAGTCTATGATATAATCTACAACATATCACCACAAATTCTTAGGAGAATATAGCAATATAAATCCCCAATTTTACTAAGAAACTGGCCTCTTGATGTTCTCAGATCACAGGATAAGAGATTTAGAAAAAGAAGGGGCCTTAGAATTCATGACATACAACCTTCATTGTATAGGTGAGCAGGTTCTTAGTCTTTGTGACATTTTTCAAGGTACCTGCGTGAATAAGATGGGGAGGGATTTAAGACTATCTTTACCTCAAAAGGTGTACTTTGTGCCATATAATGACCCCTCCAAGGAAAAGGAAAGGGTGATGACTTGATTAACTAGTGTTCATCTAGGGTCCATATGTGTGCCTAATGTCAAGGCTGAACCTAGCGATGGTAGTCATGCCTGATCGGCTGACATGTGATGAGAGTTTTCTTTTGTTTTTGTTGCTATCAATAAACCAACGAACTCGGTCCCCAAGGCAGGAAGCATTGTATGTTCAAAGGTAAATAAAAACCGTTCAGGGGAAGGAAGCCGCCGTAATGGAACTGGAAACGGGAGACAAGTGATCAGCTACATAAAATTGTGACCTTACGGCCGAAAACAAGAGCCTGCAACCAAAGAAGAGGTTCAGAAAGTTTTTAGGAAACTTGAGAGCTAAGAGTTTACTAAGAGATTTCTTTTACTTTCTTCTGATTCTTTATGTTCCTTTGTGCAATTCTGAATTACAGAATCAAAGATATAAAGCAAAGATCTAAAGAAACCTCAGAGACCCATTTCCTTAGATTTTCCTTAATATGATCCCATTTCTATTTGAGTTTGGCACTACTGCTCTGGTAAATACCTAAGGAATTGTGTATAAAGGCAACTGCTAACACAGTAGATAGAGCACTGAACCTGGAGTCAGGAAGATTTGAGTTCAAATTCCATCTCAGGTACTGTTACCCTGAGCAAATCACTTAACCTCTACCTGCCTCAATTTCCTCAAAATTGTCTATACCTCCCAGGGTTGTTATAAGGATCAAATGAGACATTTGTAAAAAGTGCTTACACAGTGTAGGCCCTTAGCTCATAGTAGGCACTATTAAATGTTTATTCTCTTTTCTTCCTTTATTCTTATGGCAGAGGCAGCAGGCTCCTATGGAAGAACTCTGTATACATTGTCAAATATAGCCCATGTATTATGCTTTCACTTAATTGTATACATTGTCAAATATAGCCCATGTATTATGTTTTTACTTAATTGTTCTTCTTTATTATTAAGGAGGAAATGAAAATGGGAGGTAAGGAGTCTTTTTTTATAAATGACGGTGATGTAAAAAAAAATATTTTAAGTTCTACATATAAGAGATAGTATCAGACCTGTGAATTTATTGGTATAGGGAAGTCCAGGTGAGGAACTTCCCTCCACTAATGTAGGTTGGCACCTTTTTATAACATTGAGAGGTTAAAAATTTTTTTCTTTCAAATTTTTTTTTAAACATTTGATTACAACTTTGAATTCCAGATTCTTTCCCTTCCTCCCTCATCACCCACCTTTGCTGGGAAGATAAGCAATTCAATATAGGTTGTGCATGTGTAGTTATGCAAAACATTTCCATAGTGGATATATTGTAAAAGACTGACTATATTTCCCTCCATCCTATCCCTCCCCCACGTGTTCTATTCTCTACTTTGACCTTGTCCTTTTCCAAACGTGTGTGCTTCTAACTACCCTCCTCCCCAACCTGCCTTCCCCTCCATCATAACCCCTCTCATCCACTTCCCCCCCTACTCTCCTATAGGGCAAGATATCCAATTTGGTGTGTATGTCATTGCCTCCCTAAGCCAAATTCAATGAGAGTAAGGTTGACCCATTCCCTTTTGCCTTCCTGTTCTTTTCCTCCATAGTATCAGTTATCCCTTGCCTCTTCTATATGAGATAATTTACCCCACTGTGTCTCTCCCCATCTCTCTCATCATATTCCTCTCTCACCTCTCAATTATGCCTATTAAATATCATCCCTTTATTTCAATTGATCCTGTGCCCTCTGTCTATGTATATCTGTACGCATATATACACACACTCACATATGTATTCATACACACATATACCCTCCTATAGAGATAGATATGTATGTATACATATATATATACATTTATATTCCCTTCAACTATCCTCATACTGAGAAAAGTTTCATAAGTTACAATTATTGTTTTTTCCATGTAGGCATGTAAATAGTTCAACTTTGATAAGTTCCTTATGATTTCTTTTCCCTGTTTACCATCTCATGCTTTTCTTGCTTCTTGAAATTATCTATTCAACTCTGGTTTTTTCATCAAGAATGCTTGAAAGTCCTCTATTTCATTGAATGACCATATTTTCCCCTGAAACATTATACAGAGTTTTTCTGGGTAGGTGATTCTTGATTTTAATCCTAGTTCCTTTGACCTCCAGAATATCATATTCCAAGCCCTTCCATCCCTTAACTCAGAAGCTGCTAGATCCTATGTTATCCTGATTGTATTTCTACAATATTCAAATTGTTTCTTCTTGGTAGCTTGTAATATTTTCTCCTTGATCTGGGAGATCAAGAACCTCTGGAACCTGGCTGTAATATTCCTAGGAGTTTTCTTTTTGGGATCTTTTTTCCAAGGGGTGATTTGTGAATTCTTTCAAGTTCTATTTTGCCCTCTGGTTCTAAAATATTAAAACAATTTTCCTTGAGAATTTCTTGAAGGATGATTTCTAGGTTCTTTTTTTGATTATGGCTTTCAGATAGTCCAATGACTTTTAAATTATCTCTCCTGGATCTATTTTCCAGGTCAGTGGTTTTTCCAATGAGATATTTCACATTGCCTTCTATTTTTTCATTTGTTTGGATCTGGATAATAGTATCTTGATTTCTCATGAAGTCATTAGCTTCCGTTTGCTCCAATCTAATTCTGAAGGAATTATTCTCTTCAAGGGCTTTTGAAATTCTTTTTCCATCTGGCAAAATCAGCTTTTTAAGGCATCCTTCTCCTCATTGGCTTTTTGGACCTCTTTTGCTATTTGAGTTAATCTATTTTTAAGGTGTTATTTTCTTCAGTCAGGTTGTTGACTCTCTTTTCATGATTTTCTTGCATCATTCTCATTTCTCTTCCCAATTTTTCCCCCACTTCTCTTACTTGATTTTCAAAATCCTTCTTGAGCTCCTCCATGGGCAGTAACCAATTCATATTTTTCTAGGAAGCTTTTGGTGCAGGAGTTCTAATTGTGTTTTCTTCCTCTTGTTTCATGCTTTGATCCTTTTTTGTCCATGAAAAAGGAATCTACAGTTGGATTGCTGTGCTTGCTTTCCTTCCTTTGCTTGCTCATGTTGCCAATCAATTACTTGACTTTTGATTTCTTTGCCACAGTAGAACTCTGCTTCTAGAGGGGAGAGCTTTGTCCTAAAATTGCTGGGGTTTTTGCAGCTGCCAGAGGTATTGGGCGGGTGCCGTCTCTGCAGCCCGCACAAACTCTGGCTCACTGGTCACTCACCTCAGGACCATCACCCAAGACCACAATCCAGATCCAAGCAGGTTAAAGCAAGAGCAATTACCCTCCAAATGTTTGCTTGTTCCCCCCTATGATCTGCAGGCCAGCAGCTCTGAGGCAGCCATGTGGAGGCAGCTGCAGGGCTGCTGCAACTCCGCCACTTCTAGCTCTGGGGGCAGGAGCTATACCCACACCTCTATCTCCCTCAGTTCCAACAGAGTTCTATACTGACCTCTCACTTTTTCTTTGGCATTTATAGGTTGATAATTCTGGAAACCACCACTGTTGCTGGTGATCCACTCTCCAGAAGTCCGCTGCAGCAGCTGGTCAGGCCCGCCCTGGGGCTAAAACTGGGGCCCCACATGGGGCTGGGCTTGCCTCCCAGCATGCTGTGATAAACCCTTCCTGTCTGCCTGCCAGGCTTCCTTCAGCGGGAAATTTTTTTCTCTCTGTCACTTTGTGGGTTCTGTAGCTCTGATATTTATTTAGAGTCATATTTTACAGGTGTTTGAGGTAGTTATAGGGAGAGCCATGGAGTTTTCCTGTTTCTATGCCATCATCTTGGCTCCTCCCTAAAATGGTATTTTTCAGTGTCACACAACCAATATGTGTCAAAAACAAGACTTGAACTCAAATCTTTCTGGCTCCTAGATTAGCTTTCTATCCACTGTACCACATACATACAAACATCCTAGAAGAGATACAGGTAAATTCTACAGTGTACTGAGAGAGAAGCAAATACAGAAAATGGAATAGTTGCATTAAGCTTAGCCCCTAATGATAAGCAGGAGAAAAAGAAAGCATGCAGGTAGATGATAATGATATAGGATTAGAGAATTGAAAGATGGCCAAATCCATTTAATTTCATACTGTTTATAATATCTGGCTAGAGTTTGACATTTTTAGAGCACAAACCAGTGTTCTGGACACTTTGCCCCTTACCAGGTCTGGAAATGACCTTGATCCTGGGCAGTTGAGCATGTCAGCAGAATCCTGTCTCAACTTTCCCATAGGCTATCATTTCTGACAGATTTTGGTATATGCCATTTTATTTGTTCTTTGAGAGTTTTCCTTTTAAACCACATCTATGAGATGCTTGTCATTAACCTGCACTCCAAATGGCCATTGTTATCGATGCATGAATTATGGCAGAATTTTGCCCTTAGATATGAAGGTTGCTAAGAATATAAAAATCACCTTTAAAGTAACAGAGGGGGTCCAGATCCTTCCCTTGCTCCCTGTTGATAACTCAGATTGTCATTGAATTCAAGGGTAGACTATTAACTAATTAAGAAACAACTTAGGTGACATCTGGATTCTAAGAAACATTATGTATGAGATCTCATATAATGAGTTTTAGTGTCTGGGTTATGAGGATATGTGTTCTGTGTGTGTGTGTGTGTGTGTGTGTGTGTTTATGAGTGTATGAGTTTCTCCTCTTAAATGAAAGCTGTGTTAGAATATGTGCAAGTCAAATGGTCACATTAAAAAAGCATTAAGTTAAGGTAGTAATCTGCTGTTTAAGGTTATGTCTGGATTTCTTAAAAATGTTAAAGCTGTTTGCTCTTCTATTTACCAATTATGATCTGGGCCATCTTTGATTCCTTCATAATGAATTCAGCCAACTGTTTACCGAGCTTTTCAAAAGAATCAACTAGTCAGCAAGTAAGAACTCATTAAGAACTTAAGAACCCACTATGTACTAGGCACTGTACTAGGCACTGGGGACATGAAGAAAAAAAAATTATCTCTGCCTTCAAAGAGTCTACATTATTTCAAGGGAGAAAAAAATGTACAGTTATAGATATGTACAAAATGTATGCACAATTAATAAAAGCTATTTTATGGGAAAGAACACTAAAAACTGGGAGATGGGAAAGGATTCATGTAGAATGTACCATGAACTGGGTTTTTAAGGAAATCAGGGATTCCAAGAAAAGACCACATGACAAAGTTTTCACCTGTAAAAGCAGGTCCTAAAAAGTACATGTATTTCTAAGAAGCCAGTATTTTTCACATACTACCTCTCTCCATTTTTTCAGTTTGCTCAATGAGAATATTAACTACCTTTTCCCTGACCATGCTGCGACTTGAATTGACTGACTGGCAAGCCTTGGTGCACTGGACTTCTTAGGACAGAGAGAAAAGAAAGCACATTCCCTTGAGCCCAGCAGCAAAGGATTTAAAATAGAGCATCCATCTCCGTTGGGACCAAAGGGGAGGCTTTTTTCAGAACCAAGAAAAAGCAGACATTTTTGCCTTTAAAGATGGTCCACATTGGTTCAAATAGAGATCTGTATAGCAAACCTCAAAAGTCTTTCCTGTAGCCTTTAATAAACAGGGTAATGAAACAAATCAGATCTAATCAGCAGTGATTATTGTATGTGAAATCCAACTACTCTAATGTGGTAGGAAAAATCACATTTCAGATTAGATCTATTTTAGAAAATAACAAAGTGAGGATAGGGAGAGACTTATTTCTCATAAATAATACTGACCAGCTTTTCATTTATCTAAACTAGACCTGCACAACTTGGCAGTAGGTAAGGGCCAAAATTAAAGCAGGCTAAACTTCTTTGGGCCGCAGATAGATTTTTAGCAGCTCATTTTCCAAGTAAAGGTATAATTAATGAATAACTCTTTTACAAATAAACTATATTTTTAAAAAGGGAAATTTCAATTAATATCAATTAATTATATTTATTATTTAAGATTTTCATTTATCATGAAATCACATCAATGTTAAAAAAATTACTTTGCTAAGCTTTATAAGTTTTAATACCTTTTTCAGGTTTTCTTACAGTTTACATTTAGTTAACAGGATATATTACACTTCTTGTCAGCAATCAGCTTATCATACTCTGGAAACAGGTTTGAAATCAATTTCTTTAGCAATCTGAAAACTAACCTTATTAGCAACCTCATTTTCTGAGTTTACTTTCTTGAAAAACCATTGTTCCCCACTGAAATTTTTCAACAATTTGGATACTTTATTTTTCATTGGTGTCCAATTTGCTTAAGTCAGGATGTTTAGATTTGAAATGGCAATGAAGATTGTATTCCTTTGGAACAGCTATTACTTCTTGGCAAACAAGGTACAATATTTTGTTTCTCATGTAAGTAAACAAGTATTTATTTGTCCACTCCAGATTAAACACTCTATGTTCTGACTGGATCTTCTGTTTCTTTTTATCATCCATTTTGAAAAGTCACCCCAAAAACTTTAATGTTAGAACCAAAAAATCTCCACAGCTACTGCTCATATACAAAGAAATACTGAACTGAGTGTCAGACCTTGGAGAGAGCACCAGACACTCATGTCACTTGGAGAGCGGCCACTCAGCAAGGGAGGGGAAGAAGCACTTATGTTCTTGCTGCTCATCACATAGTGGGCATTGGCTGCATTGGTGTGTGGCTGCACTAACATGGGCAGTGGCAGCCTACCCACCAAGTTGCTTGACAGGCACAATAGTGACTAGTGGAAGGCGGATAAAGTGGGGCACGGACAAAGCACTCATTACATCTTTACTTTCTTTTACATCCTCTACATTTTTTTGCAGGCTACCCAAAAATCCTTTGGCAAGCTCTAAGCAACCCATGGACCATACGTTGTATAGGCCTGATCTAAACCAATGAATTACTAACACATGTCAAGTTCTTTCTCTGCAATTTCATAATATTTTATCAAGCCCTCTGTATAATTTCCACTGGTCAGTGGAAGTGAGACAACTGGTTAAATGACCAGTCAGTGGAAGTGAGACAACTGGTTAAATGACCAGTATCTGAAATAAATCTATCTACTGCAGCTACAATAAAATATCTCCATAACTATTAATGGGAACCAACTAGATAGTATTTTCAGTAAGAATATTTTATACTGACATGGAATATATACTATGCATATTTCCAGTGTCTTTAAAATCTAAATCAGAGGTCAACAAGCTTCAAAATGGGAGATGACCTGATTTTGACCCTGTTTCTCTTGCCAGCAGGGGAGGGCACTAAACTTGTATTCATTCTCCTGGGTTCATCTTGGCTACTGAACATGAGATGATTCCCAATTATGAAGTATAGACTATTTTTGAGGAGTGAAGCTGGAGGTATAGTCATGATTATGGAATATGGTCTGGAGCAGATAGAGGCCCAATCAGCTCATTTGGCTAATGGAACTTCCCCATTCAGAAAGTCTGGGAGGTCTGCTTTTGGGAGAGCTTTGATGACATTTAAGGGAAATGTTCTAGAGAAATTTGGGACCATGTGTAGACATTTTGTAACAAGTTTGACTATACTAACCATATGGTTGGGAGGAACTTTTTCTTTTGATGCACAGTCAGAACTGGAGGTATCTTTAGGAAAGCCAGAGTTAGCTTTAGCCTGTATCTTTCCATTTCAATTGTGGATTCTTTTTCTCTCATAGTTTCTATTGAAAGACCATGCTATAAGAGGAGAAGCCTTGGCACCATCTCTCTGCCACACTATTTACCAGTTTCTCAGCAGTTTTTGTCAAATAGTGAGTGCTTATCCACAAGCTGGGGTCTTTGGGTTCCACAAATACTAGATTACGATAGTCATTGACTACTGTGTCTTATATACCTAACTTATTCCACTCATCCATCATTCTATTTCTTAACCAGTACCAAGTAATTTTGATGATTGCTCCTTCATAAGACAATTTAAGATCTGGTATGGAAGGCCTCATTTTTCAAATGTATAGAGAACTGGGTCAAATTTATGAAACTAAAAGCCATTGCCTAATTGATAAATGAAATACAAATTAAAACAATTCTGAGACACTACTTCATACTCATTAGATTGGCTAACAGAACCCATAAGGTAAATGACAAATGTTACGAGGGGATATGGGGAAAATGAGACATTAATGCACTGTTGGTGGAGTTGTGAATTGAATCAATCATTCTGTAGAGCAATTTGGAACTGTACCTGAAGGACTATAAAACCATGTATATACCCTTTGATCTAGAAGTGCCACTACTAGGTCTATATCCCAAAAGAGAATAAAAACAAAAAAGGAAGAGAAGTATATGTACAAAAAATATTTATAGCAGCATGAGCTGGTGCAAAGTGAAATAATCTGTATACAAACCAACAGTGATATTTTCAGATGATCAGCTGTGAATGACAGCAATATAATGATACAAGACAACTCTGAAGGACTTATGATGAAAAATGCTATCCATCTCCCGAGAAAGAACTGATGGTGCCTGAATATAGAATGAAGCATACTTTGTTTATTTTTCTTGAGTTTTTTTGTCTGTTTTCTTTCACAACATGACTATTATGGATATGTTTTGCATGACTACAAATGTATAACCTATATAGGACTGCTTGCCTTCTCAATAAGGTGGGTATGGGAAGGGAGGAAGGGAGAAAATTTGGGACTCAAAGTTTTAAAAATGGCATGTTAAATATTGTTTTTACATGTAACTGGGGACAAATAAAATACTAAACAAAAACTCATTGTAAAAATTCAAGGAAAAAATATATTTGAAGCTCTTCCCCCCAAAAAAGAATGTTTTATTTTGCCTATATAAACTAGAAATTTAAAGAAAAAAAAGAAACAAGCTTTGTTCTTTGCCCTCAGTGTTTATTCTTTTACCTTTTAGGCCAAGGAGGTTGGAGCTTCCAGCCCTGTGAATTTAAGATGTCAGGATATTGCTACAGCATCTCAGTGTTCCAAAGTCTCTGTTCCAAAACTAGTGTAGCAGTGATACTGTGAGTTAACAAGGGATGATATGGGGAATTGACTTTCTGGTCATAGACAAGCAGAAGTGGAGACAAAGACAAATTTGGCAGGCATGCTACAAGTATATTTGAATTTAGTGGAACCAATGCTATGTAAGAACAGAGCTAAATTTGAGTCTATTCCTCTCCAGATACAGCTTGGCAGAGCTGAAAGTATGCTCCCAAGGTGGTTGGGGAAAATGTCTGTATCATTACTGCTTCTCTTTGACTTCTACTTTCCCCCTTGTCTCATGGTACACTTTTATTTATTTATTTTTGCTTTTTGGAGGACAATTGGGGTTAAGTGACTTGCCCAAGGTCAGAGGGCTGGCAAGTGTTAAATGTCTGAGGTCACATTTGAATTCAGGTTCTCCTGACTTCAGGGCCAGTGCTCTATTCACTGTGCCATCTAGGTGCCCTTCATGGTACACTTGTAGGGAAAAAAATCATTTAATGGTGACTGTTATTATTGTGTTGTTATTGACCCCCCAAAAATGTTTCTTATTAGGGGTTTTTTTTTTTTTGCCTTTTTTCCCCTCTGGGACAATTTATTTCACTGTCTTTTTTTTTATCGCTGCATTTGTTTATTTTTTTCTTTAAAGAAATTCTGTTGTCTATGTTGTTTACAAAGCAAACAATTTGTTCAGGTCTATTTTCTTTCTAGGAATTATTTGAAAGTTTTTAAATACTCAAATATCTACCTTTTTTATTAATGATTCGGCTTTGATTTTCAGGGTATGTCACCTTAGACTACATCTTGAGTTCCTGTGTTTTGTAGAACATGTTGTTCCATTCCCTCCTACAAGCTCTGAACATTCAGGACAGTTTTGTGTTCTTTGAAATTCCTTTATGTTATATCTGAAGGTCTTTCTCCTTGTTGCTTACAAAATCTGTTATTTGTCATTAGAATTTAAATTTCAAAACTATATACTTTAAAATTTAAAGCACAGGTTTTGCTGTGGTGGTGATTGTTTTCCCTGAAAGCAATCTGAGTATTCTTTTGATTGGTACGTTTCTGCATTCAGAAGTCTCAGCAGTTATTTCATATCATTTCTTGCATTATGGTTTGTTTTTTTTTACTTTCCATGCTCCGCCCCCCTGCCCTGGGAGACGTATAATCTTTAAGTTTTCTCCATACCTCGTGTCTTTGAGAGGAGTATATATTGCTTATACTGAAGTCATGTTTTCCTTTAATATCATTACTCTTTGCTTTTCTTCGTTCCAATTATCTTCCACTTCTGTACATTTGTACTTTGTGACTTTTTTTTTTTGCTTCTTTGCTAAAGTTAAACACCGTCTATTCAGGTTATTCCCCCTCCCCCAATTCTACTGATTATTTCTGCTATGCAGGCCATAACTTCTCCCTTCAAAACTCTAATTTGTCTGCTAAATCATTCAGGCTCATACTGAAGTGATTCTGTGCTTTCTTGGGAAACCACAGTGACCCACCTCTGCCTCTTCAGGTGCTGATTAATTGCTTTTGTCTTGTGATATATATTCATAAATGTCTGGGCTAATTTAGTTGATCTGAAAGTCATATTCCTTTCCGTTATTCATATTTTTCCTATTGATTTATCTACTTATGTTCAAGATATTAACTGAATTTTCTTATTCTGAGATCTTTGCTAGTTTCACTACTTTTATGTTCCTTTATGCTTTACTTCTTGATCACAGTTTCCCTGCAGGCTAATCCTCAGACCTGCCTCATCTTCCTCCCATGCAAGGGAATTCATATTTCGCCAGCCTTGGTGTGTTCCTTGAGAAACTTCTACGGAGACAGAACTGGCCCAAATGCTGAGTCCTTTCCCTCAGGCTTAGTGACATACCACACATATTGACAACCTACTCCAGTAACTTTAATACCTCACTTCTCTGGCCTAAGGAAAAAGTGGAAAAAATGGAATAAGATGAGAAAGGAGATGAAATGAAAAACACAATTGTAAAGAGCTTTGAAAGGAAGATAAAAATTTTATTTTGATTAAAAAGTTTACACTAAAGTTTCAGAAATACTTCTTGAACAGTCAGTCATTAAACATTCATTGGGTGCTTACTATGCGCTAGGCATTGAGCCTAGCATTTGTACTAGAGATAAAAATACAAAAGAAAAAAAAAAGACAGTCTCTGACCTCACATAGCCTACAGTCTAATGGGGTAAGACAATATAAAAGGAAGACGAAAATCAGTTGGCTCAAGATTAGATAGCTGGCATGGTGGCATGATGGAAAAATTCGAAGGAGCAAAGCCTGATGAGAAATTAAGAGATGGCTCGCCTGGGCAATCTCCCTAAATGGAGATTATAGGAGGAGCTCTACCCCCTCCCAGGAACCTGGGTACAAAAGGTATTGATGAGATGTGAGTTTTAAGACTGATGTGATTTTGAATGATGACACTCGTAGGCTTGGTGGAGCAATAAAAAATAGCATATTCAAATAGGAAAATGAAGAATGGGAGAAAAGAAATATGTATGCAACAGAGTTTATATGAAAAGCTATTATTTATACCTATTTGTTGGATTAACTGGATTGGTAAAATGAAGAAATAGACCAATCCTGGAGGAGAGATGTACTCCTCCTCTTTTTTCTGAAGTCTTGATTCTTGTCTGAAGGAATATTGATTAATAGAGCAGATAAGAGTTAAAAATAGGAGTTAATTAAAGCTTGAGTGAGAGCTTTAGTATTAGAAATGGGTAATATTGAGACCATTTGGGGGGCTCCATAATAACTGATGATTAAATACTATTGGGATTTTTTGTCAACTTGTTGGTCAGAGAAATGGCATAAGTGGCTAAGGTATAAAAGGAAAAGTTAAAAATAATACAAATTTTGCCTCACAAGGCCATTTGATTGATAATATATCAAAGTTAAGTTGACTTCTAGACTATATGTTTCCTATATGGAGGCAATCATTGTAACAAAATGTAATACGTTGCTCTTAACCATGGGAAATGGCATCATTCCTTATGCCCAAACAAACAAAATTAAATCTTCCCTCTTAGGTCTGTTCACTTAGTCTACTATGGAGTTTCAGGTTAACTTTATACTTTCATTAAGGAAGAAAGAGTTCTCTGATAAAAATCAAATTCTTGAGATATAGCTTTTCCCTTGCTTTCTATTCATTAGAATTTCTCCAATCAATCAATCAGTTGATAAACATTTATTAAGCACCTGCTATATTCCAGGCACTATATCAGCTGCAGATATAAAAAAGAGGCAAGAGCCAATCCCTACCCTCAAGGAGCTTACTGTCTAATACTGGAGACAACATGCAAAGAAATATATACATGGCAAGCCATATACAGGATAAAGAGAAAATAATTAACAGCAGGAAGGCACTGCATTTAAGAGGCATTGGAAAGGCTTCCTATAGAAAGTGGGATTTTAGTTAGGACTTAAAGGAGGTCAATAGTTGGAGAAGAGAAGGGAGAGCATTCCAAGTGTGAGGGGCAACATAAGAAATGTCCAGAATGAAGAGATAGAGTGAGGTAGAACAGGAAGGAGGTCACTGTTAAACTGTATTGAAGAATATATGTTGGGTAGTAAGGTATAAGAAGACTTGAAATGTAGGAAGGGGCTAGGTTATGAAGAGCATTGATTGTCAAACCATTTTATATTTGATCCTGGAGGCAAGAGAGAGCCACTTAAGTTTATTGAATAGGGGAGGTAGGGTGACATAATCAGACCTGTACTTTGAGAAGATCACTTTAGTATCTGAACAGAGTTTGGATTGGAGTAGAGAGAAATGGTAAAGCAGGTTGACCTACCAGGAGACTGTTGCAATAATCCAGGAATGAGATGCTAAGGGCCTGCACCAGAGTGGTGGCAGTGTCAAAAGAGAGTGGATAAATAATTGAGAGGTGTTGCTAAGGTGAAATCGACAGGCTTTGGCAGTAGATTGGATATAGGCAGTGAGGGTGGTGAGAGATGTTGATGTAAGGAAAACTTTCATATCAGACCTATCCAAAAGTATAACAGGAAGTATTGGGAGGCAATATGTTTGCCCTCACTAGAGGTATTGGAGCAAAAGTGGGGTGACCATTTGTTGGATGTTACAGGACCGATTCTTTCCAGGAATGAGTTATAGCACATTACCATTGAGATAGATGCTTACCAGTTTTGAAATGGATTCCTTTCTCCTGTTAAGTCAAGGTCACAGTTCAGCTTTATTACAAGGTGGATTCCATCCAAGGTTCTTTCCTTTGATCTCTAGGTCTTCTAGGTCCCTGGCATTCTTTTGGCAAGTTCAGTAAACTAGCAAATATTTATTTAATGCCTAAGCACAAGGCACTGAGATAGGTGCTTTGTGGGTTATTAAGAGGAATAAGAATGATCTCCCCCTTCAGTCAGGTTCCCACAGTCCTTAGTGGATCAATACTTTGAAGCCCACACAGTTTATAAGGTCCAGTGAAGGCAAGTGGTCTAAGTGAGCAAGGAGAGCAGTAAACAAACTTCACTGGAGGTGGAGGGAAGCAGGAGGTGAGGAGCCAGAATAAAACCAAAAGCTTCCTAAGTCATTAAATGGTAAATATAAAATGACAGGGCTGATTCAGGGTCAATAAACATAGTCAAGCTTTGGTATTCTGAGGGATCCTATTGGAATAAGGGCAAAAAACAGTGAGTTGGCACTAAAGACATGTAGAAATTGCCTACTTGAGAGCTCAGCGCTCTCACCTAATGAAATACCCCAAACGGTGACTACCACCTTACCTAGTGCCCCACATGTAATAGAGAAATTAATTCTTGTCAAATTGCATTGAATTTACCGATATCTTCACTTAGCCTTATCCTATAGACTCACCATTTGGACATTGTCTCTACTAAGGATTGCCATGAAACCTCTATGAGCAAGAAGCTTACAATGAAGTTGTAGAATTGGAACGTGTATGCATATAATCATGATTAACAATATAAGCAATAAATTTTGCATAGATGAGCAATATAGACTGTAAATTCTAAAGAAATTCACCAAAAGTAGAAGTGATTACATGTTTGGGGATGTGTGGGGATGGAACAGGGGCAGGTTGAGCTGAGGAATGTGGGAAGAGTAGCATTCAACTAAATGAAGGTGACCATGAAGGAAATTTCAGGAGAAAGAGAACAATAGGGACAAAAATATGGAGATTGAAATGCCTTAAACGTACAAGGAGAATTTGCTGTAAGGGACAGTGAAGAGTCTAGTCTGTGTGGAGCAGAAAATTCAAGAAGAATAGTGATTAACAAGATTAGAGAATTTTCTTGGGACAAGATAAAGACTTAATGAAACAGGCATTTTGTACATTTTGTACATTGGATCTTAGTAGGTTTTCCTAAGAACAAATTCATGTTATAAACCATACAACTGCTAGAAGTGCTCAAATTTGAAGACTGATGAACTGCAGAGACATTTGGAAGACTCTTTCCTATGAGCCTATTTTTTTTTCCCAAATCATTTTAATTGAAAGATCTTCTTAACCAATCTATAGCCAGATTTTTTGGGAAGGGAGAGGATGGGCTGTCATGTGGTTTCTATTCCTGATTCAAGCATTCAAATTCCATGATACTGGGATTATTGAACATACAGCGTAGACTGCACCTAGTTTGAATAATAGGACCAGACTTTTAATCTCATCTCTGCTCTTTACCACTTATGAGAACTTGGGGCAAGTTAGTTAACCTCTCTGGGTCTCAATTTCATTTTCTATCAAATGAAAAGAGATGTACCAGGTGACCTTTTACTCTAATTCTATGATCCAAAGAATATAGATTGAGTGACAACTGTCACTCAATACAAGATATCTTTCTAAAGTTGCATGTAAAGTGGAATCCCTTATAATAACAGGATGTTTTTTTGTATTTTTTTTCAATGAACAAAAAATCTACTTTCTCATTGAAAGAGAAACACAAACCCCCTGCGACAATATACATAGTCAAGTGAAACAGATTCCCTCACTGGCAATGTCCAAAAAAAGTATGTCTCATTCAGTATACTATAAGTCAGTCAACCAATAAACATGTATTAAGCAACTATTATATGCCAGGCATTGTATTAAACATTGGGAATACAAGGAAAGACAAAAGACAGTCCCTGCCCTTGAGGAACTCACAATCTAATGAGGGAGAACATGTGCATATCATTATGTACAAACAATCTATATGCAGGATAAATAGGAAATAATCAAGAGAGAAAAGGCATTCAAATCACAAAGGATAGGGAAAGGCTTCTTACAGGTAAGGCAGGATTTTGGCTAGGGAACTAGGGAAGTCATGTAGTAAAAAATAGGAGGGAGAGCATTCCAGGCATGAAGGACAGCCAGAAATAATGCCCGGAACCAAGAGATGCAGTGTCTTGTTCCTGAACAACAAGGTAGCAGTCAGTGTCACTGGATCACAGAGTACATGGTGGAATGGAAGGTCTAGGAAGACAGAAAAGGTAATGATGAATCTATCAACTCTGTGTCTGGAGGTGAGGTGAGCAGCATGTTCGATTGTGGTCTTCTTGTTGGTTATTGCGTTGACTGGAATTCTTAAGTCTTTCACATTTTTTTCTTTTTTTCCCTTTACACTGATGTTGTTATATAAGGCTAATTCTGCTGACTTCATTCTGTATCAGTTCATATATATCTCCCAGATTTCTCTGAAACTATCTTCATCATTTCTCACATCATGGTATACTGTAATTGGATTGCTATTACCTAACTGATGGGTATCCCCTTAGTTTCCAGTTCCACACCAAAAAGAGCTAATAAAATATTTTTTGTTCATATGGTTCCATGTCTCCCATTTTGAATTCTTCAAAGTGTAGACCTAGAAAAGTTTGCTAAATTTGAAGGCAAAAAGTTTCAAATTGCTTTTGAAAATGGCTGGACCAACTCATAGCACTACTAGTAAGCTGTTAATGTATCTGTTTTTCCAGTCACTACCATTTATCATTATTCATTTTTTTTATTGACTTTGCCAATCTGATGGATATGAAGTTGAACAACAGAGTTGCTCTAATTTGAATTTCTCTAAAAATGACTTTAGGAATTTTTTATATGGCTATTGATTACTTGTATTTATTCCTCTGAAAATTGCTTATTTGCATGCTTTGACCATTTATCAATTAGAGAATGGTTCTTAACCTTGAAAATCTGAATAATAATAATAATAATTAATGCTTATATAGTACTTTAAGGTTTACAAATATTTTGCACGAATCATCTCATTTGATTTTTAAACAACTCTGGGAGACAGCTACTAATATTATCCCTATTTTACAGATGGAGAAACTGAGACTGTGAGAGGTTAAATGACCTGCCCACATTGATACAGCTAACTTTTTATTCTTATATAATCAAAATTGTCCATTTTATTTTCTCTTATCTTCTTTCCTATTATTTGATCATGAACTTTTCACCTATCCATTGATCTGAACATTCTTTAAAAAAAATGCTTTCAGTATTTACAAAATCTTATCAATCCTACTTAAGCCTGGATTTTTATTGTATAATTAGAGGAGTATATTTTGTGTCATGGGCCTGTTTGGAAATCTGGTGAAGCCTAGATCCCTTTTTAGAATGTATGTGTATATGTGTGTATTCATAATTGAATTAAATGCTAAATTTCAGTTTGAAGTTACTGAAAATTAAAATGTATTTTTCCCATCTAAATTCAGGGACCCTCGAAACCTATCCTTCATTTCTTGGGAATCCATCAGTTTCAGGTTGAAAACCTCAGGTTTAGAGTCATTTTTTGGTTGGAAGAAAACATCAGGTAGGGTGCTTATAAGGCTCTTTCCTTCCATTTTAATTTCCCTTTTCACTTGTTTTTAGTCAAACTGCTATAGAAATAGACTCTCTCTACTGATTTCTCCTTTTTCCTGCTTTGAGAGAAAAAAAAATCCTTCTGTAAACACAAAATAAACAGATTCACAAAGAAAATAGGTAAGATGCCATTACTGTGGAGGCAGTGTAGTATAATGGCTAGAGTTGGTCTTGGAATGTTACTGACTTGAGTTTGAATCCCCTCCTTCCAAATACTGCCTATGTGGCCTGAGGAAAGTCATTTGATATCTCTGTGCTCCCATAAAACTTTCTGAGACTAGAAAACATAGGTCCAGTTAAACATGAAGAACAAAGAAACTATTATAAATATGATTTTGATGAAGAGTTTGATATAACAAAGTCCTTTTTATGCCTTGCTGAATGACTCACAGTTAAGCATTTTACTGAAATGAACACATTTAATTTTATATAGCAGGTAGTTTAATTCAATTAAATATTTACAAATAGCCTACTATGTATAGTTTACTACTCTTGATGTTGGGAGGTACAAAAATGAATAAAGCAAAGCCTTATTTTCAAAGATATTATTATTATAAATAATGACAATATCAGTAATAATTATTAAGAATAATAATGATAATAGCCATATATATGATGTTTTACATGACCTCATTTGAATGTCACAACTCTGTAACACTTTATTACTACTGGTATTATGATCTATGTTTTGTAGATAAGGAAGGAAACCCAGTCAGTATTAAGTAATTATTAGTGTTAGAGGTAGGATTTGAACTTGACTCTAGATCTAGCACATGGAACTGATGGTGTGCTATATAAATGCTACATTGTAAAATATAATAGAAAAGGTACAATTTGGGAAGTATTGGGAAAGATGGAGGTGGGGAACTCACATTTCCTACTATTGATTAAAGAAAGCTTCCTGGAGGACATGGCATTAGAGCTAATACTTGAAGAAGTCAAGGATTTCAAGGCACAGAGATTGAGAGAGGGAGGTGTGATGTTAAGGGAATTTGAAGATCTTCCCTGCCCCTTAATAGGCCCATGTGAGCTGCTTTGAGCTCTGGTCCAGCCCACACTTGAGTCACATGGAGCCCATGGTGGGAGGAGTTTACCAAATGGGTGGAGCAGGAAGGGTGGAGCAGGAAGAGAGAGCAAGGCAGAGCTGGGGGAGAGTGAGGTGGAGTTGAGAGAGAGAGGAGGCAGAGAGAGGCTGGTGGGTAAGAGAGGGGCATTTTGCCTAAGGAGCTCATTTGTGGGGAGGCCTGATGGAGGGAAGGCTTGGGGATGGCAGTGTTCCTTGCATTGGTACTGTGTACCAACTTCTTTATTACCATGGTGGATTTGACTTTCTGGTATATAAAAAAATTACTTGGTTTTGTCTTGGAAGAAGAGAGTCTGTTATATCTTGGTGATTCAAGCCTGGAAATATGCCTGCATATTAATAGCAGCTGCTGTGGGTATCACATTGGTGATATAGGAGGGAAGGGGATAAATACATCCCATGAACTGGGACTGATGAGTGCAAATCTACTGAGAAGGAAAGGACTGGAGTAGAATTGGAAGGAGACCCTTAAAAGCAAGCTATGAATTTTTCAATTGATCTTGCAGGTAATAGGGAACTAATGAAGGTTTTGGGTTATTTTGTTTTGAGGGTAGAAGATAGGAGATTTTCACTTCCAGTGAAATGCTGCAAGTGTTTTCACTGGTACCTGTTACATGTAGAAATCTCTGTATTTAATTGGGGGAACTTGACTCTCTTCCACTACCCTCTTTCCTCTCTAGGCCACCTATTAGAACAACAACAACAAACATTAAGACAATAATCTACAGTACTTGTTATAATCTGAATGAGAAACCCTTATAGATCTTTCTTTAACTTTCAGTTAAATCTAATAAACTGCAATCAGATATTTTTGCATCATTCTTGTGAGGGGTCTAACTCTGTAATTTTAAAAGGGGAAGCCTGTTTAATGAAAGAAAGACTCCTCCATAAAATTATTGGAGAAATGAACTAAGAACTGGAGGAAGCCATTGTTTGGTTCAATTAGAGGTTTACCTTTGATAAACTGGAAAAGAGAATCCTTCCATGGACAGAAGAGAGATAAAGAACGTTGAAGAAGGAGTAAATAGTTTTGGAAAATTATTTTCTAGGACACACCAATACTTAAATTGGCTTCATAAATCAGAACTATGAACTGAACTTAGACCTGAATTTTGTATCTATTTTCTCTCATTACTGGAATTTTGTCCTTTGCTTAAGAATTATACAAATGATGAGTGGAAACTGCTTGTATCAGAGAAATTTTCAAAGACGGGGAAACTCTGACCTCTTTGTGTTTTTCACTCTACATAGAGATTTTTTTAAAAATTTGAATAATCAATACATTTGTCTCTAATAGTCACATGTCCAAAATTAAGGGTACTGATATTTTTTTCTTCCATATTTTGAGAGGTGGGGAAGAAGTGAGCTAAGCTTTTGTAATTACTCTTTCAATTCCTTTATGCCTTTGCACTGCAGATATCCCAACCACCTAAACAAAATCTTTCAAATTTTCCCAAGCAGTCTTCCAAAACTGAGACTGAAAGAAGGAAAGAGATGGGAGTGCAATTATATTTATTTGGAACTTCCTGATGTCCTTGAGTACACAGTGCAGGGTGACACAATAGTCAGTACAATTTCAAGTTGTAACAACTTAAGACCGCACTAAGACTTTTGGGACATAGTACATCTTTGACTTAATGACTCATTTTGAAGAAAGATGATTAATTGCCAGTGCTATAGAATGGTAATACAATTATCATTTTAACAAAATCCTATTACAGCAAATAAGTTTGTTTAGAAGTCCTTTATAATGGAATTTCTATCTGTGCTGAGGAAATGAGATGAGTATAGGGTTTATTAAGACCCTGCCTCTGAGATTTTTAGTGCCAAATTGGCTAGCAGGTTTACTTTTATCAGTTTTACTTCTGATCATTTCCCAAAAAGAAGGATGCAAGAGAAAAGAGAAGGAAGTCCAACAGTCCTAGGCAGGGATGCCAAAGAGAAACTAGGGAGACAATGGAAGGGCAATCTAGGGAAAATTATATTAATTATTTATATTAATAATAAATAATAATAAAATATATTAAATATTTTAAAAATCCAAATTTAACTTATAGACTACCAGAAAATCTTCTTGTGCCATGTGTTATGATCTAGCTTTAAGTGAGCATTCTAGGTTGCCATAAAACAACAGAGACTCCAGGAACTGTCATTAATCTTTAATACTGAAGAAAAGGCCAGTCTGATTTAGTGAAAAGTCTGAATTGTGGACAATTTTTAAAAAGGAAAAGTAGTTTTATTGTGTTCAAGTAGAGCATATATTATGAACGAAGGTATCAATGGTTTCTAATAAGTAAAATGAGGTAAGTTAATGAAAAATTACAATCCACAATAGGACTACATTACATAGTAATGAATGGTAAGAATAAAGGTCCTTTTAATATTTGAGAATTGATTTCTAGAACTAGAAGTGGAAATTAAATTGAAGGAATTCGTACTTTTTTTCATCTCTTACTTAGAAAAGGCAACTTTTCTTAGACTGTATTCTTTATAAAGTAATACCTCCATTAATGAAGAGGATGCATTCCAAAGACATACTTTTTTTTTTTGTCAAAAGTTTCATAACCAGAGGTAGAAATAATAGAAGTGGCATTCCAGTGTGTCAGATAAGGAGAGTTATGGTATGAAGAGTTATTAAATACCAATTAATATAGCAGCAAATGTAACAAAAAATATAATATATACATTTATGTTACATTTGCATATGAATACGTATCTATCAATATATACCTACTTGCATATATATGCCCATATGGTGTGGATTACATCCACATATGTGTGTGTATATGTATATATACATTCACACACATACATATGTATACAAGTATGTATATGTGTATATATTTGTGAGTGTGTAAATCGGAAAAGGCAGGGATTTGGTTAAGGACAGGACCCCTACCTAACCTTTGCTCCCAGGAAAAAGAGAGGAAGTGCAGACAAAGTGAATCTATTGCCAAGTAGGCCTCATTTAGGAAAAGCCATAGATCCCAGAAGAAGCATGTGATAAAGAATTATAGGCTCTTCCTTCTCCAAAACCTGTTAGGACTAGGCCTTGAGCAGACCAAATCATTCTCTATGGTCAACCTAGGGCCAATTTGTAGCAAAGATTGGTTACCTTATGACTTGAGAAGGATAAACCACACACCAAGTTATTCTCATCTTCTAATAATTGAGAACTCCTTAAACTTGCTTCCTTGTCCTAAATGGAACTCAGGTTTCTCATTGATATCAGGATAATTTGGGTGGGAACTTCAAATATAATGTAAAATATTAGATAATTCAACCCTTCTAGAGAACCTGAACTTGTACAGTTGTGCATGATATGATTTTTGGGGGTGAAGGCAGAAGGGTAATGGTGTGGTCAGGGTCTATACTTTCATCAACCCCTGTATAATAGTAAATTGTCCCTAAGACTCATGATATGCTAGTAAATTTTTAACTGACTCTCCAGGAGAAAAAAAAAAGTGTACTCCCAACCCACTTATACATTTAATCTGCATTTTTAACATTTTCTTCATCACTTTCTTAAGTCTAGACAATAAACAAAACAATAAATCATGTCGTAATTTGTAGCATTTGCCAATTTATGAGATGTAAATGAGCACACTGAAAATTTAACAACTGGCCCTCCTAGTTGGCTGAGTAAAAGAAAGAAAGAAAAGAAGGAAGGAAGGAAAAAAGGAAAGAATGAAGAAAGGAAGGAAGAGGGAAAGAAGGAAAGAGTGAAATTAATAAAGACTATGACCAATAAGAATATAATTGAAAAAATTTTAAAAAATATTGGATTCATTGAACAGCATGCTTGTTGTAGTGGAACATGGATACTCCTATAACGTATAGTATACAAAATTTAAATTTAGACTCAAAAGTCATTGTGATACTAAAAAAAAACAACAAAAACCTGCTGGACAAACACAGATGAGGCGTTAAATGTGGAGAATAGATAATACAGCAAACTTGTTTTACTGACATGCCTTAGAATTGAGAAAACAAAGTAATCTTGAGAGTTCCAGGAAATCACTAAATCACCTTTTCTACAACTGGTTAAATTAGAGAAATGCAACTACAAAGAATGCTTATATGTCCACAAGGAAGAGAATTTACTCTGCCAAAACACATCATAGTTAAACTCCAAACAAACAAAGATAATTTTTAAAAATTATAAGCTGTCAGAAAAAATGAATAAATCATTTACCAAGGATATTTAATTAATATTACAGTAGACTTTTCAAGTAGGACAAGGAATGATCACAGAAACTAGAATTCAACATTTATACAAATTAAGAAGGATTGCTCAAGAATACAGAATAATTTGCCCAGAAAATTAGTCATCATCATGAAGACAGGGCATGAGAATATGAGAAGCAAACAGACTTTAGAAAGTTTACAGATAGAGCCATCAACTATAAGACGTCTTCTAATAAATAAGTCGATCAAAAACTGCCTTCCCCAATATAAGCTCCAATAATTACATAGTAATAAAACTATTGTTTATATAGCACTAAGGTCTTCAACACACTTTACAATTATCTCTTTTGATTTAACAACTCTTTGAAGAAGGTGATATTATTATCTTAATTTACATATAAGGTAACTGGGCTTGAAAGAGAGATTAAATGACTTTTCCAAGGTCTCATAGCTAATAAGCATTTAGAGGCAAATTCGAATTCAGGTTTTCCTGACTCTAAGTCCAGTGCCCCATACACTGTGCCACCTTTAAAATCTTTAAAGCAAGATAAAACATTTACTATCATAATGCAAGAAGTCTCAAATCATTGTGTTACTTCTACAAATAAAGGTTTCAGAGGGGTATTTCAGAGAAAGTAAGGGAAGAGTGTGGAAAGGGGAAAACTCAGATTAAATTCAAAGGGAAACAATTATCCTTGATAAAGGGGAACTTCAAGATAAAATAATCTAAATAGAATGATTGAGGGAACATATAGCTGGAGTTCTGGTCTGGGAATCAGGAAGACCCAAGTTTGAATGCTGTCTCACATTTTTACAAGCTGTGTTGACATTGTGCAAACTAATCTCAGCTGAGAAGTGGAGATAATAATAACCCTGCCTCACAGAGCTATTGAGAAGCTCAAATGAGACCAAATATATAAAGTGATAAATAAATATTAGCTATTTTAAAAATTATTACTATACATATTAATATGACATAAGAATTTTGTGAAGTCTTTCTGTTAGATTTGGATCAATAATAGAAATAATGGGAGTAAGAAAATGTGTGTTCACTTTAGAAAATGAAAAGTAACAAAAGAAAGAATAAACTTAACACTTAAACACTATGAAAATGTAATAAAATGTAAAATAATTGAATTTACAAAGAGAATCCAATAATGTATCTTTTTTTATTGTGAAAGATTGACTATATTTCCCTCCATCCTATCCCCCCCCCCAACTTGTTCTATTTTCTACTTTGACCCTGTCCCTTTCCAAACGTGTGTGCTTCTAACTACCCTCCCCCCAAATCTACCCTCACTTCCATCATTCCC
>CM053584.1:258756916-258772044 GCA_028627135.1 Pseudochirops cupreus
TTTTTTAATAGCTCTGTGGAACTCTGCTTCCAGAGAGGAAAGCTCTGTCCCAAATCACTGGGGTTTTCCCAGCTGCCGGAGCTTTTAGGAGGCTGCCGGATCCCTCCCCAACTCTGGCTCACTGGAAAAAAAAAACCCAGGACCCTGGCCCAAGACTGCGATCTGAATCCAAGCTGCTCAACGCGAGAGCACTTGGCCTCTGAATGATCGCTTGGTCCCCCCGCAGTCTGCAGGCTGGGAGTTCTGAAGTGGCAGTGTGGAGGCGGGTGCAAGACCTCTGCTTCTGAGGCCTCCTTGCCCTGGAGGCGGTTTGGCCAGACACGCTTTTCTCCCCCACTTTAGCCGAGCTCCACTAACCTAATTCTGGGAACTGCCACAGGTGCCGCAGATCCCCCCTCCTGAAGCTCCAGCTGGGGCTTGGTTCCTCTTGTCCAGCCACCTCCAGGGCAAAGCCTTGGTTTCAGGCTGGGCTGGTTTCGGCTCACAGAGCTGAGATGGTTCCTCGTAGCCGAGCTGACTTTAGTGGAAAGTATATTTGTGTGCGTTTTGGAGTTCTAGAATTTGTTTAGTCATATTTTATGGGTATTTTGAGGTAGCTATGTGAGAGCTACAATATGTTACTGCTCCTACGCCACCATCTTGGCTCCGCCGTGAATTATTTGTTTAAATAAATCAAGACTGAGTTGTTTCAGTTCTATGCCATATCTTTTTCTCATTCCTATTCATTCTAACTTTTTACTAATTAATTCTGCTCTTTGCCCTGACAGTCCATGGTCTGACTATATTCAATCAAGTGATTCAGGGATAGCTCCCCAAACAACAAGAAGTCTTTTCAATGTCTTGTAAAGAATATAATTAATTCTTTATGCATGTGTGTGATGCGTTTTGTCACCATGTTCACTGCCTACCAATTCTTTCCCAAATGAAAACATTCATGATATAAATGTATGAGGATTATGAATAAACTACAGATTTACTCTTTCATTTCTTTTCTTTTAATCATCATTTTCCATATATTTTTCCAGACCTTCACATCTTCCCACATTTGTATTTGAGGCAACAAACCATCAAAGTTTATGGTGATTTAATTTGGAGGGTCAAGCCAGCTAAGTGGCTCAGAGGAGAGATCACTGGGCTTAGAGTCAGGAAGACCTGAATTCAAATCCAGACTGAGGCATTTACTAGCTGTGTGACTGGCAAGTCACAGCTATTGTTTGATTTGACTCAGTTTCCTCAACTGTAAAATGAGGGTAATAGCCACCTGCCTTGCAGGATTATTGTGAGGATCAAATGAGATGAAATTTGTAATATGCTTAACACAATGTCTGGAATAGAGTAATACTGTATAAATGCTATTTTTACTATGTTCTTTGCAGAATTTCTCCTTATCTTTACTCTCAGAGTTTGATATTGCTACTAAGCTATACATATTTTCATGGTGGTTTTTTGAAAATATTTTTCATTAGTACTTCAGTATAAATACTCCACAAAATAGTACTTCATTATTTTTGGAATACAATGAAATTTACTGTGGCAACTTTTTTTTTTTTGCTTCTCCAAGGAGCATCCATGGTCCAATATTCTGCCTAGTTGCAATTACCACCTTTCTTCTGATTTTATTTGTAGTAAGAATGCCAAGGATGATTTGATTTACTTTCTATAACAGTGTATTGACTTATTAGCCACTGGACAAAGATCTCACATCAAAGTAGCAATAGTCAAATAAAGTTTACCAACTGTCTAAGAGCTGTATGATATTTAGCACTTCTGCTCTCTCTCCTGCTCCTTTTGCTATATCATCATAGCAAAAATGGAAGGAGACTAGTTATGGTGCTCGGCAAAAACAGATAATATTATTGACAACTGTGAAGATAGATATTTTCAAAGTGCTTTTTGAGTACATCTAATATCTTCTGGTCAACAGTGTTGTCAGAGTTGTTCCAACAAAGGAAGCAAAACCTTGATAAAGTTGACCAAATTCTATTTATAATGGATAGCACATGGAATTATCATTAATATGGAACTTTAAGGTTTTCAAAATGCTTTACAAATATTATCTCATTTGATCCCCATGACAATGCTAAGAAGTGATTTTTATTCCCATTTTACAGATGAGGAAACTGAGGCAAACAAAGGTTAAATAAATTGCCCAAAGTCAGACAGCTATTAAGTGTCTGAGGTCATGTTTGAACTCAGGTCTTCTTGACTATAGGTCCAGTACTTTATTTACTGCTTAACTTCCTCTATACAACATCATAGACATTCTGTGATTTCATATACCCCAATTCTGTCCATTCAGCTTCTTAATTTGAATCCTGGTATAATTCAGTGTTTTCCAAATTCATTCAGTAAGAGTCATTGCACAGGTTTTCATGTTGTTATGACAACTGATAATCTAAACCAAGAAAAACCTCTAAGGACAAGTTCACCAAATGCACATTATTCTGTTAAAAAGGAAAGTTATTTTTTCCTCTGCAAATGAGACAATATGATGGGGGAAATTAAATTAAATGGTGATGTTATTCCCTGGGGGCAAAACAATTCCATTCAATAAATTAATTTTACATCAGTAACTCTTTCTTTTCTTGAAACTGACAGTAATAACTTGACAGCTTAAAGCTCTAATAAACTTCAAGATCAGTAAGACTCCCTGACTTCTACAAAAAAGGAAAGTCAGGAGTATCATAGGTATAATAATCATTCTCAGTTCATCACAAAAGGGTAGGGGGAAGAGGAAAAATCTTCCAAATCCAATTTAACTAATGACATTTACTGGATGAACCAGGGCACTTAAAATAGTTTTTGACAGCTCACAGTCTTAGCATTCTCATATTCCCATTCTTCAGAAGGGACTCTAAACCTCAACTGACATTTTGAATTAGGCAGTTCTAAATAAATATTCCATGAAAAGGGCAAATATCCATTGAAGAAAATATTGTTTCCAAAGCAGTTATCCTCATTAAAAAAAATGATGGAGATTGGGACCTAGTTGAAATAGGAAGAACCATTCTTTCAGTCTAGTGAGTCCATAAACTTTTTCTGGTATAGTTTTTCTAAGAGTTTCCATTTGAATGAAGAGAAGCAAAAAGAATTAAAGACATGTTTTGTTTTGTTTTGTTGGCCCCATACTTCTCGCCCTCAAAGTCAGTCTAGGAGTGAAAATATTAGCCCCCAGTCTTATACTAAGTCATCTCTTTTAGTATTCTTCTCATAAAAACTTTATGTTTCTCCGAAAGTATTTTATAACTGTGACAGAAAGCACTGTGACAGATTCCGGTAGGACCACACTAGCAGAAAACCTGGGAATTCAGCCAGAACTGAAGAGAGAACTCCCTTTTGCACCAGCTACAGGGTATGACTTCATTCCTTGTACTTCTGTAACTATACACAAAACCCTTGGATAACAAACCAAAGGGATTGTGCCAAATATCTTGGCTCTTATTATCATTTTTTTTATCTTCTAAACGATACTGATAAATCATTTGTGAATTAAAAAAAAAACACGCTAGATGGAATAATAAAGGGTTGCTCAATTCTTGAGCTGCCTAGAGTGGTTCCAATTAGAGTCTGAAGGAGGCCTATTGCCTTTTCATCATTCAAGTTTATGACACAGCACATCTCCCAGAGGTCCCAGGGTCCTGAAGACTCAAAGAGAGATGTCACCTGTACATTCAAATAGATTACAGAGGTTTGCTAATCGGCAAAAATGTTTGGTCTGTCTGAAGCAGGAGGCAGGCACTGCTGCCTGGTTGGTAGAAAGTGAATTTTAATTGCCATCATTCTACAATTACTCACAAATCATATTGAACCCTGAACGATTAATCTAACATTTTTGCTCAGTAGACTTTTCTTGAGTGAGAGAGTTTTATTTCAAAGTGCTTAAAACAATTTGCCCAGCTTTTTTTTTTTACTTTTGGGCTAAGATATCGTTCACAAGGTTTCACCATCTCAGTTTAATCCAGACGCCCCTTTTTCGAGGCACGGAGTACCAAAGGGTTTTAAGAGAGGAATCCTTTCATCCACAAATCTCTACACTATTCCTTCCAAAAAAAGGAAGAGGCTCTTGGCCACATACAGGAGTTGTTGTGTGGTTGTGTGTCAAAGAGATCATCATCCAGATAAACACTAGCAAAATCTCTACTCAGGGCTATCAGAATCAATTGGAATACTGTTATCTTTCTTTCTTTTTTTTACAGGAAACAAAGAGGTTATTTTGATCCCCTGTAGTTATACTTATGTGCAGACCCTCTTATAAGCCTCCAAAACATTTTTTTTTCAGCATACTCACAAATCCTTTTGGTTTTCTTTACTTAGTTTGAGATACTGACTTCCAGATACAAATCAGGTGGGGCCCATAGGACTGGGGGAGGAGGAGGGAAGAACAGGGATGGGACCTTTGGGCTGGCCTGATCTGGCCACTTGCAGCACTGTTGGTCTTGAAATCTGCCCCATCTGGTGCTTAGATCTGGGCAGAAAGTAGAGTGAAAAAGAAAATGCCTGTTGTGATAGGGCATTATATATCCAATAAGTCAATTCTCAAAGGTTCAAGTGTCATCAGTTAATCTTGGCATGGAGCTAGGGGAAGGCAGACCTACCTACCACATATGATGGGTTAGCACTAGGCACTGATGAAAAGTACCATTCTCTGTGGTTTGTGATCAATGACCTACCAGCAACAGAAGTAAATTAATTCTGGCCCTGTCAGGGAGAAAAAGGCCCTCAAGTTCCAAGGATAACAAGAAGTAACTCCACACCTACCCAGTAATTCTGTACTGTCTGCCTGGGCTTGATGAGTGTAAGGGGTAGGAGTCCAAAGGAAGCAAGGCTGAGTTCCAGTATCTTCTGTAGAGCCATCCCAGCTATTATGCCAGACATTGGTTGTCCTGAATAGGCAGCTGGGAAAGTGTCAGGGCCGGCTCTTTATCACAGTCAGAATCTTTGACCAGTCGCCATTTCCAGGCCTGCTCCACCATGGCCTCCACTTCCCTCTGGTCTTCCTCCCTGGACAGTGCTGCTGTAACAGCCTCAAAGTCCAAATTAGACTGGCATTGGTCAAGCTCCTTCAGGTTCTCCAGGACTTCCATCTCCACTTTGGAGTCTTTGGTCCCATTCTCCAGCACCTTCATAGGCTTGTTTAATTCTTCATTTTCTCTTTCGTTCTGAACCCTTTTCTCTTCCTTTTCCAGTAGTTTCTCAGTCTGGAAGTTCTAGGTGGTTCCATGCTCCGTGGTATAATCTGTGTTCTCAGGGTCTGTTTGGAAGGTGACTTCACCTAGACATCAGATACACTTGATGTGCAAAGGAAAAATTGGGAGTCCTGGATCTAGCTCATTCTGCATTGTCCCCTTTCCAGGCATTAAGTTTCTTGCCTTTATAATCATTCTTGCTATATGTCTTGCACCTCATGTTGAATGGGGCCATTAGTTGGACTACATATTGACGATCTTTGGGCAGCCTGAGTTTAGGGATTTCGATGGACCAAAATCTGGTGGATAGTATTTATTTAAGACTTTTCTCTCAGTCACCTCGGCAGGACTTCAGGAAGCCAACTCCACAGTCACCAGTTCACCAACAGCTCCTTGCACTACCCGCTACACAGCAGGTCTCCCTGACCTCCACAACCCACTTCCAGGAAATACTGGCTGGATCCACCGCGTTTATTGGTCGAGGGTGAGATGGTCTGCCCCCTTCCCTGCGACGTGCACCCCTGTTTTTCCTCCCTCCCCTACATGCTCTTTACATGTGGTTCGTTTTATTAAGGGATCCGACGGTGCCCCGGCCCCTTCGCTACCAAGGTTCCGCGGACACAGGGAAGATCTCTCCCCAGAGCAACGGGAGAGATCTTTTAAAACCTCGGACCGGAAGGGAAAGAGAGGAGAGGAAGGCGAGATGGGGGAAGGGGCGCTTCTGCACTGCCTAGTGTTGTTCTCCAGCGCTTTTTTTGCTTAGTTTATGCTCCTGCGTGTATGCTTTCCATCATGTATTTATTTACATTTTCTTTTGGTTGGGCTCCCAAAACTGTTTCCGTGCAATTTGAGGAAAGAATCTGGGGCTGGAAGTCAGGAGACCTGGGTTCGAGAGAGATGGGAACTCACACTGTGACTGACCTTGGGCAAGGTCATACCCCCTTTCTAAGGCTTCAGTTTTTCCATCAATAAAATGAGCGGGTTAAATTTAGGAACCCACAAGTCTGATGGTCTGTGTTCTGTGGTCCTCTGTCTCTTTTCCTCCCTCTCTCCTTGTCTCCTCTCCCTCTCGATCCCTGCAAGGACAATGTGAACTTGTGGTCCAGCAGAGCTAGGATCAATAGCTGCCATATTCCCAGGGCTGAAGATGTAACCTGGGGGAGGAGTCAGTTAGTTAGGCAACAAGCTGAGTTAAGGCTCAGTAGTTGTTTCCAGGCACTGGTGATAAAATGGAAGGAAAAACAAAAGTCCACAATAAAACCCCCTGCCTTCAGGGAGGTCATAGTCTAGTGGGGGAGATAAAACACAAACAGCTATGTATTTATAAGGTATAAATGGAGGGTAACTCAAGGGAAGGCACTGGCAGCAAGAGGAGAGGGAGGGAGATTGACAAAAGACCTCTTACAGAAGCAGATGAGCTGAGTCTTGAAGGAAGCCAGGAGGTCAAGTGAGGAGAGAGAATTCTGGGCAAGGGGGACAATGGGTGCAAAGGCATGGTGTCAGGAGGTAGAATATTGTGTGCAAGGTGGGAAGAGGCCAGGTGGTGAAGTGCTCTGAAAGCCAAACAGGATTTTATACTTGATTCTGGAGTTAATAGGGAGACACGTTTATTGAGTAGTGGGTTGATGGTCAAACCTGTGCCTTAGGAAGATGGGTTTGATGACTGAGTGGATGATGACCTGCAGTTGGGGAGGATTTGAAGTAGCAGAATAGTTTAATGGTCGAGCTGTGAGGGGATGAGGACCTGGAACAGGGTGCTAGCTGTGTTAGGGGAGAAAAAGACATGTATAGGAGAGATGTTATAAAGATAGAAACTGCATGACCTGGAAAGTGATTGGGTTTGGGGATGGGATAGAGTTAGGACTTGAGGATAACACATATTTTGTGAGCCTGGGTCACTGGAAGAGTAATAGTATTCTCTACAGTAATAGAAAAGTTAGGAAATGGGGAGGGTTTTGGGGGAAAGGTTATGAACTCTCCTTTGGACTTACTGTTTTAAGATTTGGTGCTTCTGGGAAATATGGAACTGGCAATCAGGAGGCAGATCAGGTTGGCCTGGAGATTGAGATTTGTGGCTCCCTTACATAGAAGAGATAATTAAAGCTATGGAAATAGATGGGATCACAGAGGGAAGTTTTAGGGCAGGAGTGGGGAACCTGCAGCCTCCAGGCCCCAGATTACAGCTCCTTGACTTAGTCCAAGTCTCATGGAACAAATCCTTTTAATAAGGGATTTGTTCTGTGAAGTCTGGACTCAGTCAAAGAGCCACACTTGAGGGCCTAAAGGGCCACATGTTACTTCAAGGTTTGCTCTGCAAAGTTTGGATTCAAAGCATTATCTTTATCAACTTCTCTGCTCAATATGCAAGAGCTTTCATAGGAAGTGCTGCCACACAGTAAGGAGGATCAGATGCTTTATAATGAGTTAAATGGGTAATTTTCACAATTTTCAGATTTTCAACAGATGAAGGGAGAGGATGATTAATTTCATCTCCACATATTTTCTCTTAGCCACTAAGACTTAGTGGGTCTCTTACTGGCTCTGTGATACTTTTGTGGTCTAAGGAATGACACCACTGACTAGAAAACAATGTCCTTATCATAGCTATTTTGTATTTGTTAAGACATTATTATTATTATTATTATTATTATTATTATTATTATTATTATTATTATTATTATTTACTTTTTTGGAGAGGGGAAGGCAGGGTAATTGGGGTTAAGTGACTTGCCCAAGGTCACATGGCTAGTAAGTGTTAAGTATCTGAGGCTGGATTTGAACTCAAGTCCTTCTGACCCCAAGGCCGGTGCTCTATTCACAGTGCCACCTAGCTTCCTTTTCGTTAAGACATTAATAAAAAGAAAGGCAGTTTGGTTTAAACAACAGAAAGCTGATGACAGGAAGAACCAGGTTCAAGTCCTGCCTCTGACAGTTATGTGATCACTAAATTCAGTGCCTCCAGGTAACTGCCTGAGATGATAAAGCACGGAACAGCTGGTGATATTCCTTGGAAGTGGAAATTTTTTGCTTGTTTGCTTTCAGGAAGAACATCCTACATATACCAATTAAATCTTGGATTCAAACAGGAAAAAAAAAATAACAAGAAATGACCATATTCAAAGAAATGAGAGCAATGAAGGGGAAAAAAAAACTAAAAAATCCTAACTCTTCCACTCTTATTTGAAAGGAAAAAAAAAGCTTTATTTTGAAAAGCCCTCATAATATTTGTTTTAGATTCCTATACATTTGGAAATCCAATTCAACTCTATTTTACTAATCTGAGAAAGTCCAGGCAGTTTATTTACTAGAGTAACTTGCTTTCTGACAATGTATCTTCATTGTCATCATGGAGAGGATAGGAGTTGCTCACTATTTGAAAGGTGGCATTTTGTTTTCGTTTAAAAATGCAGGAAAATAGTGTTGTGTTTTTTTAAATTCTCCATAATTCATAGACAATGGAGTACAATGGCAACTTTTTGGCAATGTGTTGGGATTACATTCTGAAAACAACTGTTTATGTATGAGTAACTTAAAGAGCAGTGCATAATATAATAATATTCTGTCTCTCCCACCTTTAGACCTGTGATTTCATCAGTGAAGGGAACTTCCAATGAAGAAATTCCCCCACAAATATTAATCAGCTACTCTTCTTCAACTTACAGTATTGTAAGTTGGGTAAAGAAGTTAGCTGGCAGATATTGAGAGATAAGGTGACATATCTAGGGTTACACATCAGAAGTGGAATTGAACCCAAGCCTTCTTGACTTCAAGTCTTATTCTTTCACTAATTATGAAGGAGACCATAATAATGCCACAAGTGAGAAGATGTTTTTTTTGCTGTGCTGTTAACTATTCTTTCCCTACATAGCCCACCTTCAACTCCTTGAAAACAGGGATAGAGGGCAGATAAGTGGCAGCCTGGAGTCAGGAGGACCTGAGTTCAAATTTGACATCAGACACTTACTAGCTGTGTGAACCTGGGCGAGTCACTCTCCTTTCCTCCCTCTCTTCCTTCCTTCTTTCCTTTTTTTCTTCCTTCCTTCCTTCCCTCCTTCTTTCTGTCATTCCTTCTTTAATTTATTTTTACATAGTTGCAGTTATTGTATATGTGTGTGTGTGCATTATAGCCAGTAGATTCATATGTATATACATACATACATACATATATAGTCTACTAATTTTACTCTGCATCACCACATGTAGGTCTTTTCACATTTACTTGTATGTTTTTCTCCTCCCTCTTTGTCTCTGTCTCTCTCTGCCTCTCTGTCTCTGTGTCTTTGCCTGTGTCTCTTTCTCTGTTTCTGTCTGTCTCTGTCTCTGTCCTCAGGACCTTTTATTTCAAATGTGAGGAACTACTAATGTAGAGGCACTCTTCATTGAATTTAATGGGCAAATTATTATCTGTCTTAGTCTTATAGAATTATATAGAGCAATAAGAGGTTGAATGTCATAAAAAGGAAAAAAAAATCTTATTCCACCAAAATACTGCTGTTTTAATGTTGAAAACAACCTATATGTACACTGATTTGAGAATGGCAAAACAATTTTTTATATTAGTATAAAGGAACAGCAAGGTGGTATAAAAAAAAGCCAGTGAATTTGAAAGATACATAATGTTATTATGGTATTTTGGATAGAGGTCCAGCCTTTGAGTTAGAAAATCCTAGATATCTATCTAACTTCTGACATAAGACGTTCAACCTGTTTTTGCCCTATGTAACTCTATAAAACTAAGACAGAGATAATAATTTGCCTATTCAACTCAGTGAAGAGAGGCCTTTATCAGGGAAACTTGCTGCAAAAAATTTCACATTACTTCATTATCTATGATGCTTATTATCAAAATGTAGCTTACCAGATTTCTCTTTTAATTAGATCTATTTTTACTTTTGCTTTATCTGAGATTATGATTGCTATCCCTTCAGCTGAAGCATAATAGATTCTTCTCTAGCCCTTTATTTAAACTCTGTGTATGTCTTTCTGTTTTATGTGTATCTTTTGTAAACAGCATATTGTTGGATTCTTATTTCTAATTCATTCTGCTATCTGCTTCTGCTTTTTGGGTAAGCTCAGCCCATTCACATTCAGTTATGATTACTAACTATATTTCCCTCCACCTAATATTCTTTTTTATCCTTCTCCCTGTCTCTTTTTTTATCCTGTCCCTCCTCAAAAGTTTGTTTTGCTTCTGACTACTGCCTTCCTTAACCTATTCTTCTTATCACCCACCATTTCTTATCCCTTTCTTCTCTTGTTTCCCTATTGAGAACAATGTTCTCAATATGTTCCCTATTGAGAACAATGTGTGTGTGTGTGTATGTGTTTATGTATATTCTTCCCTCTTTGAACCAGTTCTGATGAGAATGGGGTGAAATGCCCTTCACCCTCAATTTTCCCCTGAATTGTAAAAGCTCCTCATTGAATTCCTCTTTTATGTGAAATACTTTATCCCCTTTTACCTCTGCTCCCACCATTTTTGTAGGGCATTGCTTTTTTTTACTTTTTCATTTTTTGTTGAGATTAACCAAAATAATTTACTCACACCCATGCCCTCTGTCTATATAGATTGCTTTAAACAGCCCTAATAATGTCAGAATTTTAAGGAATTACATGTATAGTTTTCCCATGTAGGAATGTAAACAGTTTAACCTTATGGAACCCCCATTTCTCTTTCATGTTTATCTTTATATGCTTCTCTTAAGTCCTGTGTTTGAATGTCAAATTTTCTATTCAGGTCTGGTCTTTTCATCATGAATGCTTGAGAGTCTTCTATTTCATTAAATATCCATTTCCCCTCTGAAGAAGTATACTGTTGTATTGAGGTGTGGGGGAGGAGGTTATTCTTGGTTGTAATCCTAGTTCCTTTGCCTTCTGGAATATCATATTCCAAACCCTCTGATCCTTTACTGTAGAAACTGCTAAATCCTATATTATCCTGACTGTGGATCTGTGATATTTGAATTGTTTCTTTTTAGATATTTGCAGCATTTTCTTCTTGACTTGGGGGTGCTGGATTTTGGCTATAATGTTCCTGGGAGTTTCCACCAGAATCCCATTCAGGAGGTGATTGCCATATTCTTTCAATTTCTATTCTACCCTCTGGATCTAAGATCAAGGTAATTTTCTTATATAATTTCTTGAAATATGATATCTAGGCACTTTCTTTGATCTTGGCTTTCAGGTAGTCCAGTGATCCTTAAATTATCTCTTCTCAATCCATTTTCCAGGTCAGTTATTTTGCAGATAAGTCACACTTTCTTCTATTTTTTTTTTAAATTCCTTTGACTTTGTTTTATCATCTCTTGGGGTCTCATGGAGTCATTTAGTTCCCAGTTGCCCAATTTTGATTTTTAAAGTATTATTTTCTTCAGTGAACTTTTGTACCTATTTTTCCACTTGGGCAATTCTACTTTTTTAAAAATGCAATTTTCTTCAGTATTTTTTGTGCCTCTTTTTACCATGTTATTAATTTTCTTTTCATAGTTTTCTTGCATTAGTCTCATTTCTTTTCCCATTTTTTTCCTCTAACACTTTTATCTATTTCTTTCATTCTTCCAGGAATTCTTGTGGGGCTTATGTCCAATTAGCATCATCTTTCTTTTGAGGTTTTGGTTAGAACTCTCTTGGTCTGTGCTCAGTTCTTCACTCAGGAATGGCCCCTGCTCCTCAGCAGATATAAATGCTAGCACTTCTCTTGGACATGGGACTGTGACCAGGTCTCCTGATCTTCTGAAGCTGAAAGCCATAGTGCTCTTCTTTGTCTTATAAATGTGACCAAGGACCCTGCTTCCTTGTGATAGATTGTGAGTGTTCCTCTTTACTGTGTATGAGCTGTAGAGATGCCAATTAGTACCAACTGCACCCAGTGACAGCAAAGAGTTTCCAATAATTTCTTTCTGACCAGTTGTCTGACACCTTTACCAGCTATAGGCTGCAAGCTCCTGGAGTTGCAGCTTCTATGGTCATAATATCTTCCAAGACCTTTGGCCACTGGTGCTTCCCCTGATGGTGCTGCATCTATATATACTCCAGGCTGCCTCACATTCCCAGTATCACAAATCTTTCCTACTGACCCCCTAAGTTGTTTTGGGCTGGAAAAATATCTCACCTTCAACTTTTGTTGTCTCTGCCACTCCAGAATTCAATTTGAGGCCATATTTTAAAGTTATTTGGAAGGGAATGTTGAGAGAGTTTGGCTGTGTTCTGGCCTGTGCTCTGCCATCTTGGCTCTGTCCCCCTCCCCCCAGGCTTTCTTTTATGCATTTGTTTGCTACATAAATATACACACACAAGTAGATAGACAGAAAGATAGATATATAGATATAGGTATAGGTGTAGGTATAGGTATAGGAATAGGTACAGGTATAGGTATAGGTACAGATATACTTAAAACTGATTCTCCATACAGTTTTGCCCTAATTACTTATTATATCTTGGAGTTCTCAAAGGCTATACCAGCAGACCATGAACTCTGGAAGTTTCTACTGTGCTGGAAGAGCTTTGAGTTTGACTCCAGCAATATGACTGTCTATTTTCTGAAGACCAACATAATTAAATATAGGAAACACAGTACCATTAGGCAAGGTCGTTGGTGATTAATTTTTTTGGCCATGGCATCCCATAAATCAAATAAATGCAATGTCCCTTATTCCTATTTGTCCCATTTTTACTTCTGCTGTGATGGTGGCAAAGTAACACCAAAATGGGACAGAGGATCCTAAGAATTAAACAGTTTTGAGACTATTGATAAATATAACTCCCTCTAAAGAACTGAAAGACCATGGTCAGAAAAATAGAGATGTGGTAACTATGAGCAGGTTAAAACATGTGAACAAACAGCAACTCTGAAGAAGAGAAATAAATAAAATCATCAAAAGAAATTTTTTTTGAGAAGAAAAGTATGGGTCATATGACAAAAAAGGAGGGATGACTATTAAGAATGCTTCACTGGTATCCTCTCATTGTCAGTAGAAAGCAAAAAAGTATTCAGAACATTGGGTGGCTCTCTTCTCATGAGCTTATGGAAGAACCTGGGAAAAATAGGATAGGTGGGCACGGACAAATTAAAATCCAGATCATTGAGAGCATTCCATGGATTGATGAAATCACATGTATTTGAGCTGAATGCCATAGATTTAAGACTCATGTACTCTCATTTTGCATAGAAACTTTTGGCATAACATATCTTTCTTTTGGGGGATGGAGGGGTGGGGCACTTGAATTTAACTTTGTCTGATATCATTAATTCCATTCATGATTTTTGAGATTTGGCAATTGCATGATGTAAGGAGACGAGGCTTTCCTCTGAATCCATTTCAGACTTTTAAGATCAGATACATATTCTGTTATAATATTTTACATTTATATAGCACTTTTGAAGTTGCAAAATATTTTACAGATATCTCTTTTAAGATTCATACCAACCATATAAGAATATAGGTATTATTATCTACATTTTATCATTAAGTAAACTGAGGCTTTGAAAAATCATGTGACTTGGTAAGTGCATGATATGAGAAGTGAACCCAGATTTTCCTCACCCAAAATAAAATATTGCATTAAATAAAAGAAAAGATTTAAAGAAAATTTAAATATTAATCCACTTCTCTTACGTGTTTTTCAAAATCCTTCTTGAGCTTCTCCATGGCCTATAACCAGTTCATATTTTTCTTGGAAGCTTTTGGTGCAGGACTTCTGACTTTGTTGTCTTCCTCCCATTACATGCTTTGATCCTTTTTTCCCCTAAAAAAGGAATCTAAGGTTTTATGGCGGTGCTTGCTTTGCTTCCTTTGCTTACTCATGTTGCCACTCAATTACTTGACTTTTGATCTCTTTGCCACTGTAGGACTCTGCTTCCAGAGAGGAGAGCTGGGATTTTTGCAGCTGCTGGAGCTATTAGTTGGGTGCCCTCTCTGCTGCCCCCATGAGCTTTAAAAGAAATATTATTGGGACAGAGCCAAGATGGCAGAGTAGAAGCAAGAAAACTCCATGAGCTTCCACCATAACCACCTCAAATACCTATAAAATATGACTCTAAATAAATTTTAGAGCTACAGAACCCAGAAAGAAACCTCCTGCTGAAGGCAGCCTGGCAGGTGGACAGGAAGGGTCTATCACAGCATGCTGGGAGCTGAGCACAACCTCGCATGAGCCCCTGGTTTTAGCCCCAGGGTGGCCCCAACCACAGTGGCTGGAGCAGACTTCAGGAGAGTGGATCACCAGCAGCTATGGCAGTTTCAAGAAATATGAACCCATAAATGCCAAAGACAAAGTGAAATGTCAGTGTTGAACTCTGTTGGAACTGGGGGGGACGGGGAGAAGGAGTGTAGTCTGGCCTCTATCCCTGAAGCAAGAAGCGGTGAAGGCTCTGTGTCCTTGCAGCCACCTCCATGTGGCTGCTTCAGATCTCCTGGACTGAAGATTGTAGGGGGACCAAGCAACCATTCAGAGGGTAATTGCTCTTGATTTAACCTGCTTGGATCTGGATTGTGGTCTTGGGTGGTGGTACTGAGGTATGTAACCAGTGAGCCAGAGCTTGTGGGGGCAGCAGAGAGGGCACCCAACTAATAGCTTCAGCAGCTGCAAAAACCCCAGCAATTTGGGACAAAGCTCTCCTCTCTGGAAGCAGAGTTCTACAGTGGCAAAGACATCAAAAGTCAAGTAATTGAGTGGCAATATGAGGAAGCAAAGGAAGCAAAGCAAGCACAGCCATCAAACCTTAGACTCCTTTTTTTGGGTAAAAAAGAATCAAAGCATGTAATGGGAGGAAGACAACAAAGTCAGAACTCCTGTACCAAAAGCTTCCAAGAAAAATATGAACTGGTTATAGGCCATGGAGGAGCTCAAGAAGGATTTTGAAAATCAAGTAAGAAAAGTGGACGAAAAATTGGGAAGAGAAATGAGAATGATGCGAGAAAATCATGAAAAGAGAGTCAACAA
>CM053584.1:258772544-258787820 GCA_028627135.1 Pseudochirops cupreus
TTATGTCCCCCTTTAGCAATCCGCACTTGCAGCTGCTGCTAATCCACTCACCTGAGAGGCTCCTCCACTCCTCCTGTCCAGCCGCCCCTGGGGCACAGCCACAGCTTCAGGGCAGGCTGGTTTCGGTTCACAGTGCTGATATGGTTCCTCGTAGCCAAGCTGACTTTAGTGGGAAGTATCTTTGTGTGTGTTTTGGAGTTCTAGGATTGGTTTAGAGTCCTGTTTTATGGGTATTTTGGGGTGGCTATGTGAGAGCTGCGATATGTTGCTGCTGCTACACCGCCATCTTGGCTCCACCCCCCCAGAAGAGGCTTTTGACAAAATACAACACCCATTCCTATTAAAAACATTAGAAAGTATAGGAATAAATGGAATCTTCCTTAAAATCATAAGTAGCATCTATCTAAAACCATCAGCAAGTATTATGTAATAGGAATAAGCTAGAAGCATTTCCAGTAAGATCAGGGGTGAGACAAGGATGTCCACTATCACGCATCTTAATCAGTTTGGCACTAGAAATGTTAGCAGTAGCAATAAGAGAAGAAAAAAATTGAAGGAATCAAATTAGGCAGAGAAGAGATTAAGCTATCACTGTTTGCAAATGATATGATGGTATACTTAGAGAATCCTAAAGAATCAAGTAAAAAACTACTTGAGGTAATAAATTTGGCAAAGTTGCAGGATATAGAATAAACCCACATAACTTCTCAGCATTCCTATATATTTCTAACAAAAACCAACAGCCAGCGATAGAAAGAGAAATCATATTTGAAGTTACTTTAGACATTATAAAACATTTGGGAATCTACCTGTCTAAACAAACCCAGGACCTATGTGAACACAGTTATGAAACACTTTTCACACAAATAAAGTCAGATCTAACTAATTAACATCAGTTTCTTGTGGCTAGGTTGAGCTAATATAGTAAAAATGACAATTTTACATAAATTAAATTACATATTTAGTGCTATACCAATCAATCTATCAAAAATTATTTTATAGAGCTAGAAAAAATAGTAACAAAATTAATTTGGAAGAACAAAAGGTCCAGGGTATCAAGGGAATTAATGAAAATAAATGCTAGGGAAGGTGGTCAGGCCATACCAGATTTTAATCTGTATTATAAAGCAGCAGTCATCAAAACGACTTGCTACTGGCTGTGGAATAGAGTAGTGAATCAGTGGAATAGATTAGGTATGTGAGACACAGTAGTAATCTACTGTTTGATAAACCCAAAGACCCCAGCTTTTGGGATAAGAACCCACTATTTGATAAAAACTGCTGGGAAAACTAGAATATAGTATGGAAGAAACTGAGCATAAACCAATATCTTACACTGTATACCAAAATAAAGTCTAAATGGGTGCACGATCTAGGTATAAAGGCTGATACTGTAAGCAGTCTGGGAGAGCAAGGAATAATTTACCTGTCAGATTTATGGAGAAGGAAAGATTTTATGGCCAAATAAGAATTAGAGAGCGTTATAAAATGTGAAATGGATAATTTTGATTACATTAAATTGAAAAGTTTCTGTACAAATAAAGCCAATGGAACCAAGATTAAGAGGGAAGTGGAAAGTTGGGAAAGAATTTTTACAACCAATGTCTCTGGTAAAGGCCTCATTTCTAAAATATACAGAGAATTGAGTCAAATCTATAAGAATACAAGTCATTCCCAATTGATAAATGGTCAAAGGATATAAACAGGCAGTTTTCAGAGGAAGAAATTAAAGATATCTATAGGCATATGAAAAAATGCTCTAAATCACTATTGATTAGAGAAATGCAAATCAAAACAATTCTGATATACCACATCTCACCAGTCATATTGGCTAAGATGACAAAACAGGAAAATTATAAATGCTGGAGAGGATATGGAAAAATTGGAACACTAATGTATTGTTGGTGGAGTTGTAAATTGATTCACCCATTCTGGAGAGCAATCTGGAACTATGCCTGAAGGGCTATAAAAATGTGCATACCCTTTGACCCAGCAATGCCACTTCTAAAAGGGATCATACAAGTGGGAGAGAGACCCATGTATATAAAAATATTTATAGCAGCTCTTTTTGTGGTGGCAAAGAATTAGAAAGTAAGGGCATGCCCATCAATTGGGAAATGGCTAAACAAGTTGTGGTATATGAATGTAATGGAATACTATTGTGCTATAAGAAACGAGGAGCAGACAGACTTCATAATAACCTGGAGAGACTTATATAAACTGATGTTGAGTGAGAAGAGCAGAACCAGGAGAAATTTGTACACAATTACAGATACAATGTATGTGTGATGACTAACTTTGATAGACTGGGCTCCTCTCAGCAATGCAAGGTTATAAGACAACTCCAAAAGACTCATGATAGAAAGAGATATCCACACCCAGAGAAAAAACTACAGAGTCTGAATGCAGATTGAAAGGAACTACTTGCTCTCCATCTTTATCTTGTTTTGTTTTGTTTCCTCTTTCTTACTGTTCTTTACAACCTGACTTAATGTTTAATGTGAAGGTATTTGTAGATCCTATATTTGATTGCATGCCACCATGGTGGGGGGGAGGGGAAGAAAATTTGAAACTCAAGGGATTGTGGAACTGACTTACTAAAAGTAAAGAAATAAATTTAAAAAGAAAAGACAGAGGGAGAAGGGGAGGAGAGGAACAGTGAGAGAGGGAGAGGTAAGAGAAACAGTGAGACAGAAATATATGCTGGTATATATTCTACATGCTAGATCATACAGTTAGATTATAAGTTGGTAAAACACCCAGCCTCAAAAAGTAGACATTAATGTAATGTTTGTCAAAACCTGCCTCTTACACATGTTGTCTATGTAACTCTGGACAAGTCATTAAACCTTTGATTGTTCCAGGCAGTTCTCTAAGATGATAAGTTGCAAAAACAGTTGTCTTTCTGCTTCCATGAAAAGAAATTTCTTCTCTAAAGAGTTCCTTAAACTGAAGAAATCAGATGTGTCCTTCCAAAAACTATTACTGACTTGGATAAAAACCAAGATGTCATGAAGATTAAATTTTGATATGATATGAAGGTGAAAGGGAAAACTACAACACTGGATGTCTGACCCAATATCCAAAAAAGATCTTGGTAGTTTAGAACTTTGTTCCAACTTGAATAAGATGAAATTTAATAGAGATCAACATAAAGCATTATACTTGGGTTCAAAATCTAATTTGCAAGTAAAAGATAGGAGAGGTATAGTTACACAGAAATTCGTTTGGAAAAAAAAAATCTGTGAGTTTTTGTGGACTCCAAGTTTGATATGAGTCAAACTTATGATAATACGGCCAAAAAAGCTACCACAATCTATTTTAAAATTTATTTTATTTTTAATTTATGGAATAAAACAAGCATTTCCATAACATAGTATAATACAAAAAGATGATTACACATGAAACTGCCAATCTGTTATATACAACTTGCTATTCCTTTTAAATATATAATTAAGTTATCATGTAAATTTACTTTTTTTCATTTTTTTCTTACCTCCTCCCCCCTCTCCCACTCTAACATAATCTTAAGATGTGTTAAGAATGAGAAAGTGAGAGTCATATTCCTATTATACTCTACTCTGGTCAGACTACACTGGATGTATTGTGTTATGGGTAACATGTTTTAGGAAGGACATTAATAAATGGGAAATACCCAGAGGAAGGCAACCCACATAGTAGAGGACCTTAAATTCATTCCATATAAGGATCAGTTGAAGAAAATGGAGATGTTTATCTTGGAGTAGAAAAGATCTTCAGAGGGGCAGCTAGGTGGCACTTTTGATAGAGACTGGCCCAGGAGTCAAAAGGACCTGAGTTCAAATGTGACCTCAGACACTTAACAGTTACTGGTGGTATGACTCTGGGCAAGTCACATAACCTCGATTACCTGAAGAGGGAAAGAGAGAGAGTAGAGAAAGAGAAAGTAGGAAAAGGGTCATATTTGAATATGAGCTTCTTGGGTTCTAGAACTATTTTTATCTATCATCTTATCCCTGGCCCTGACTGTTTAATAAATGTTTATTGATTTGACCCCTGTAGTCACTTGGAAAAAGGATTGGGCTTGTTTTATTTGACACTGAAATTCAGAAGTAGGAATAATGGAAATTGTAAAAAGGCAAATATAAGATTATTATAAGAAAAATTTCCTAACCATAAGAGCAATCCAAATATGAAATAGGTTTATTTTAGAGAGGGTAGATTCTTCATGACTAAAGGTCTTTAAGCAAAAAATAGATGATGATTTGGAAAATACAATGTAGAAGAATATTTTTTTCCCAGATACAAAATGGAGGATACTGAAATCCTTTTCAGCTGTCAAAATCTGTGGTTCTAGTCCTCAAAATCATTCTATGAGTTAGGGCAGTTATTATTATCTCTTATTTACAGATATAGAAATGAGCCCAGCTCCTTTCCTACACCAGTTTATTTCAATATTTATTGAGGATAATTACATGGTGTAGTGGAAAGGCCATTAGCTATAGAATTGGAAGGCTGGAGTTCAAATCACATCTCTCTTGCTTAAGTATATGAATGATCTTCAGTCACTTAACCATTTTAGGTCTCAGTTGAGGGGGTTGTACTCTGTTATCTCTATGGTTGTTTTTCAGCTCTGAACTCTCTCAACCTGCATAATAACCCACATCAAGCAAGACACTGCTAGGAGCTATGGATACAGTGGTATTCAAGCTCATTGAAGGCAAAGATGGTTTATTTTTCTCTTTGTATGTAAACCAAATTCTTTGTATATACAAATTCTTTAAAAATTGTGATTGATTTAAATATCAGCCGCATAATCTGGGAAGCTAAGTGGCTCAGTAGATTGAGCGCCAGCTCTGGAGTCGGGAAGAATCATCTTCTTGAGTTCAAGTCTAGCCTCAGACCTTTACTAGCTGTGTGACTCTGAGCAAGTCACTCAACCCTGTTTGCCTCAGTTTCCTGATCTTTAAAATGAGCTGGAGAAGGAAATGACAAACCACTCTAATATCTTTGCCAAGAAAACCCCAAATGGAGTCACAAAGAGTCAGACACAACTTAACCAACCAGACAACAACTACATAATGTAATAGGGTGATGGAGACAATACTACAGCCCATAAAATCATTGCATTCACAAGAAATGTAAGGTGAAGTGTATTGAAAGATTTCAGGAGAGAGGAAATACTTCAGTCATATAGCTACCCTGATAGTAACAATTCTATTTTACTTTTGCTATCTCCCCTCCCCCTTTTTTGCTGAGAATTATATATTCCATGATATCAAAGATTTATCTCCATAGAAAGTCTAATGATCTTTCAAGCTCCAACATTTCATAATTCTATGTATTTTCCTGAATACAGAGCATCTTCAATAGAAGCATAATCAAATTCATTTTGAAAAGACCTGTGACTTCATGAGTTTAATGAACTACCAGGTATGGAAATTCCCTCCGCTGATACATATCAGAAACACATTTCTAAGAGAATCTGATAGGGGCATTAAGAGGTGGCATCACTTGCTCAGTGTCCAGTAGTCATTATTTGTCAGATGTAGGATTTAAATGTAAATCTTGCGGACTCCATGTATTTCCTGCTATCCACTGTACCACATTGCCTCTCAATTATGAAATACTTATGTAAATGAAAGTTATAGTTACTTTGATCTTACCTTTTTACCAAGAGTAATATTGGGGGAGTGGGAGTAGGGGCAAAATGGGAATGTTTATTAATGAGGACAGGTGCTAGGTACTGAGTTAAAACTTGGTACAAATAAACCGAAGAAGGCACATAATTATTTTTAAAAAGAAATTGACATGCTCTTGTGATATTTTGTTCCTAGAGATATTGTAGAGAACAACAATAATCTGAAGTTGTTGCCATGCACAAGGCTAATGTCCCAACTTTCCTAGTAGTACAATAAGCAGCATCATTTTTATTATACATTTATTCTCCTTCTTTCCTTCCTTATTCTTTAGGATGATTTAAAAAATAAATAGGAAATTAATTCAATAATACTTTCTCTTCCTAATTTTTCTGCTTAATGCAATATCTATTTTAATTGTCGAGAGCTCTTTTAAATTCCAACTTCATTAAAATTTGCATCATACATGTTCATCTATTTCACATATGAAAGGATGCACAATTCTCCATACCAGCTGGAAATAGTCTATTAAATTGCACACCTACACCTCCCAAAAGATAATAGAAAGTTATATAGGCTAACAGCAGAATCAGGCAAAGCCTTTCCTGACTGTAGCACTACAGGGGAGAGACCTAAACCTCATCTCTGTTACTGGATGATGTGCATTAAAAATGATTATTCATCTAAGTTTCATCGCAAACCAGAAAGGTGCGTGCAATTTTCAGAGCTTGGGGGGAAAATGTATATTTGGCAGAAGCTCAGAGTTGAATTCAGGGCATTTGCCCAGTGTCCAGAGATTCATGAAAATTCTAGTATATAGCAATGACTGTCACAGCTAGACTTATAGGATTGCAGGGTAGTTTGGTTGAATGCAAAACTGCAAATGTGACTAAAGATAATAGATACAAGATACAATAAAGATACAAGGACATTTTTTTTCTCCTAACTTGCACCTACAGAGGTTGTCACTATTGTTTTCAATCTCTTGTCCCCCATTTTGGTCCAGTGTGTTTTGATTCAGATGTCATGATGACAAGCCCAAGAAGGAGTAGCTCTAAGAACCATTTCTTACCTCAAGGAAAAAAAGGGAACCAACAATTTCTGGCCCCAATATAAGTCAAATCAGGGAACTTGTCAATATACAAGTAGCAATGCTTTAAGTAGAGTTGTCCCCAGAAAAGTTGAAAGATGAAGAAAGTTTTCTTACAGTGATGGATGGTCTATCCTTGCTGCACTATCCTCCTCTGCTTCATCTTCCTCAAGATTGTAAGTGTTCTCTTATTATCTCTTGGCATCCCATAACTCTACAAAATTACAGTTATGAAGTAGCAATGGAAATAATTTTATGGTTGGGGGCCACCACAACGTGAGGAACTGTATTAAAGGGTCGTGGCATTAGGAAGGTTGAGAACCACTGTTTTAGAGTATATGCTGGCATAGGTGTCCTATCTCTCTATGTTTCTGGTAGTAGAGAAGGAGAATGAAATGTATACCTAAACCTTTCCTATACTTCATAAGAGGTATAATGGGAAAGCCAAAAAGTAAGGCCTTAAAAACTGTCTTCTGACTTCATAGCTATCTGTCTTCTCAAATGAATGACTACCCAGAGCAGGGCCAGCTTGCTTTTTTTCTAAGTCACAAGGTTTTGCTACTCAGCCAGTCAGTTTTGTTCAGTTGTTTCAGTTGTATCTGACTCTTCATGACCCTATTTGGGATTTTTTTGGCAAATATACTGTAATGGTTTGCTATTTCCTTCTCCATCTCATTTTACAAATGAATAACTGAGGCAAACAGGGTTAAATGACTTGCCCAGGACCACGTAGCTACTAAGTTTCTGAGGTCAGATTTGAACTCAGGAAGATGAGTCCTCTTGACTTAAGGCCTGGAACTCTATTTGCTGTGCCACCTCAATGCCCAGTGGCCATTCATTATAATGTGATCATGTTTACACCATCAAGTTGTTTAAATAACTCCTTTATATCTATTTTTAGGGTGATTGAGAAAAACTCCCTAAACTGATGACTGCCTGATTCATCTTCTTTACAATGGGCAAATAGATGGTGACAAAAAAACAAGAGAAGAGTGAATGAGGATGCTGCAGTGATAGTGTTAGAGAGCAGGAAGGGAATAAGTGATGAGAAGGAAAAATCTATGACTTGCACCAACAAATTGAGTTGCACTGAATTTATAATTGATAAACTTGACTGAATTGTACCAAAGACCAAAGACAAGAAGGAATGCTAAAGTGAACTATGCATTTGCAAAGCATACATATATCCAGGTAATGAATATTAACTGAGAAGGTTCTGGTTCCAGAATTTGAGGAGATAGCAAGTCTAGACAAGTGATTGAATCACAAAAGATAAAATGAAAGATGGTGGAGTAAAGACAGAAACTCACCTGAGAGCTTCCCCAAATCCCTCCAAATACGTTTACAAAAATGACTCTAAACAAATTTTAGAGTAGCAGACTCCACAAAAAGATGGAGTGAAACAAATTTCCAGCCCAAGACAACTTGGAAAGTTGTCAGTAAAAGGTCTGTTGCAACAAAGTGAGAGAAGAATGCAGCCCAGCAAAGGCCATGCCAGCATAGACCAGGCCCCAATAAACCCAGAGCAGGCTTAGGGCTACTGAATCACTAGCAGCCGTGGCAATTTCCAGACCTCTCAGCCCACAGACACCAAAGATAACTTAGAGTAGCAGTTCTCAACCTTCCTGATGCTGCGACCCTTTAATACAGTTCCTTATGTTTGGTGACCCCCAACCATAATATTATTTTTGTTGCTACTTCATAACTGTAATTTTGCTACTGTTATGAATTGTAATGTAAATATCTGATATGCAGGATGTATTTTCATTGTTACAAATTGAACATAACCCAGAGGTTGAGAACCACTGACTTAGAGCATTTGCAAGAAAGATCTGTCATACCTGGGTGAGAGGGGATCAGAGTCCAACACAGATGGCACCAGCATAGCCCCGACCCTAGCACACCCTGAGCAGGCCTTGGGAGGGACTAAATCATCAGCAACAGTGGCAGCAACAGCTTCTAGAGCTCTCAGCCCACAGACAGTAAGGGTGTTAAACATCTGGTCAGGAGGACATTACAGGGGTCTTTTTAGCAGTGAGGCAGGACTCTGTTGTTTTGCTCATATTTGGGTCTGGCTCCCAGCCCTGGGTGGCAGTCCTAGGGCAAGTAGGAGCACTAGCATAGTAGAGCTTGGAGCCACAGGAAGGGGAGGATCATTCTTGCAGTTCCAGGGTAGAAAAGAGTACTTATGGTCACTTACAGACCAAAAGAGTTGTAAACAACTCTCCTTAGATCATACCACATTGGAAGAACTGAAAACTTACAAGTCCCTAAAAGTATCTCTGAAAACAGCTACCCAAAACTCCTGAAGCTTGCGACAATGCACCCTCTACTCTGGAAGCAGAGCCCTACTTTAACAAACAGTTAAAAGTCAAGTAATAGGTTGGAAAAATAAACAATGAGGAAAAAACTCTGAATGTCAAAAGTTATTATGGCGATGATGAAGATCAAAACACACATTCAGAAGAAGACAACAAAGTCAAAGCTCCGACATCCAAAGCCTCCAAGAAAAATATGAATTAGTATTAGACCATGTAAGAACTCAAAAAGGATTTTGAAAATCAAGTAAGAGAGGTAGAGGAAAAATTGGGAAGAGAAATGAGAGTGATACAAGAAAATCATGAGAAAAGAGTCAATGGCTTGGGAAAGGAGACACAAAAAATACTGAAGAAAATAACACCTTAAAAAATAGACTATGCCAAATGGCAAAAGAGATCCAAAAAGTCAATGAGCAGAAGAAGGCCTTAAAAAGTAGAATTTACCAAATGAGAAAGGAAGTCCAAAAGCTCACTGAAGAAAATAATTACTTAAAAATTAGAATGGAGTAAATAGAAGGTAATGGCTTTATGAGAGATCAGGAAGCAGTAAAACAACCAAAAGAATGAAAAAATAGAAGACAGTGTGAAATATCTAATTGGAAAAACAATTGACTTCAAAAAGAGATCCAGGAGAGATCATTTAAAAATTTTGGACTACCTGAAATCCATGATCAAAAAAAGAACCTAGACATCATCTTTCAAGAAATTATCAAGAAAAAGTGCCCTCATATTCTAGAACCAGAGGGCAAAATAGAAATGGAAACAATCCACTGATCATCTCCAGAAAGAGATCTCCAAATGGAAACTCTCAGGAATATTATGGCCAAATTCCAGAGTCCCCAGGTCAAGGAGAAAATATTGCAAGTAGCCAGAAAGAAACAATTCAAGTGTCATAGTCACAATCAGGATGACACAAGATTTAGCAACTTCTACATTAAAGGATTAGAGGAAAAGGAAATCATAAGGGACTTAATAAGGTTAAACTGTTTACATTCCTATATGGGATGATTATATTTGTAACTCATAAGACCTTTCTCATTATTATGGCACTTAGAAGGAGTATATATAGACCAGCAGTTCTCAACCTCTGGGTCACGATGCCTTTGGGGTCAAATGACCCTTTCACAGGGGTCGCCTAAGACCCTTGGAAAACACGTATTTCTGATGCTCTTAGGAACCAAGACACCACTCCTCTATCCATCTCCAGGCGGGTCTGCCCACATGCAGATACACCCACATATAAGTATTAAAGGGTCGTGGCATTAGGAGGGTTGAGAACCACTGATGTAGACAGAGGGCACAGGTGTGAGTGAAATATGAAGGGATTCTATGTAAAAAAATAGAATTAAGGGGTGAGAGAGGACTATAGGGAAAAAGAGAAAGGGAGAGTTAGAATGGGGTAAACTATCTCACATAAAAGAGGCAAGGAAAAGCTTTTACAGTGGAGAGGAAAATGGGGTGGGTGAGTGGAAGTGAGTAAACCTTACTCTCATCAGAATTGGCTCAAAGAGGGAATAACATACACACTCAATTAGATATAGAAATCTATCTTACCCTATAGGAAAGTAGGAGGAGATGGGTATAAGAGAAGGGGGGGGGTGATAGAAGGGAAGGCTGGGGTAGGGGGTAGTCAGAAGCAAAACACTTTTGAGGAGGTACAGGGTGAAAGGAAAGAGAGAATAGAATAAATGGGGATGGGGGGAATATGATGGAGTTAGCAATAGATACAGTTAGCAATAATAACTGAAAAAAATTTTTGAAGCAAGTTTCTCTAATAAAAGCCTCGCTTCTCAAATATAGATAACTGAGTCAAATTTATAAAAATAAGAGCCATTCCCAAATTCATAAATGATCAAAAGATACCAGTTTTCAGATGAAGTAATCAAAGCTATCTATAGCCATATGAAAAATATTTTAACTCACTATTGATTGGAGAAATGCAACTTAAAACAATTCTGAAGTACTGTCTCATGCCTGTTAGATTGTCTAATAGGACAGAAAGGGGATGTGGGAAAAATGAGACATTAATTCATTGTTAGTGGATTTGTGAAATGATTCAGCCATTCTGTAGAACAATTTGGAATTAGGCCCAAAGGGCCATAAAACAGGCATACCCTTTGAGCTAGCAATACCACTACTATGTCTGTATCCCAAAAGAGATTAAAAAAACAAAAAGGAAAAGGACCTATATGTACAAAAATATTTATAGCAGCTCTTTTCTGGGGGTAAAGAATTAGAAACTGAGGGGTTACCCATCAATTGGGGAATGGCTGAACAAATTGGGCCAGGTATGTGATTATGTTGGAATATCATTGTAGTATAAGAAATGATGAGTAGAATGCTCTCAGTAAAACCTGGAAAGACTTCATGGACTGATGAAAAATGAAGTGTACTGTGTACAGAGTAACAGCAATATTGTAAGATAATAAGCTATGAATGACTTAGCTATTCTCAGCAATACCATGATCCAAGACAACTCTGAAGGACTCATTTGAAAAATGCTATCCATCCTCAGAGAAAGAGCTTGTGGTGTCTGAATACAGATTGAAGCATATTTTTTTTTAACTTTCTCCACTTTTTCTTGAGTTTTTTTGTCTACATTTTCTTTTACAACATGACTATTATGGGTATGTTTTATATGACCACACATGTGTAAGCTATATTGAATTGTTTGCCTCCTCAATGGGAGGGGAGAGGAAAGAAGAGTATTTGGAACTCAAAGTTTTAAAAACAAATGTTAAAAATTGTTTTTAAATTTAACTGTGGAAAAATAAAATACTAAATAAATACCAATAAGTAAATAATTTTTCCAAAAAAAGATAAAATGGATGGTTTTGGTTATATAAAATTTAAGAATTCTTTGCAGAAAGCTTATAAATAAAAAAGTTTATGGTAAATAGGTAATTGGGCAAAATCTTTGCAATGATTTTCTGTGCTCAGGTTTTCATGTCTAAAATACAGATAAACTGATTCAAATTTATCATATTAAAAACTATTCCCCAAAAGATAAATGTCAAAGAATGTGAACAGTTTTCAAAGGAAATAACTTTTCTAAACTATTGACAATTATGTGATTGTCATCCCTATTACAGGTATGGAATTTAAAGCAACATTGAAGTTCTACCTCAAACCTAATCAAAATGAACATGATAATGAAGAAAATAACAAAGGGACTGTGAGAAAATAGGTACACTAGTATCTTGTTGATAAAACTATCAATTGGTCTAGTCATTGTGGAAGGCAATTTGGACCTGTCCACAGAAAATTACCACACTGCACACATCCTGTGACTCAGCTATACCATTACTAGACCTATGCCCCAAAGAAATCAAAGATAGAGGGAAAAGATCTATGTGTATATATATATATATATATATATTTGTCATCAAAAGGATTATTTTGCTTTTTTAGCTTGCTTTCCAGATTTGGTATAGCTTTCATTCCCAGGAGCAAGCATCTTTTAACTTCATGGCTGCAGTCACCGTCTGCAGTGATTTTTGAAACCAAGAATATAAAACCTAACACTGTTTCCATTTCTTCTTCCTCTGTTTGCAAGGAAGTGCTGGGACCAGTTGTCAAGATCTTAGTTTTTTTATGTTAAGCTTCAAGTCAGCTTTTATATTCTCCTCTTTCACTATCATCAAGAAGCTTCTTAATTGCTCTTCACTTTCTGCCATCAAAGTGGTATCATCTGTATATGTGAGATTTTTGATATTTCTCCTGGAAACCTTAATTCAAGCTTTTGATTTATACAGCCTGGTATTTTGCATGATGTACTCTGCAAAATAGTTAAATAAGTAAAGTGATAATATAGAGTCTTGTTGTACTACTTTTCCAATTTTAGACAACAAGTCTGTTGTTCCATGTTCAGTGCTAACTGTTGCTTCTTGACCTACATACAGATTCCTCAGGAGACAAGATGACCTGGAACTCCCATCCCGTTGAGGAATTGCCACATTTTGTTGTGATCTACACAGTTAAAGATTAATATAGTTAATTAATCAGAAGTAGATTTTTTTTTCTTTTCTCAAAAGCCCTTGCTTTCTCTACAATCCTGTGAATGTTGGCAATTTGGTCTCTAGTTCCTCTGCCTCTTCAAAAACCAGTTTGCTATCCTGGTAATTCCCATTTCACACATTGTTGAAGCATAGCCTTCATAAAGAATCTTAAGCATAACATTGCTGGCATGTGAAATGAATGCAGTTTTTTAGTAATTTAAACATTCCTTGGCATTGCTCTTCTTTAGAATTGGACATAAACTGATATTTTTCAATCCATTGGCCACTGTTGTGTTTTCCAAATTTGCTGGCATATTGATTGCAACATTCTAACAACAGCATCTTTTAGGATATTAAATAATTCAGCTGGAATTTCATCACCTCTGGTAGCTTTATTGTTAGCAATGCTTCCTAAGACCCACTTGACTTCATTCTCCATGATGTCTGGCTCTAGATCCATAACCATATAATCCTGGTTATTGGTGATGTTAATATAGTTCTTGCACAGTTCTTTTGGGCATTCTTGCCACCTCTTTTTACTCTTTTTTGCTTTTGTTAAATCCCTGCCATTTTTGTCTTATATCATGTTCAGTTTTGTATGAAACTTTCTTTTGATATCTCTAATTCTCTTGAAGAGATCTCTTGTTTTTCCCAATTCTATTGTTTTCTTCCATTTCTTTGCATTGCTCATTTAAGAAGACCTTCTTATCTCTCCTTGCTATTCTCTGGAATTCTGAATTCATTTGAGCATATATTTCCCTTTTTTTTTCTTTCCCTTTTACTTTCTTTCTTTCCTCAGCTATTTACAAAGCCTCATCAGACAGTCGTTTTGCTTTCTTGTTCTTTTTCTTTGGATTTTTGTTGTTACTACCTATTATATAGTATTGCAAACCTCTGTCAATAATTCTTCAGACACTCTGTCTACCAGATTTAATCCCTTAAATCTGTTCATCTCTTCTACTTTATATTCATAAGGGATGTTATTTAAGCCATATATGTATGGTCTGATGGTTTTTTTCTACTTCAGTTTAAGTCTGAATTTTTCAATAAGAGGCTCATTGTCTGAGCCACAATCAGCTCCAGGCCTTGTTTTAACTATGTAGAGCTTCTTTACCTTTGGCTTCAAAGTACATAATCAGTCTGATTTCTATATTGACCATCTGGTGATATCCATGTGTACAGTTGCCCTTTGGGTTGTTAAAAAAAAAATTTGTTATGACAAGCAAGTTATCTTAACAAAACTCTATTAGTGTCTGCCCTGCTTCATTTTGTACTCCAAGGCCAAACTTTCCTGTTATTCCAATTATCTTTTGATTTTCTACTTTAGCATTCCAATCCCCTATGATGAATGTGACATCCTTTTTAGTTGTTATTTCTAGAAGATGTTGTAGGTCTTCATAGAACTGATCAACTTTGGCCTCTTTAGTACCAGTGATTGGAGCATAGACTTTTATTGCTGTGATCTTAATTCATTTGCCTTGAATTTAAACAAATAACATTCTGTTATTTTTGTGATTATACCCTAGTGCTGCTTTTCTCACTCTTTTATGGACTATGAGGGCCATTCCATTTCTTCTTGCCCACAATAGTATATGTAGTGTTGATCTGAATTATAATTATGCATTCCTATCCATTTGTAATGCCAAGCAAAGGGAACTTCCAAGGTTCGGATTACCAGCATAGTAAACCCCATTTATTCAGCAAACATTCGTAGAACAGAAAAAGTAAAAATAGAGTATAACTTGTTCCTTTAGCTAGTAAGTTCTCAATTCAATCCAGGTATTACTCCACCCCTAGACAGTACATTCATTTAGTCAGTCAAAGTCTCTCCTCTCAAATAGAGATTAGTCTCCAACCATAAACAAAGTACATTCATTTGGTCAATCACAGAGCACAAAAAAAAAACTCAAAGGCTTCTCACCCCTGAATCTCAAAAGGGGCATGAGAACACAAAAGGCCATCCACCCTTAAGTTACAAGGTTAAACTCAGCATTGAATACCCAAGGAAAGGTCCTTCTTTCATCTTCACTGGAGGCAAGCCCTCAACAATCTCAGTTTCTAGGAAGACAAGGCTCAACAAAGCCATAGCCAGTGTCCTCATCAAGTCACTCTCTGGCTGTAGAACAGTCCCAGAACCCCTGAAAACATCAGCAAGGACCTCTTCCAGGATTTCTGTGCAGGTACCACAAGAAAATCCTCCTTCAGGGCTTCTGAACCAACAGCCAGGTTCCAGGACCTCTACAAGAGCAGCA
>CM053584.1:258787920-258808446 GCA_028627135.1 Pseudochirops cupreus
TTCACCATCAGGTGAATCTGGCAAAACAACATCAAAACAGACAGACAAAATACCAGCATCACAGCCATGCCTCCTCAGTCCTTGGCAGTTCTCAAAAATCCTGGGCAGCTCCAATGGACTCTCAGCATTCTTTATCTCAGCAACTCAGGTTGCATGATACTGGATACTGCTCTCCCAAAAGTCCTTCTGGCCTTCTCTAGGTTTGGGCCTCTCTCCCAATTCACGGCTCCTCCCAGTTCAGCCCTCTCTCTTCACGTCAACAAGTCCATCCCACAAGTGGGATTCACAAGCTCTGGGTTTTAACACTCAACCCGAAAACCAAGCCAATACAGGGGCATCTCCAAATTCCATTACCAATACACCATTTAAGTTCAGACACCCAAGATGTCAATGTATGTATGCATGCATGTGTGTATGTGTGTTATATGTGTATATGTATGTGTACATGCACACATATACATACATCTCTAATCTTTTTCCTGATTGTCAGTATCATATCTTCACTTGAATGTCTTCTCAACTCCTCAACCTCAGTATATCCAATACTGAACTTAGCATCTTCCCCCTCAAGTCCACCAGTCCTACCAATTTCCCTTTTCTGTAGATGACAGTACCATCCTCCTTGTCAGCCAGGCTTGAAATCTTTAAGTCACCTTCAACCCTTCCCTCCCTTTCACCACCCACATCTAAGTAGTTACCAAATTCTATTGATTCTACCTCAAACATATCTTTTGCTTTTATATTTCTTCTCTTCACTGATACTATTACTACCCTGATTCAGGATCTTACTGGTTCCAACCAAGGACATTATAAAGTTTCCTTACTGATCTCCTGGTACCAAGTCTTTCCTCAGTTCAATATATCTACCACATACCTGCCAAAATAATTTTCTTAATGTAAAGGTTTTACTACGTAACACATTTGTTACAAATGAAACAAACAAAAGCTTTGAAAGGCTCACTCTTGCCTATAGGACAAAACACAAAGCCCTTAGTTGAGGATTTAAAGCCTTTTACATTTTGGCTGAAACTAACTTTTAAAGGTTATTTCTCATTACTTTTCTTCATGTACTTTGTATTCTAACCAAACTTGATCAATAGTTGTTCCCTCTTCTTAATCTGTCAGTTCCTTCTCTGAACCAATATACATTCACAAAAGTCATCTGTCAAGCCTACAATGCAATCCTTCCTGTCTCAGCCATTCAAAACCTTTCTCTTTCTATCACAGAATGTGAGGTGTACTGGAAAGACAAATGGTCTTAGAAAAAATCCACTGAGAGACTTAAAAGCTATGTGGATACTTGGTAAGTATATTCTATCCAAGCCTCAGTTTCTTCATCTGTAAAATGGGGATAATGACAATTATACTACCTGCTTTATAGAGCTTTTGGAAAAGATAGGCTACAGGTTAAAGATCTACTTGCTACTCACTGCCTTTGTGGCTTTAGATAAGACCCCTCACCTCTCTGCTTCTCAGTTTGCTTTGACTATGAAAGGGATTGTGGTAGACAATTTCCATGGTCTTTTCCAGTTTTGTTTAGTTGTTTCAGTTGTGTCTGAATCTTCATGACCCCATTTGGGATTTTCTTGGCAAAGATACTAGAATGGTTTATCATTTCCTTCTCCACCTCATTTTTTATTTTGGAGTGGGGGAAAGTGAGGCAGTTGGGGTTAAGTGACTTGCCCAAGGTTTCACAGGTAGTAAGTGTCAAGTGTCTGAGGTTGAATTTGAACTCGAGTCCTCCTGACTCCAGGGCTCTATTCATTGCGCCACCTAGCTGCTTCTCCACCTCATTTTACAGATGAGGAAAATGAGGCAAACAGGATTAAGTGACGCCCAGAGACACACAGCTAGTAAATGTCTGCAGCTGGGTTTGAACTCAAGTCTTCCTGACTCCAGGCCCAGCACTGTGTCCACTGGGCCACCCAGATCCCTCTATTCTAGTTTTACATGTGTGTAAAACATATTGGCAGACTGGGTCTTAGATTTCAAGGTGGAAGGTACCTTAGAGGTCATGAAGTCTAATCTCCTATTTTATAGATGTAAAATTCAGGCTCCAATATTATAAATTAATTTGTCGGAGGACAGACAGTTAATGAACGACACAGGTAAACTTTGAATTCATGACGCCCAGTCCAGTGCTTTTCCCTTTGTACCCTGACACTTCTCATGCTACAATGACTAGAGAGCTGTATTTGGAGTCAAAATGATGCGGTTTCAAATTCTGTCTCAAATGCACTCTATTGATCATTTATTTTTCTCAAGACCTCAGTTTCCTCAATCTCTAAAATGAGGAGCTTGGATTGAGTGACCTCTAAGGCTCTTTAGAGTTTGCAATCTAAGATCCTGTAAGATATACATATAGATATTAATATAGTGCATTTATTCATGTGTTGTCTTCACTCTCATATAACTTCCTTCCATTCCCCCACCCAATTTTGTAAAGAAAATCAAGGATTTTTTTTTTACCCATATAATTCTCTACTTCTCTCTTCCTATCCCCCCAACACTTTTTTTTTCCTGCTTTGAAACAGCAACCACAGCTGCCAGTGCCTCCGGGGCTTTAAACATCAATCAGTTTCACAGCTGGAGGCAGAGTGATCTACAGCAATAAAGCTTAAAGTGCTTTCCTTTCTGATATAATTTGATTCTTCCATTAGTGAACATTTTTTTTTCCTTCAAAAGCAGAATGTGCTTGATCCAGGCCAGTGCAGACAAAGGGTTAAATTAAAGTGGTAGCAAACCCTGCTCACCACTAGCAAGGGTGAGCAGAGGGGAAAGCAATCCCCACAGTTCATTTCTCTGTCCTTACCCAGACGCCTCTTTTCTGATTTTCTAAGTGTTATCAGAGAATTGTGCAGCAGTAACTTCATTTGGGCAGGACAAGGCAGCTCTTTGGGATGTGTTCCTATACTCCTACATTTGGAAAAAGACAATGGAGAATCCAGTAGAGGCTACAGAAACTTCATCCTTTTTCCCCAGAGAAAACTTGTTTAAAAAGAAGAAATTCTAAATGTTAATACCACAGTTTTCATCTCTTAAGTTATCACCTTTTTGTCGTTTTTTGGTTATTTTCAGTTGTGTCTGACTCTTTGTGATCCTATTTAGGGTTTTCTTGGTAAAGATATTGGAGTGGTTTGCCGTTTCCTTTTCCAGCTCATCTTACAGGTGAGGAACCTGAGCAAACAAAGTTAAGTGACTTGCCCAGGGTCACACAACTAGTAAATGTATGGGACCAGATTTGAACTCAGGACGATGAGTTTTCCTGACTCCAGGTCCCGCACTCTATCCAATCCACCAGAGCTGCCTCTTTTTTTTTCCTTTTTTTTTCATCAGAAGCATAGTTCCAACTTCTTTATTGCCATTCTCTGCTTAATAATTATTTTAAATGAAAGTATCACTTTTGAAAATCTGTAGAGAGGTGAAGAAGGGACAAGAATAAGAAACTCTTGGATAAATATTTCTGTAACTTTGTGCCGTGCTATATTAAGTAGAGATGGAAAGCTCCAAGAATGATGGTTGTTACAAGGAGCAGTAACTTGGGTTCATGGTTCAACATTGTGGCTTCTGTTGGCATTTGATAGAAAGGCATTTGGGGGATCTATTGATGTATTCGGTATGGAATTTTTGCCACACGAGTAGGATGCATTTCTTTTTGCTTCCCTCCCTCTCTCAATTCCTTCCTTCCTTCCTTCTTCTTTCCTTCCTTCCTTCTTTCTTTCCTCCATTTCTCTCTACTTATCCTTTTCTTTTTTGACAGACAGAACAGTCTTATTTCTACTTGTTGCAGAACAGCATGGTCCATCTGCTGCTGCTGCTTTCCAGATGTTGGCAGCAGTAACCCACTATTCTATTATGTGCTTCATGAGGCCTTGTAGGGCTCCTTCCATTTGCTTTATACCTGACTTGCCTTCTTACTCATCATCTAAAAATTGTTTGATTACCTTTTTGCCATACATTCTAATCATGTGATTGACCTGATGAAGAGAATCATAACAACTATCATTGCCTCAGTGAAAAAACAACTTTTGAATGTATTCCCTTCTTAATTTATGTTAAGTAGTGTATACAGGTACCCCTGATAAAATGAGTCTTTAGATCAAGACTTTTAATCACTACCTTTGCCTGGAAGTCAGAATAGATTGTATAGCATCACTGATCCATAAGAACTTTACACCCTTTTCCCCTCCAAAAAATTGTTGCATTGTATCATAAGGGAGCTTTTAAGCCATCAAGATCAACCTGTCTGAGCCAGTACTGCTATATCCTTCCATGGTGTGAGAAATGGGAATGAATTTCGCCTGAGTGAGGATGGGACATGTATTAGTAATTGTTGTTATTCTTATTGTCAGTCATTTAGTCTTGTCAGAATCTTTGTGATCATATAAGGGGTTTTCTTGACAAAGGTACCAGAGTGGTTTGCTATTTTCTTCTCCAGTGAATTAAGGTAAAACAGATTAAGTGACTTGTCTGTGGTCACATAGCCAATGATTGTCTGAGGCCAGATTTGAACTCAGCTCTCTATTCATTGAAACACCTAGCTGCCTCATGTATTAGTAATACACTGCCATAAAAGGAAAGTGACTTTTTCCTGATTTCTTGCATAAAGACAAAGTGCTAGTCACAACTGCCCGATTTTAAATTTTCAGGAATTTTTCTTAATATGAACAACCATCCTCTACCAGGATAACTTTGAACCTTTTGCTAGAAGGTTCTGTTTACATTTTTATTTTGGTCCTCTGAGTCAGTTGCTTCTGTAGACTTCTGATTATGACTCTGGAAGAAGTTGGAGTTGTGTGCTTGGATCTCAGTTTAGATCTCAAGCCTTTTACTCCAGGCCTGAAAGTCATGGCAGGCCATTAATCACCTGCCAAAGGAGGGCGGTGGGGCACCAGGCAAGGCTTTTCTACCAGCAACATTTTACAGATGGTGAAAGTAAAGGACTAATGAGATAAGGTAACTCATAGCATGCAGCTAGTTAGTGATGGAGTTAGGACTAGAACACTGGCACTCCCAAAATAGAAAATAATGCTCTCTTTTTGTTCCTTCATGGTATCTTTTTATTTCAGTTGACAAAACCCTACCAAGTCCATTCTGTCTCTTTATAGCCTTTTGGTCCACTCTACTCTCATATGACCTTTTAATTTTATATTTCAAACTTTCATTGTGTAATATGACACAGATTCTGCCAAATAATCTAATATCTTCCAGATTATTTCATGGATATATCCCAGTTAGAAGATACTGTCAGTATGACTTCATCATGTTTAGAATTGACCATATAGTATAATGACATTGGCGAAGTAGATGCCTACTTGGAGGGAACAAAGGACATTCTTCTTTCTGGAGTTTACAACTTTACAGAAACTATATTATTATGACAGTGTGTGTGTGTGTGTGTGTGTGTGTGTGTGTGTGTGTTTGCAATGGCACTTCATTCTTTCATTCTAAGTTTGGGTTTAAAGGACTGACATATATATGTGTGTGGGTATACACACACACACACACACACACACACGCACACATATACATACACAAGCGGCTATTTAATGTAGCCCCAAACTGAAAATTACAAGAAGTTTACCTGATTAATGGAGAACGAAAAAATATCTTATAAGAGTATAACAATATTATTGCCTATAATAAATGATGAAATGGACAGTTTCAGATGAAATTGGGAAGACTTCTACGAACTGATGCAGAAATGAGCAGAACTAGGTAAGCACTTTATACGACAAAAACAGAATAAATAAAAACAACTTTGAAGGATTTCAGAACACTAATCAAAGCAGTAACCCAGGTATGATTCCAGAACACTCACGATGAAACATGCCTTTCATCTCCTGAGAGAAGTGATGGACTTAAAATGAAGAATGTTATGCATACAATTTTGGACTTGGCCAATGTGAGGACTTATTTTACTGGAACATGTATATCTGTTATGATGGTTTTATTTTGTTGTTATTCAATTGAAGGGGACAGTAGGAAGGAGAAACAAAAAATATTTTAATAAATAAACCCAGACAGATAGGTAGATTGAAAAAATAGATATTTTTAAAGATAAAGGAATAAGAGAAGGAATCTGTTGCCTACATCACTTGTACTTAACATTGTTCCCCCCAAAATTAAAAACTCTTTTAATAGAAGACACAATGCAAGATATTTATACCATCCAAATTACACTTAATGAAAAGTTTTCAAAATGCAAAAATTTAGTGAAATAAATCAAAATCACATGGAAAGAAGCTGAGGTGTGTGTAACTAGTTATCCTCTTTATTATTTAGAGTTGATTTGAATTCCTTTCATTCAGCCTACTGAAATTAGCTTACATACCTTTTTTATTCAGTTACAAAAACATAGTGTTTTATTCCCTTATGCAATAGTCCATAGAACATGAAATGTAAAATCATGATAGTAGAGTAATGACTTGTTGCAGGATAATCATTTCTATCTGTACTTCATCATCAAGAAAATAGGAATGACAATGGTAGTAGTAGTAGTAGTAGTAGTAGTAGTAGTAATAGTAGTAGTAGTAGTAGTAGTAGTATAAATGGGAAGAATGAAAATAGTAAGAAAAATGAGTAGTAGTGGTGTAATTAAATAAGTATTTCATTAAAATCCTATTTTTCCTATTTACAATCTGTATGACTTTAACAATATGTGTATAGCATTAGGAAAATCACTTCTTTAGGATTCAGTTTCCTCATTTGTAAAAGAAAGTGATTGGATTAAATGATCTCTGAGGACCCTTCCCATTCTAAATAATATTATGTTCTATGCCCTATCAGCTCCTAAAATGACTGTCATATTATAGTTATGAAAGCAGAGTCAGTATTATCACTTGTCAGCAATGTTCAGGCATTGACTGAATAAGATAACATGAAAAGTTCTTGAATAAATCAGATTCTGTAACTAAAAATATTAACTTAATTTTCAAGTAGTCTTTTGAAACATATATATCCCTGTCATATTGATCTTATGTAAATACCAATTTGTATATATCACTTCCTTGCTCAACAACTTACAATGCTGCCCTCCCCCATACCCCACATCCCAGCAGAATAAAATCTTTAGTCTCCACAATCTGACTTAAACTTGTGACTCCCATCTTCAGCTTCAACATATGAACACTCCATTTTAGCAAACTAATCTATTCAGTATTATTTGAACACAGGTAGACATTTCTGTCTTTGAGCATATCAACTCTCCAAAATCTTCTGCAGTTACCCCAGATACAATGATTTCTCTTGCCCCCTTCTGATTTCCTATAGAATATCTGTTGTCTATAACAAACATTTTGTCCCAACTTTGTTATTATGCACTATTATTTTCCATTTCATATGCATACGTATATCTACCCCAGCTTGATCATATAAGCATCTTTGAGGTCAATGACCTATTTTATACCTCTGTCCTACCTAAACCAAAGCATTAATCATTTGGGTGATGATTTAAAGTTGGTAAAGCACTTTTCATAATATATCTCATTTGATTCTTGTAACAGTCCTCTAAGCTAAGTATGAAATATGCAGTTATTATCATTTTATAGATAAGGAAAAGAGATTTTTAAAAAGAGGTTGTATAGTACTGGTCCGTTGTTCACACAAAGTTGTCAAGTATTGGAGTTGGATTCAAACACAGGTCTCTTTTGATTCCAAATCAGCCCTCATTACACTATGTCATGCTGTCTCTTCTGTTGATGAGCACACACTGATGTTCCTTTCTATTAAAGGCTATTTGCACGATTGAATAAGCTTCTCTTAGCCTCAATATCCAGATTAATTACATAATGTTTAATAATTGATTTTAGAATTTGCTTAGTTACGCTGAGTAACTGAGCAAAATATGATTTCACGAAACTGAATCACACTGCCCTTTTCAGTCAGAGTTTCAAAATCCAGGGCCCTGGGAAAGGAGCCTTCAGACATTGAAGAAGGAAGCTATGAAATAAATGGGTCAAACTGTGTCTAGATTTCTGATTATTTCAGGTTTTGGCCCATGCTGGGAAATGTGACTCTGGCTAGCCTTGAATCTAAGGGAAATACAGTCCCATGTGTATATGACTTTTTTCTTCCCATACTTCAAATGAATTCAACAAGAATTTTATTCTGCATTTATGAGCCATTTTAGCTGAATGCTTATAAGCAAATTAATGACCCAACATGATCCTAAATGTAGTAAAACTGCTTCTAGGGCACTGGTCAATATACCTAAGTAGCATGAACTTGGTAGGGACAATATCTGAAGTCTCTGTGAGGTAGAGAAATAGATCTTTTCAGAGCAATGCGCATTTTAAAGTGAAGCTGTCCTTTTTTTCCTCTTCAGAGAATTTTCAAATCTTGGCACTAAAGAGGGGGAAAAAAAGGTATGTCTTTTCTTTGAAATACTGGCTTTTTTTTTCTCTGAAAAGACCACCCTCTCCTCAAGCCTTGGAAACTTCAAACAGTTTGACCAAGAAGTCAGAACTCCTCTGGTTGAAGAAGCTGTTATCTAGAAAGCTGCTACAGGCTATAAGCTCTCAGAAGGTCCTGGAGCATAGAGTCTGTTTATATTCATTTTTAATAAGCTGAATAAAAAATAGAATCAAAATGGACTAGAACCATATATATGTATGAATGTATATATATATATATGCATTCAAATATACATATATATTTATATATTTATATACTTATATAAATATTTATCATGTCTCACTGTAAACATTCAAGCTTTTACTAAAATGCACACACTATATCAATTAATGGGGAGTATATTCTAGTAATGATATAAATCTCAAATAAAAATGAAATATGTCTCATTTTTTCACTTATGCATAGGCTTCTGGGATGCTACTCTTAACCTTCCTGTGTACCTTACATTTTCTTATTGAGAGCTTAATATCTGTGTTATTTTTACTTAATACTATTTCAATATTTCAGTATTTATTGTTTCTTTAGTGTGGGCATACCGCAATCTCTGAATGCCTTATAATTCATGAGATACTAGATAAGATAGATAGATTGATAGATTGATAGATAGTGCGGGGCGGCTAGGTAGCATAGTGAATAGAGCACCAGCCCTGGAGTCAGGAGGACCTGAGTTCAAATTCGCCCTCAGACGCTTAACACAAAAACTAGCTGTGTGACCTTGGGCAAGTCACTTAACCCCAATTGCCCTCCAAAAAGAAAAAGGGAAAAAAAGATAAATAAATAGAGCAATAGAAAGAAAATGTAAGGTGCATAGAAGGGCTGGCATCCCAGAAGTAATAGCTCTATCTATCTATCCACATATATGTATAAATTAAGGCATATATGCATATGTACTTGTATAATTTATATTTATTTATCACCATTTGCTCAGCCTCATTAAATTTTGCTAGAATTTTTCTTATACAACAGCCCTTTTTGGGGCCCATATTTGAAGCCTTTCCAATTTTCTAACAGAATTTATAATCTGCTGTCATAGCCTATGAAAACCTAGCGTTAGTTCAATGCCATAATAGTAATCAGGGTAAGAAATCAATGGAAGAACCTAATTGTGCAGTCTTGTGTCAGTTCTTTAACAGAATTGTTAACCCATTGGCATGGGTGCATATCATAGTCCTTCCATTTATTCTTATCATGTGTGAATCTTGTCTATGTCTTTCAGTTAATTATTCACATACATAGGCTTTATTCAAAATACTAGAGACCTTCCACTGTTCCTTTGAGTATTTCACAGATACCAATTCCATACTCAGAAAAATCCATCTGTTATCACACATTCTTGCTCCATGACAGACCCACCTCCTTTTCCAATCAAGCATATCCTTATCTTTTACACCACTTCTAAACACAAGTCATCATTGTTAACATACCATATCCTGCTGACAACTACCACATATATTTTCATTGACCTTTAGTTAACATGCAATTGTGATTCTCTTGAGATTTTGCCGTTCTGGGATGCCATATTGTATCACCAAGAGGTAATTAGCATTCCAGAAATGCTATGTAATTTCACAGATTCGATCTAGTCTGTTACTTTCATGTCTGAATATTGCTTACTGGCCATTCATGGCATCTCTGATAAATCTATACCTGTATGGATAGATAGATAGACAGATATATACTGTCTCTCTCCGTATATGTATGTATGTATACACACATACATATGTAATCTACAATATATCTACACAGATGCATGTGTTTGTAAATTTATGAACTAGTTAAATGCATTTCCTATCCACCTACATCATAACATTGTCAATATCCTTTTTTCATCCACTATGTTTTTCCTATGTGATTTGTTAGGCTGGCGTCACAAATGACTATGGATCTTCCTGAAGAGACTCTATATTGTTTTAATGGTCAGGGAAATTACTACAATGTCATCCACAAACAAGAGCATTCTATAGAGTCCTTCCATTAATAATGAATGCCTAGTCTTTGGACTTTGTAGGAGAACATATTTCATGACTTTTCATATAATTATATGAGTATGTGTTTCCCAGTTAAAATATTTACTTGACTACTGTTGATACTCAGTTTATTATTTAACAAGGGTGTCTCTGTGGGTGTGCCTCTCATAGGATTTTATATAATCTTAAGCTGGGTGGGAATATTGAGTAAAATGTTTTCTTGTAATCAACAAATCCCATATATAGTGGGACCTTTTAGTCTGTACTTCTCAGTTATCTGTGTTTACTGTGAAAATATGACCTGCTATAGAAAATTTGTGAATGCCTTCCTTTTCTGTTCTCATATTTTCATCAAGCTTAGTGTGAAAGAAACAAGGTTCATTCTGCATTTTGACTGAAGTCTGTCGGAGACACTTTTATTCAGGTTACAGGCAATTGCAGGGAGAGACATTGACTGACAATTCCCTCCCACCCCACCCCTACCCTCCTATTAACCAAAATGCTCTGCTTAAAGCAGTTCCCAAATAACATTTATAATAATAATGAAACAAAAGACTTCCTCCAAAAGTGGAAATAAAACCAATGAAAAGGACAAAAGTACACAGTTTTCCATTCTAGTTTTGTGATATTTAGCAAAAAGAGAACAATGGTAATGTGACTGTACCCTTAGAAGACCTGGTTAATTCAAACCTCTCTCAGGAGACTGAGAAAGATTCATTAATGCCATTACATATAGAAAGAAGAAAATAGGGGTAGAGGTTTGTAGTTGTTGATGAGCAACATCTTGGTTCTTCAGTTTTCATTTTTTTTCGGGGTGGGGGTAAAATATCAACCCTAATTTAGTGATCATTTTTGTTGTGTGTCTCCTCATGTATGCTTTTTTATCTCTGTCTAAACTATTTGTCTGTTTATCTTGGTTCCCACAGGAAAAAAAATAAGATATGCCTTCCAGCTCTCCTAGACAAAGAATGGGATGAGTAGGGTGGTGAAAGAGGGAAAAAAAAAAGACATCTGCGCAGTGGTACTCATTTATTTATCTTTACCTCCATCACTTCCAACTGTGAGAAAACTAATAATACTCTTGGAGGATCAAGAAGCATCTGACCCTGTTGCCATTTCATAAGTACCCCACCCCTAACATTGTAGAATCTCATGTTCAGATAGTTTCCACAGCTTAGGGCTAAAGTCTGACGTGTCTTCTGAGGTCACTGCCCTCTCTCTTCTTCCCCACCTAACACAGTTAAGTCCTAATGACCAATATTCATTTCTGAATGATTTTATAAAGAAACTGGATCAAAAAGGCCTTTCTAAGAAAACTCATTAAGATTATTTTTTTCCAATGAAAATCCTAGAATGATCAAGAAAATGAGCCCATGAGTCCAATAGATATTTTGGCTATGCCAAAGTAGTCTCTTGCCATGGACTTGAAGAAAATAACACTGAAGGCAAGTCAGTTAAATAGTTGGATGATTCGTCTGTTATGCTGTTCATCTCATTTTACAAATTGTTTTTCAAAGAAAATGGGACTGGGCTAGTATAAGAAAGATGTGTGATTCATATGTGAATATATACCTATATGAGAAAAAACAAGTTGTGTGTCTTTGTAGATTAACTGGAATGAAGATGAATCATGTGGGTATAACTCTTGATGTGTATTGGTAACAGCCTAAAGTGGCTGTTCATTGGATGGATCAACAAAACTTTTAGCAAGCCAAACATCTTTTGAGAAGTAAGTTGGCATACTTTATAGAGAGCTGACCTTAGACTCATTAGGGCCTAGGTTCAAGTTCTTTTTCTGACATATTGTTTAAATGACCCTAAGTTCTTTATCTTCTCAGTGTTCAAAGCAGCTCTAAGATAACAAATTACAAAGAAGGTATCTGTATGCATTGGTAGAAAAAGTTCCTCACCTAGAGTTCCCTAAACTGCTGAAATTGCGAGTTCCATTAAAAACAATTGTAATACAACAACAACCTAGCACAGGGGTAAGGAACCTGTGGCCTCAAGGCCAATTTCGTTTTTTGAAGTTTGGATTCAGAGGGCCACACTTGAGGACCTAGAGGGTTACATGTGGCCTTGAGGCTGCAGGTACCCTACCCCTGACCTAGTAGTGCCTACCAAATACCTAGCAAGACATGACCTGGGGGCTAGCATCATTTGCTAGGAAATTACTATCTTATAAACTGACAAATCCCTATAATACAATTACTGTTAAAATGGAATAATATAAATGAAAGACCTTGCACACTTTAAAGTACTATATAAATATTAACCATTAACCATTATTATTATAGGTTTGAAAATATTCTTTAGAATTCAACAAATGACGTTATTAAAGACAGAGCTGTTGCTCACAATCACCAGAGCATAACATCTATCTATAAAAATGTAAGAACACTTCTAGTAGAAATTGCCATAGCAAATATCCACAATCTCCGTGTCACATGGAATGATAAGGTTTCAAAATACAGAGACCTAGTAGAAGAAATAAAAAAGAATGAGAAAGAGGGTAGAGATCTCTGGCATCCATTTCTTCACCGCTACAGTTGTCACAAAGATGCCTTTGGTAAACCTACAGTAGGTGAAGCTACATCTTGATACTTTACCTAATTGCAAAAATGCAATTATTTAGTGTACCTCATCAATAATCCAGAGAACATTAAGCATAGAAGAAATTTGCAAGATATTATGTGTTTCATGAATGTAACCGCTAGAACTTATTTGAAAAACATAAAAATGAGATTTTGATCTAAACCTGTTTTTTTCCATACTACTTCCCAGTTTTTTGAAGAGTTTTTGTCAAGAAATGAGTCTGAACCCCAGGAGCAGAACCCTTTGGGTTTATTGAATGCAAAGCTAATAGATCCATTTGCTTCTCTGTGCCATGTATCTAATCTGTTCCACTGATGAATCTATTTTTTAACCAGTACCAAGCTATTTTGAGAATTACTGCTTTTTAGTTTAAGATCTGGTAATGGTAGGCCCCCTTCCTTCACATTTCTAAAAATATTTTCCTTGAATATTTTTTAACCAATGATGATAACAATAAATATTTACTCAGCACCAATTCTCTGCTCTAAGATTTTGTTTCCTCATTTTGTAGACTAAGTAAGGGTCATACTATTTTTACTACATACCTCCAAGAGTAGTTAATGAGAAAAGTGATTATAAAAGGTTCAGGAATGGGGCTCCTGAGGCCTGAAGGCTACATGTGGCCCTTTAGGTCCTTGGGTACAGCTTTTTGACTGAGTCCAAGTTTTACGTCCTTTTATTAACAATGTGAGATATATTGGTTTCAAAGATAGGCTCTTTACTTGAAATTAAGAATTGCTTAATGGTTGAAACAAATTAATGTAAGAAGGCAGAGAAAAAAAAACAAGTTTCATTCTAAGTCCAAGGAAGGGTTGCCTATTTTCAGCTGAATTGGATGTTTCATTCCAATAAATGACAGAGGACTATAATATTTCCTTTTCCAGAGGTAGATTTAGTTTCTACAACTGTGTAAATCCTGTTTTCATTAAAGCAAACAATCTATGATCTTACTGCTTGGTGTTGATGGCTACTTGTGCTAATCAAATAATTATAAAATGTTAGAGAACACATATAAAGATTATGGTTTAAAAGCTTATATGGGGGGCAGCTAGGTGGCTCAGTGAACAGAGCACCGGCCCTGGAGTCAGGAGGAGCTGAGTTCAAATCCGTCCTGAAGCACTTAACACTTACTAGATGTGTGACCTTGGGCAAGTCACTTAACCCCGATTGCCCTGCCTTCCCCCCTCCAAAAAGAAAAAAAAAAAGAAATAAAGCTTATATGAACAAATTCTAACACTGTTGGTACCTAGTCAGTCAGTCAACAAGCTTTTATAAAGTACATATGCCAGGCACTGTGCCAATTACAAATTACAAACAGGAATTACAAATACAGGGAGGAAAATAGTCCCTGATTTGTCTTATATTCTTATGAAAGAAGAAAACACATAAAAGGGAACTGAAAAGAGGAAGGAGGGGCAGATATTTAGCAAAGGAGCCTGGTATAAGAAGTCTAAAGTATAACGTGGAGAAGAATGAGGTATGGCTGACCTGGACACCTTCCCTCAACCTAAGGCTGTGGGAGAAGCCATCTAGTCAGAGGGAGAGGCCTCGGTAGGAAAGAGTATTTCCAATGTGTAAATTCTAGAGCCGGAGTGAGACTTTAAGATGAAGAACCAAGGAGCTTGATAAAGGAAATCCAGAATACAAGCTGGAGAGGAATGAACGTTATACTCTTATAGACAGTCTCCTTTGTTCAAAGGTCTTGGGAGAAGAAAAACTGTGTATCATATGGTATAGGATCTTAATCACAATCTTTCATGATTCTACATGAAAATCAGGCTTAACTCCTTTGCCCCTTTGTCATTAAAGAATGCTACTAATTCAGGGTTGATTGTATTAAAAGGTTGCTAAAGGACTTGATAATTTCTAAGGTACTCTCCAGCTCTAAAATTTTGACTTTGAGATTTCTTGTGTCCATATTTATGACACATCCTGGAGAGAAGAAATAAATTGCTAAAGAAACACTTAATACTTCATTTATTGACATTTTCTAGCTTAAGTCTGGCCCAAAGCAATCTACCTGTTGTTGATCTATCCCTCTAGCTTTCTCAGATACTACAGAACCTACCTGAAACCTTGTTGTGAGTGACTGAGAAACCACAGTTATAAGGTTTGTTAATCTTACTCCCAGGTGCATATGCTTCCTGATGTATTATGATGCCGAATGAGATCCCCATAGTTATGCAAAATATTAGTGGGGCTTTTCTTTTATTAAAGATGTGCTTTATTAATCTTAATAAATCACAGTTTGTCGGTTGCTTTCTGACTGCCTCTCAAGTAAAATGGGGCTTGACTGTGCAGTAACACTGTTTATGTCATGCTTGAATTGTTTAAGGTGAGGCTCTGAGTAGTTTTATTGCTTTTGTTTATATAGGTAAACCCAATCTGCACATTGGAAATGATTGATGAAGTGTAGTCCCACTTGGAGTGTTTGTCATCACTCATGTGCTGAAGTGACATTTCTTTATGTATTTTGGCATAAACATATGCAACTACTGGCAAAGCATTTGACCCTAGAGTCTGACTATTTGTCATTCTAATCTTTTTTTTTGCCCAAAGTCAGGCAAGTTACTGTATATTCTATCTGCACGTACATTGCTAATTATTCAACAGACAGTAAAATGGTCCTGCGCCTGGGCCTGCATAAATTGCTGAATGTGCGATCTTCATTTCTCTAGCTAGGTACTATGCAGTAATATAAATAAAGTTGAGATGCGTGTAAATGTCAAGAAAGACAGCCATATTGAACTACAATAGCTTTTCAGTAAAACCTGCAGCCTGTATCAGTAGAAAAGGGAAAATGCCAAGTTGAGAACTTAGAAAATCAAATGTAGGCAAAGATTAAGCAAAATACATTAAATGCAACTCTCTTGGAATATAATTTCCAATAACAGAGCTTCACTGAAAAGCAAGTTACCAATAACTCACATTATGTAGACAGAGATAAATGAATGGCTCCTTAACCTCCAGGCTCAGGGTTTGGACTATGTGTTGTTTTGTTTGAAAACATGTGATTATTTATTGGGGAAAATGTCAGAGAAAAAAATTAAAGTGTAAAGTAATTTTCCCCAGAAAGCGATCACACGTCATTTATAGAATATATCATTTTTTTTCCCTGTTTGAGCTTGGATGTGCAGCAACTATGGGAAGGATATTGGGAGGTAAATGAGTCAACAAACACTTCAAAGGAAACACCTAGAAGGGGAGGAAGAGGTTTATTAGCATGATTCAAGAGATGTACCTATGACTAATGGACTCAAATTAAGTACAGGGAAATGCAAGCTCAATATCAAGAAAAAATTAAATTATTGGAAAGAACCCAAGGGAATCATTCCAACATTGAACATTAAGGAGAAAAAAGACAAAATATTAGTTTCTTATAGAGCACAGGCTAATAAAGGTGCTTAGTAGGCCTTTTCTATAGTTTCTGAGATATAAAAAAAAGCTTGTACTTCAATTTTAAGCAACCCACAGCAGGAGTGGGGGCCGTGGAGTTCTTACTATGTAGTATGGTGGAAGGAGAAGGAAAAATCTTGATTCAAATGAATAATTTCTATATTTATGCAATGATCAACATCTAGAATATTAGGCTACAGTCAGCCTTGTGTTGATGTTCCGTGATGGACAAATGCTTTTCAGTAGTCACTTTTGTTTATGGGCACAATTTCTTGTTACCCCAGTGATCCCACTATCTTTCCTACTCTCAAGCCAATTCCCTCTTACTGTCTTCTAGGTAGTCATTCAGATGTGACTAACAAGTCCACCAAGTCCACCAGATATTCAGAAATGGGTATTCCAATGTAAATAATTCATAGCATATATGGTGGAGAATATGATGAGATAAAGCTGAAAGTGTAAATGGTGCCTAGTTATAGAAAGCTTCTTATGTCCAACAAAATATTTTTGAATCTTGGCAAATGAAGATTTTGAGTAGAAAAATAACATGATAAGATATAAGCATATTAGTTGCATTTGAAGGGGGAGACAATATAGTAAAATCTATTAAGAAGGGCATTGCAAATTCTAAGACAATGGGAAGGATACAAGAGATAATGTAAAGGTATAATTAATAGAAGTGAGGAAGAGAGAAAAGTCAAAGATAACACCAAAATTGCTAACATTAGAGTTGTTCATGCCACTGGATCATATAATATAGTCAGAAAGAGGAGACATTTTAAAAAGAAAGATAATTAACTTAGTTTGGGACATTTAGAGTTTGGTGTGCCATTGGGCCATCTAATTGAAGATATTCTATAAGCATTTGGAGCTCTGAGGGATGTTAAACATGGAAATACACATCTGAGAATTATTTGTATTGAGATGATAGTAAAAGCTATCAGAATAAACAACATTAGAAAATGAAGGAATGTAAAGAAACAAGAGCAGCAGACGAATGATAGAACCTTGGATTCTGAAGAGGATGACGAGCTGCTTAAAACAACAGAGAAAGAATGATTATGAAGAAAGAGGAAAAGTAGAGATTTCTCGGAAACCGAAGGAGAGGCCTGTCAGAAGGAGGCTGTGGTCCACAGCATCAGTTGTTATAGAAAGGTCAAGAAGCATTAGGGATGCAAAAAAGACATTTAATTATCAAAAGATCATTAGAGACCTTTGAGAGAGAAATATCAATAGGAGTTGGGGACAGAAACCAGATTACCAGAGGTTGTGGGGAAAATGGATACTTAAAAAGTAGATACATAGAGTATAAAACATTTTCTCAAAAAGTTTATCTAAGAAGAGGAAGAGAAAAATATAATGGTTAGATTAGTCAAAAAGGTTAAGAAAAGTTGTGGGTTGTTTTTTTTTGTTTGTTTTTTGAGAACAGGAGAAACCTGAGTATGTTTTTTTCCTTAGAAAGGAGTCAGTAGAGTCAGTAGAAGATGCATAAGACAGGGCAAAGGAAAACGTGATTAATGAAGCAAGGTCCATGAAGTGCTAAGACAGGGGATAGCATCCGGGGTCTGGTTGTTAAAGATTAACTATAATTGTAATTCTAAATGTGAAATTTTTAATTATAAATTAAGAATGAGGACCTCTTCCTCCGAGGCAGACAGGAAGGCAGGAATTAAAAGAATGAAGGTGAACAAACTCTTACTGGAAGGTCTCAATCTCTATGAAATAGGAAGTCAACCAGACGTTAATGGAAAGATTGGTGAATGAGGGTATAATTTGGTTCTAGAAAAAAGAGAAATAAAAATGTAGAATAGGGATGGCCAGAAGTGAGATAGAAAGGCAAAAGGAACTAAGTAGAAAAACTGACAAGTAACAGTGTGGGCCCACCTGAGATTCATATATGTTTCCGCTTTCGCCTACTGTGCATAATATGGATATAATGTTGAATGTAAGGTAAGATTAATAATGTGGATCTATCTTTGAGAGTTTTAATAGTAATTGGGAGTGGAAGCAATTAAGAATGTTCCCTAAATTTTGTTTTGGTGTCCTTCAAAAAAAATATCTATTTGATTTTTAAAAAAAGTTCTATCTCTATATTGATCATTTAAAATCACTGTTAAATCATAGTATTTCCCTCCTTGAATGAAGGAGAGTTTCATTCTTCTTTCTGGAGATGATTATCAATCAGCCTACTCTTCACCAAATTACTGAGCCAATTCAGGTGAGATGAAAGTGTTTATTCTTCAAGATAAACATAGGGAGAAAAATCAGAAAGAAATTGACAGCTTAGTGAAACAAAAAAGATATTCATTAAAGAAAAAAAAACTTTCATTTTAAAAAATTCTCAATACTATTTCTCTGAGAAGCTTTCTGTCTGTCATGGTTGCTTGGCTACAAAAACAGCTGTGGCTGGTGGATATAGGGTTCTCTCCTTTGTGAATGGTGGGAAGGAACTAGGAAAATGTCCTGGGCTGTTCAATGTATGAGAAGTGATGGCTGCTGATTAGAGCTGGCATCAAACTAGGCTCCTGTGTCAGAGTGGGATCTTTAGAGAACCAGCTGTCCTTGTCCTCAAGGGACATTACTCAAGAATCTACATTCCTTGCCTTTATTTTCTCACCTCCCACTCACTTCCCCACCCTTTGTATTGTCTTCCACCACATAACTACTTTAACTGCTCTCTCCAGAGTTGTCAGTTAATTTTTAATTGCTAAATCTGATGTATTTTTCTCCCTCTCTTTCTTCCTTCTCAGTAGCATTTGAAACAGTTCTCTACTTTCTCTTCCTTAGGTTTTCATGACACTGTTCTTTCCTGGTTCTTTTATCTATATTACTGCTCATAGGAATCTTCTTAGGTAGACCATTATGTCTGCCTCACTTCCAAAGCTTATAAATGTTATGGGTTTTGTTTTGAGCCCTCTTCTTTTCTTTGGTTACTCGCTCTTTTAGTGATCTCATCAGCTGCCATAAATTCAGCTATCCTCTCTAAACATATGACTCCTACATGTATGTATTCATATATGTATTCATGTATGTATATGTACTTATGTATATGTATGTATTGATATATATTGATAATTAATTATATAGTGATAATCTGTGTGTGTGTGTGTGTGTGTGTGTGTGTGTGTGTGTGTGTGTGTATCCCCAAGCTCTGGTCAACTGAACCATTAACTCTGTTGTGCAACTTCTTGACTTACATGATCAGCACTCTAGTTCAGGCCCTTATCATCTATTGCCTGGATTATTTCAATAGCCTCCTAATTAGTCTTCTAGATTTAATATTTTCCCCTTTATAGGCCACCCTCCAAGGCAGCTAGGTGGCACAGTAGATAGAGTGCTGGCCCTGGATTCAGGAGAATCGTGAGTTAAGAAAAAATCTGGCCTTAGTTACTAGACGTGTGACCCTAGGCAAGTCATTTACCCTTATTGTCTCAGTTTCCTCATCTATAAAATGAGCTAGAGAAGGAAATGGCAAAGCACTCCAGTATATTTGCCCCAAATGGGGGGGTCATGAAAATCAGACATGAGAAATCAACTAATCAACAGTCAATCCTCCACACAGCTATTGGATTAATATTCTTTAAACACAGGTTTTACCATGACCAAAACTCAGTGTTCTGAATTGGATTGTTCATATGAGGTTTCTAACATAACCCCTTACTCTGGGAGCTACCAATGGAGTCACAGCCAAAACTTCTAGGACATAGTAGGAAATAGTTTGTGCAACTGTTGGTGGAGTTGTGAATTGGTATAACCATTCTGGAGAGCAATCTGGAACTATGCTCAAAGGGCTATAAATAATTGCATACCCTTTGACCCAGCAATACCACTTTTGGGGTTATATCCCAAAGAGATCACAGAAGTGGGAAAAGGACCCATATGTACAAGGATATTTATAGCAGCTCTCTTTGTGGTGGCAAAAAACTGGAAATATAAGGGTTGCCCAACAATTGGGGAATGGCTGAACAAGTTGTGGTATATGAATGTAATGGAATATTATTGTGTTATAAGAAATGGGAAGGAGATGGACTTCATAATTACCTGGAGAAGCTTATACAAATTGATGCTGAGTGAGAAGAGCAGAACCAGGAAAAATTTGTACACAATCACAGACACATCGTATGTGTGATGACCAGCCTTGACGAACTGGACTCTT
>CM053584.1:258808546-258829294 GCA_028627135.1 Pseudochirops cupreus
AATGCATGCTATCGTTCTTTTTCATGTTTGATTTTGTTTCTTTTTTTCCCATTGTTCACTCATTGGTTACGACCCTTCTATACAACCAGACTGTTGTACAATGTGAAAGTATTTGCAGATCCTGTACATGACTGCATGCCACCATGGGGGGCAGGGGGAAGGGAGGGGAGAAAATCTGAAACTCAAGTGATTGTGGAACTGAATCTTGTAAACTAAAAGTAAATAAGCAAACAAAAAAAAAAGAGACTTCTTACTTCATCTTCACTTTCTGCCACCAAAGTGGTATTGTGTGCATATCTGAGATTGTTAATATTTCTCCTAGAAATATTAATTCCAGCTTTTGATTCATCCAGCTTGGCATTTTGTGTAATGTGTTCTGCATATAAGTTAAATAAATAAGGTGATGGTGAAAAAAAAAAGAAATAGTTTGTGCAAAACTCACCCTGGGAGCCAGTAAGGGTGTTCACATGATTTAATAAATGTAAAAGAAAAACTTGGGGAAATAATTTAAATTCACTTAACTTTTAGGACATGCAGTGTTGATGACTTGGAAGCTGAGATTCACTGAGATTTATCTTTTCTTTTTCACGGAAGATGAAAAACCTTGCTGCCAGTTTCCAGAAAACCAATACATTTCCTTTGTCCATTAAATAATGTGTTTTATGATGAAAGGTCATCCCTCTGTATAATGTCATAATTTTGATTTTTAATAATTGTCATTAAAAATCATAGGCCTTAAAGTATCCATGACCCCCTTGATCTTTTTGTTGTGTCCCCAGAGGAATCACAGCCTTTTTTTTTTTAAGTCAGTGATAACTATTTTTCACAGTAAAAGTGTCACTCAACCTTGACTTATGATAAATCCCTGAATTTGTTTACAGTGGATTTTGGCTTTGCTGCCACCCTAGATCTAAACATTAGATGTCATTATAAGGGAGAATCAGCCAGATGCAGTAGAGATGGCATTGACCCTGAAGCAGGGAAGACTTGGGTTTGAATCATATTTTGGAAATTAACCAGATGTATCTCTTAGCCTTAGTTTCCTCATCTTTCAGTTATGAGTAAGAAACTCAAAGTTACCAACCTGTGAAATTGTGATAAGAATTAAAAGAGATAATTTTGAGGGAATTTTATTTCAATTATTGTTGTTAGGATAAAGGGCCATAACTATTATATTACTTCTTTTTTTGCTACTTATAAGTTTAGATGAGTAGAGTACCAACATAATAGCTATGGTTTAAATAGTATTGATGCTAATGAAATAATCTACAATGTAGGGCCCAGCCTAAGGTTACTATTCTGTAAGGAGGCATGATTTTTTACTTCATCTTCGTTTATGTAAGGTGGATGGAATTTTTCATCATTAATCCTTTGGAATTAATATGAATCATAGTATTGATTGGAGTAATTAAGTCTTTCACAACTGATCCTTATTACAGTATTATTGTTACTGTCTACGCAGTTCTCCTGCTTCTGTTACACATTTCACTTTGTATATATTCATATATGTCTTTTCAAGTTTTTTTTAAAACCATCCCCTTTGTCATTTCTGAATGAAGAAATTTCTTATTCTGCATCTAGTTTCTGCCAGTCTATTTTGAGTTTTTCCAGCAGTTTTTACCAAATAGTGAGTACTTACACCAATAGCTTGAATCCTTGGATTTATTAAACTAGATTTACATTATCATGTACTTATGTATATTATATACACTGATAAACTACTTTATTTCTCATGCAGTATCAGATTGTTTTGATGATTACCACTTTGTAGTATAGTTTGAATTCTGAATTGCTTCACTTCCCCGCCCCCCCCCCCCAATTAGTTCTCTTAATATTCTTGACATTTTGTTCTATTATGCTATTATGCTGACAGGGAAGTTCAAGACACAGGCTCAGAAAACAACAATGTGAAAACATCTGCAAGCAATGTCTCAAAAAATGCAAATTGGACACGTGTTATAATTTCCAGGCCTTCCTGATGAAAACACCAGAGCTGAATAGAAAATGTGACATCTAAACACAAGACTTAACAGAGCTATAAAAAGGTAAACATAAGAAAAATAATAAGGAAATTACTAGGGGGGGAAGAGTGATAGGAGGGAGGGGAGATTGGAGAGGCAGTAGTTAAGAGAAAAACAAACTTTTGAGGAGGGATATGGTTAAAATATACATATATATATATATATGCATATATATTATGAGAGTAAGAGAGAGAGAAGGATAAGAAGAAGAGAATAGGATGGAGAGAAATACATGGTTAACAGTTAACTGTGAATGTGAATGGGATTAACTCACCCATAAAACAGAAGCAGGTAGCAGAATGGATTAGAAACCAGAATCCAACAGTATGTTGTTTATAAAAGATGTACTTGAAACTGAAAGACACACAGTTAAAATAAAGGACTGGAGTAGAATCTGTTTTGCATCAACTGAAGTAAAAAAAAAAATCAGGAATGGCACTCATGATATTAGACAAAGCAAAAGCAAAAAATAGACTTAAAAGAGACAATCATTTTACTAAAAGGTACCATAAACAATGAAGTAGTATTTATACTAAACAAAAGTTAAATGAATTTCAGGAGGAAATAGACAGTAAAACTTTACTAGTGGGGGGGGGCAGAGGGGACCTCAACTTTCCCCTCCCAGAGCTAGGTAAATCTAACCATAAAACAAAAAAGAAAGAAGTTAAGGGGATGAATAGAATTTTAGAAAAAAGTTAGGTATGATAAACCTCTGGATAAAGTTGATTGGGAATAATAGAAAGGAATACATCTTTTTCTTGCCTATATGTGTTACCTTCACAAAAAAAAAAAAATCCACATGTTAGGCCATGAAATCTTCACAACAAATGCCAAAAAGCAGAAATGTTAAGTGCATCTTTTTGGAACATAGTGCAATAAAAATTACATTAAATAAAAATCCTTGGAATCATAAATTAAAATAATTGGAAACTAAATAATCAAGTCCTAAAGACTAAGGGGGGAGGTGTCAAAGAACAGATCATAAAAATAATCTCTCTCTCTCTCTTTCTCTCTTTATCTCTCTCCCCCTTCCTCTCTTCACGTCTCCCCTTCTCCCCCTCATCCCCTCTCCTCCTCTGGTCCTCTCCCACTTTCTCTTTCCCTCCCTCTCTTAGTATGTGTGTGTAGGGGTGTGTGCATATGTGTATACATATACATACACATTTATTTATATGTGTTTATATAATACACACACACACACGCTCACACCTTGGTTTAAATTCAATTAAAATTAAAGTCCAAAGACACAGTCTTATCTGAAGATTCCTTATGAGCAGCAGTTTACCTCCCCTCAATTCATTAAGGCTGTTTTTTTGAGGGGCAGGGTCCCTGTGTTGTGCATTTACGAGATGTTGTTAAGATATTTTAATTTTAGTTTTGAGCCTTGCCTTCCCCTTCCAAAAAGCAAAAAAAAAAAAATTTGACTAGTTTCGTCATTTCCATTGGTTTAGGGAACTTCCAGGTGAAGAAGCTCGTTCTACCAATGTAGCTTAGCAGCTACTAATGATTTTGAGCCTTAAAGAAATGTCTGGGAGTATAATGTTGAATATAAGTTCATAAATCAATAGATGTAGATTTGGAAGGGATCATAGAAATGATCCAGTCCAATTTCCTCATCTTGAAGATAAGGAAACTGAGGATGAATGACTTCCAGAGTCACATAGCTAGTATGTCAGAGAAAGGATTTGAACCCAGTTCCTGACTCAAAGTCTTTGACTTTATCCACTATGTCACACAGCATCTGAGGTAGTAGAGTCCTTAATTTCCAGACTTAGATTTTGTTTCAAGCACTTAATTCCCTCTTTCCCAGCTCTGCCGAGCATAAAAGTGAAATATACCTTTGTACTATAGGTCCTGAAAATAAGGACTGAGGTAATGACGCCTAATGATATCAAGCCTCTCAAACACACACCAAGGTTTTTCCTTGGTGGTAGGATATCAGATTACAAAAGTGATCATTTGGTCAAATTAGAATAGAAGATCTATCATAATAATATACCTACTTAAAGAAAACACCAGTAAGTCTCCAGAGGTACTTAGTAAGTCTTTGTAGAGATGATTTGGATTTTCCTAAGTTTCTGGTCAACCAAGAATTATTATTTATTCTCTTTCTCTAACACCTATCAGTTGTCAACTTTTGTTTACTATTATGGCCCATATTTCAGTAAGTCCTGTTGATATTGATTTGTACTGTACATGTTAAATGGGCTGAACACATTAATTTGAAATGAAGCTGGGTCCTTAAATTCATTTCTAAAAATGTCAGTCTGGCTATGTGCATATTTTTTCACATGATTGCCCTATAGGTACATAGAACTATTTTCCTTATTTTAATTATGAACAGTATCCTTCCAGCATTTTTTAGAGGTCCTTCTCATCTCCTTTTCCAATAAGAATGCTACATTTTCTTTTTTTTCCAGTCTCTGGTAGCTCCCCAGATCCCCACCGTTTTTCAAAAATAACTGTAAATGATGCAGTTAGCATGCTTGCCGGCTTCTTTCATCCCACAGATAGAAGGTATATCATCTGGGCCTGCTGATTTGTAGATATACAGACTTTCCAAGGACTCACTCAGGCTGCCTTTGTAGATGGCTATTTTTACGAGATCATCATTACTTCCTGATTGTCCAATATTTGTCTCCTTTTTTTTCCTCTCAAAGACCAATTTATGAAATAAGCTCCATGCCACAGACATTTTAAAGCTGTCATTAATTTCAAACCACCCCTCATTTATGAGTCCTTCACTGAACAACATTTATTGAGTGCCTACTGTGTGCAGAGCTCATTACTTACCAGTCCAAATGACTACTCCTGGCTTTTTTTCCCTTCAGATTTTCCATCCTCCTCATTTAGTTTCCTTTGTTAACACTGCCTGATTCTCCTTTTTGCTGCCCTTATATTCTTTCCTGCAATTTTGGCTCATGTAGCCTATTTGCTTGAGTTTATTCTCTCTTCTGGTTTCTGCACAGATTGTTGCTCCCCTGTAGGCTTCCAAAACGTATTTTATGAAGTCACATTGGCTCTTCTGAGCTCTTTGTGCTCCACTTTTTAAAAAGGTTATAATAGGCTGTGCTTTAATTATGGTAGCTTTTGGGATATTTCAGTCCTCTTTCAGTCCAATAGACTGTAATGCTTTGCATTGCATATTCTGTAGATTTTTTTAAATTCCATTAAATGGACTTCATTCTAATCCATTCTCTTAATTCAACAAGGTTTTGTTTTCATACAACTAGGAGGTAAGAAATGAGATTGAAGGAAGAATTTTCCCCATGTGACATGAAATGTACCAAACTTCTTATCTCTAGGTAATTATTAGGTTTTTTTTCAAATTCAAAAATGTATAATGTGCCCTCTAACATGTAAGTGATTTAAAAACCTAAACTTTCCTAACTAATAGCATAGAGACTAGATCTGTGATTTCGTTGGTATAGGAAACTGGCAGATGAGGATTCTTTCTCTGCTCATACCAGCTGACACCTTTGCTACCACTGATAATCCCAGAATGCTGCCTTGAGCATTTTGAGAAGTTTGGTTACTTGCTATAGAATCATCCGGGCAGTCAGCATGTAGCACAGATGGGATATGAACCCAGCACTTTCTGTCTTCATGTTCATCTCTCCTCTGTACCACCATACCTGTCTTCCGATATTTCATACATGTGTCAGAAAGTGTTCTCTCCAGCACCAGAATTTTGTGTGGATCTTTCCTTTGCCACAATTATACTATTTTGCATCTTATAATGCGTGTGCATATTCTATTCCTTTAATACTATGTAAGCTACTTAAAGACTGAGCCTTGATCATTTTTAGTCTTTGTATGTGTGATATCATCATATCTTACAGGTACTAATAATAAGAATAGTAAATATTTATGTGTATATATTTAATGTTTGCAAATAACTTTACATATACTATTTAATTTTATTCTTACAACAGTCTCCTGGAATAGATGCTATTATCATGCTCATTTTAGAGATGAGAAAACTGAGACTGGGAAAGGTAAAATGACTTGCCTAGAATTATACATCTAAAAAAACTCTAAGGCAGGATTCAAGCTCACACCTTCCTGACTCCACATTCAGTGTTCTAGCCACTTTATCATCTAGTTGCCTAATATATCAAACAATAATTAAATATAATTAAAAACTAAAATTTAAGAAACACTAGATTAATTAAGAAATTAGATGGACCAAAGGTATACATTGCCTATTTCAGTAACAAATCAGGAATTACCTAGTTTTCCTGCTTTAGAAGTTAGAGGTGTAAAGTGAAATGGGTACAGTGTTCACAATCCCTATCAGATGTGAAATATTAAATGAAAGAATGTGAGTGAATGAAAAATAATTGGTAAACTCTTATAATTTCTCTAGCACTGTGCTAAGTGCTGGGGATAGAACTAGAATAGCAATATAGGCCTTTCAAGGGATTGGCATTCTAACTGGGGGAGACTATATCTGTATCTATACCTATGTCTATCTATATCTGTATCTATATCCATATATGTTTCTGTTTCAGAGTAGATGGAAAGGTCACATAGTCCTTGGGGCCAAATGGTAGGGCCAATGGTAAGAGACTGATGGTTCTTAGAGCAGATCTGCAGAGCAGATGGTAAGACCCACATAGCAGTGTGCTGGTAAATGTTCGACAGCTGGCCCTTCACAAAGGTTAGAGGTGGGGGGAGCATACATGACATCCTGTACATGACATACTTTTAAGTTTAATCTGCATTATGAGCATTTTCTCCATTTCTTTCTTAAGTTTAGAAGTCTAGACAATAAATCAAACAATAAATCAAGTAGTGTTTGCTGATTTCTGAGGTAGAAATGTTCACATTGAAAATTTAATAATCAATCAGCTCTCAGGCTTTAGCATAACCTTGGACCCAGTGTTTCAGAGGATGTACTAGTGAAATAATTTTGGTGAAATCCTGACATTTCCTGCTACAGTATCCCTGGGACTGAGTTTCCTCATCCTTAAAATGAGGACAAGACTAGTTGATATTTAAAGTCCTTTCCTATTTTTACAATGCATGAACTGATGAATCTATGAATTTCCAATTCTCTTTGAGCTCAGTGGGAGGAAGAGAATACTACAAGAACAAGACTCTCTTTTTTCCCCTAAAAATGCTAGTTTTCTTTTTTTACCTCCTCTAGTTTTTCAGTGGCTGCATTGTAGATCATAGTATCATGGATTTGGAGCGAGAAAGGATCTTTGAGATAATCAAGTAGAATCTCCTCTTTTTATAGATGATTGAACTGAGGCTTGAGATGAAGTGACTTGTCTGTAAATTACACAATAAGGGACAGAACTAGAATTTTAACCCAAGTTCTCTGATTGCAAACCTAATACTTTTTCCTTGTTTCCTCTTCCTGTCCAAGCTGCCTCATTACCAGATTATATATTCTTAGGCAAGATTCTGAAGGTGGAAATGACCTGCATCATTAAAAACTAAATAAAACTGAATCTCTGCTGAACCAAACTTACTTAAATTTTAGAACTCCAAATAAATAGAGTTATAGAACAAGCCTCTATTGTAACATGGCTCATTACAAAGACTTGGCTCGATAGAGCTTTGATAAAAGCATTTCCCTAAACATGACACAGAGAACCAGTTACACAGAATTCGCTTACAATGCAAGGTTTAAACACTAGCATTAGCTTTCAAAGAAAGTTAGGCCAGGATATTACACTAGTAAAGACAGGAGATAGAGAAGGGGTTGAGTCAAAAACTGAATAAAAATTCTTAGAGTTAAGTGAGTCTTTGAACTATTATTTAGTCTTCATTCTCCTTATTTCTAGGTCAACTCCATTCTGTTTAAAATTTTTTCAAAAAAATTACATTCTTTTTTTTAGGAAAGGAAGAAGAGAAAGAAAGGAAGGAAAGAAAAAGGAAGGGAAGGGAAGAAACAAGGAAGAAAAAAGGAAGGAAGGAACAAAGAAAGGAAGAAATACAGAGATGTAGGAACTTGGGCTGGCGCAAAACCATTTTTACTACTTTGGCTCGCAGGATCATTTAGATTTCTCATAGTTTTCTTATGTCATAATTGTATCTGAAAATTTAGTCAAGGACCATGCAAATCACATTTAGAAAAAAGTAGTACTCCTCTGATTTTCATTGTGTTTGCTTTATTTATAGATGCATTTTACTGTCATTGTAATAAGGATGATCAAATGCATCCACTGCTGAAATGGGAAGCCTAGATTATAGATGTAGTTATAGAAATTTCACTGGTATATGCACCTTTGGCATGAGAAAACTCTCCTGGTACAGGTTAGCAGCTTCCCTATAACTTATAGTCTAAGAGAACTACTTAGATCTCTAAGAGTTTAATAGACTTGCGCAAAGTCACATAACTAGTATGTGACCAAAGCAAGATTCAAATCCATGTCTTTCTAGAAAAAGTAAATATGACCCCCCCCAAAAAAGTTCATACCTGAAAATTTCAAGCTTACTAATTGTTTAATGGACCCATTATGTCTTACTGCTGAACTAGTAGACCTCTAAGGTTGCTTCTAGCTCAGGATCTATGATTCTATGAAAGTGTGAAACATTAGTGACAGAAGTTTACTACGGAATTTCAGCATGTTCATTTTCAGCATTGGTCTATGAAGCCAACTGAGTTACTTTCTTAGGGTAACTCCATGGAAATCACACTTACCCTTCTTTTCAAAGAGTAGTTTGAGGATTATTAGGAGTACGCTGTTGTTTAATATCAGGTCTGTGCAACCTGCAGCCTATGGGCCACTTACAGCCCCAGGACCACTTACTGCACACCAACGGATTTCAGACTGCCTATAAAAAAATGTAGAGGAAATCATCCTTTGTATGTAGAGGAAATCCTCTGGTGTGTTACAAGTGACCCATGTGCTGTTAGCAGCCTGAGAACCACAGGTTGTGCAGGACTATTTTATATTGTGTGATTTGCAGTTGAAATTAATACATTGTTTAATTTACCGAAAAGGAAAAAAAATGTTTTGAGATACCAAGAAAATTATAATGTATTTTATATTATGCATAGAGTTTTCTCTTTTGCGTTCTCTTTTTCTCCTTATGACCAGATCATGACTTACTAGAGAAAGAAAAACATCTTACACTGGCTTTTTAAGTGGTCAGCCCCACCTATAAAATTCACTAATACCTTTCTGATTCTACCTGTTTAAACTTCAAGGTTGTATCGGCAATTATGATACATTATTGAGGCAATTCAAAATAATATATAGACGTTTTAGTCTTTTCTTGTCTTCACTGATGGCTTCATTGCCCTTTTCCCCACTTTCTATGCTAAAGCTCACTACGAAGTGTCCAGTGCCTGCTTAGCTTTGCGCTGGTTTTATACTATAGCCAAAAAGGATATCAACATTGATCCGCTGAATTATGAAGATGTCTTTGTATTTAAACTTCAAAATCCAGTGTGGTTGATTCCTTGTTATGAGCTGCATTTTCCCATTGGGAAGATGGACTTTGTTTTTTCTGATTCCTGTCTCATTAATCCCATTAATCCTTATCTCTGAGCCTCTGGGGGAAAAAAGTGGTGGCTGTGGCCTGAATGTCAGCCTGAGACAGTGGGGAGGTTTGTGAGATCCTGTTCTCTGCTTTTATATTATTCTGTTCTGCAAGAGCAAATTTCAGTGCCTGAGTGCCACACTGACGGCTAACGTAGACATGTAGAATAGAGACAGATCATGTCTCCTGATTGGAGTACACGTTTCTTAAGAGCCTACTAAGCACAGGGCACTGAGATCACAAAGACAAAAAATGAGTCAGCCCTTGTCCTCAAGAAGTTTATATCCGGGTTGCAAAACCCTTTAATCTGGAAGAGTCCAATTTGAAAGTGAGTTATTTTTTCTGGCTGAATCCATTTTGTTTTGTTTTTGTTTGTTTTCCCTTTTTCTCTTTTCCCCGGGAGGCTTGCACACTGTTACTGCCGCCAGAGAGAATCATTTAAATGTGAGCTGTAACTAAGGAAGATGACCCCAGGGAGCAGCTCCCTAAGAAAGTTTGAGAAGTTCTAAGAATTAGGTATAAAATCTCACCATAAGCTTCTTTATGCTTGTAAAACAGTAAATAGCTAGGTGGATAGAGCAGAGGACTGGAAGACCTGAGTTCAAATCTTGCCTCAGACCCTAGGGAAATCACCGAATCTCTCTCAGTTTCTTCATATATAACTTGAGACTAATAAAAGTACCTCACGGGATCCCTGTGAGGATCAAATGAAAACACTTTCTAAACCTTAGAGTGTTGGAATAATAACAATACTTTGCATAATTTGCTTAATAAGTATCAGTGTCTATAACTAATGTCTCCCCATTAGAGTACAAGTTTCTTGAGGGCAAGGATTGTTTTTGCCCTTCTTTGTTTCCCTAACACGATAGTTCCTGGCACATCCCAGGTATTTATTACATTGACTAGTGTCCTTAATGTGAGGTTTGCCTATAACTTCAGAAGTAATGGATTCAATATTACCCATCACATAAAAGCCAACTTTAGACCACAGGTAAAGATTTCTAGGGCTACATATATACTACGTGGTGAGACTCATTAAGGAAAACCTAAAATAATTAAATTTTACCCTAAACCACACAGCAAAGCTGCATGTAACTTCTTGTCAGTACATGATGAGCACAAAATAGCCAGGATTTGCTTGAAGTTACCAAATGAGTTTGGATTTTGATTTTCACATAATTTGGCCCAGGAACTTAAAGATTTATTATGAGTGACCAGTTTTTGGTATTTTATTTATTTATAAATCAAAAAATCAAATACCGTACAAACACAGGATGCATTTTAAAAATAACAGTAAAGAAAGAGGGAATACATATTTCCCTTTGAACCATTAATATGACATTGGAAAAAAAAAACTTGATGAAAGAAACATGCAAATAGTGCTTTCTCCCAGAGGAGCCTGACTGGCTTTGGATAGCTGGAGAAACACAACCCTGATTATCCTTCCCCATAACAGGCAAAATCTCCTGACACCATCTGCCTGTCCTCACCTACCAAACATGTCTGCTCCATTCTGAGAAAATGTCTCTCTGCAACTTTCTTCTCACGAAACAAAGTTATGAAAATAAACTAGCATTATTCATGAACACTTCACCAAGCCAAAATAACATGTGCAAAATAAAAATAAAATTCAGGAACCTACGTCTCAGATGAAGCATAACACAGGCCTAGGGAAGAAAAGCCAGCCAGCCCCATAATAATTCTCCAACTTTCACTAACCAAAAGGAGCCAGGCTGGCTAGTTTGCCTCACAAACCTGAGGTTGAGAGAATAGAGCCCTTTTTAGCATCACATGAAACAGTTTTTCCTTAAAAAAGGAAAGAAAAGAAAATCTGCACTCTCCACATAGCCCTTGTGGTTATCCTTGAAGCGCAGGAGGAAGACAGCCAAGACAGCCCAGAAGAATACATTTGAGTGAACCGAATGACTTTAAAGGGAAATGGGAAATGACCTACTGAGCAGTAATGTTCATAGAGATATTTGTGTTTTAATATTGGTGGGAATTTTGCTGCTTGTCAGAGTGAGAGAGTAGAAGCATTGGCTAGAGCTGGGTGTAGCGTAATGCCACCAGGGAAAGCTCCTTTCCACAGATTGTCAGTTTCTCATAAATCCTGACTTGGAGCGGCCTTCTTTCCCAGTATATTTTATATCATATTTTTAGCTCATAACAATAGGCCTCAGATTTTATAAAGCCCATAGAAGATGCAATTACTGTCCTTAAACAGCTCCTAGTTGAACTGATAAGACCATTGTGTATGTGTGTGTGTGTGTGTGTGTGTGTGTGTGTGTGTGTGTTTGTCTATGTCTGCACATGCATGCACTCATGAAATACAAGCACATAGAGACCAACCAATGGTCTTGCACAAATGACCATTTACTGCAAAATACTGAGCTAGATTCTACCATTTTTGCCTTGGTCATACTCTGGGAATAAGTTAGGCATTTGGACGAGTCATCGATGAAACTTTTTTAAGTGAGAGAAAAATGACTGGGGAAATGATAATCCTGGGGAACAGATCCTGATGGTTGACTTCTTCCTCAGCATAGAGTGGTGAGGGATTAATAAAGAGGAATGTTGCGTGCATGCTGTCAAATCCAATCACCAAATTAGCATTTTACTTAATTTTCTTTTTCTTTAAAACAAGGAAAAATTCAATCTGGAGGGAGAAGCTCTCTCCATTTGAAAGTGAGAGACTAGTGCAGTGGACAATACTGTTGAGTTTTCCATTTCCACGTGATCCAGTTACTTCTCTTCTTCATTTAGGATTGTTAACTGTGGGGGAGGGGGGGGCATTATTAACCCAAGAATGAATCATAGGGATCTCTATTTATAAAGGAACTTAGAAGTCATTTCTCCCAGTCACCTTATTTTCCTCATAAAGGAGCAGCCCCAGAAAGTTAAATGACTTGCTCTATATCACAGAGGTACTAAGTGTCAGAAATAGTATTTGAATTCAGATACTTTGAGTCCAAATCTAGAAGACTTTCCACTGTTTTACATGTTATATGTAAAGTCAGTAATACCTCTATATGTAATTTGAAGTTTTGAGACAAATGACTACAAATCTGTCCCTGGTAACCATCATTCCAAATAAAGAGAATCTAGGAAGGAAAATTTAACCACTTTAGCACCTGTGTAATCTTTCCATGAAGTATTTACTACTATCTGACGTTGAGGAGAAATGCATTGGTTATCCTCAATTTATCCTGTGTGTGTTTACACACACACACACACACACACACACACACACACACACACACACACACACACACACACACACACCCAATCATTCAGTCCTGTCCAACTCTTGATTATTCCATAGACCCTATTATCCATAGGTAATAATCTCCTGAAGTCTGTCCAAGTTCATATTCCTTGTTTCCCTGATACTACTGATGGCCTAATGGGATCTGGACCCCTAACAGCCCAGAATTTTCTAGTACACATTCCAGCAGCCCAGATCACTGGCCCAGCCCAGATTACTGGATCACCTAATTAGTTTATTTAACATTCCTTTCATTGTTGCACCTGGCCCACCCCAGATTATTTGCCAGTCCTTAATCCCATCCTCATCCTTTCTCTGTCCCTTTTGTATATAAGCATCAGTTTTACCTTCATCGAGTTGCTGGTTTACTAGGAACCCTGCCTGCTTCTGTTGGCATTACAATAACATTTGCCCCTTGACTGGAAGAAGGTTTGAGTGCATGAATTCATTCCAGGGGGACACTGCCCAGTATCCTGACATGTTGGGATTCCTAGCAAACCACATTACTGTTTATCCATTTATCTATATTTGTTTGTTTCTAGTTGTTTGCATGTTGTCTTCTCTATTAGATTATGAACTCCTTTAGAACTGGGCCTGTTTTATTGCGCCACCCCCCTTTTTGTATCTTCAGTAAGCAATTAATTTAAGGCCTGACATATAGTACCTACTTAATTATTGACTTGATTACACATAATTTTGCAGTATTCAAGCTTGTAGGCTCATGGGATCCCCAGTTTAAATCTGAAAGGAATATCAGAGTTCATCTAATTCCACTGTACCTTCATTTGAAAGACAACAAAACGAGACCCAGAGATGTGTGATACCCCATAATCACATAGATGTTTAAGTAGAGGAGTTGACATTCAAACTCCAGTCTTCTGATTCTAAATCACATGCTTTGTATTATCCTACCACAGTTCCCATTAGAATGTTGGAGTGTGACTAAGCACACCTGATCCCTCTGGTGGTAGAACCAGCCATTAGAGATAATAATGGCTTATTTATTGTTTCCAGTGGAACAAAAGGAGCAGGCTCTTGTCCTGACTCTGCAACTTTATCTCCTAGGTACTTAGACTAGTCCTCCTAAGTAGCAAGTCATTGCTATCTCTTACTACTTATTACTATATTATGATTATTAATTTATTATCATTTATTACTGTTATATCTTTAGAATAGTATTATACACACACACACACACACACACACACACACACACACACACACACATATGGATATACACACACATCCCCCTATGTATGATGGAAATTTCCTCTTTAACTACTATCTTAGCCAGAAATCAGGGAACTACAGATATTATCTATCATACTCACATTTGCGATTTACTTAGTTCTCTGCCCCATACTCTGATGTCTATTTTTAATTATATTCTATAGTTTTATCTTTATTTCTTTGAATCTGAAAGCTGAAATAACACTGAAATTGTCAAAGGTTAAGGAATAAAATTTCTCTAAAATAAATTGTTAATCTGAGTTTCCTCTGCTTCCAACCTCTTTGTAGGATGTAAAGCATACAAACTCTAAGTGAATATAAAAAATAGAGAAAAGTTTGTACACCAATTGGATAAGTGACTACCTTCAAAATGAAGCTCATTTCTCCTCCCAGCAATTTCTATGGGCTCTGCTTCTGACTTTCCCAGTTTTACAACCATGACTCAGCTTCCACCTCATTCTGCAACTTTCATCAGCAACTGAAGCTTCCTCGTCATAGAATATCCAACATTCCCTGTGGTATTTCACCCGGGGAATATTACCCTGCCACAATGTGCGTTCCACCCCTCTCCACTCCCTTCATGAGTTCTTTCTGGGACCTCCACTTTGGGGAGAGGTCTAAACTAGGCAACCTTCATTATCCTCTTTACTTTGAATCTGACTGGGTGCTTTCTTCCCTGACTCCCTCCCAGTCTTTTCAGTATTGTCTCCCATTCAGATGCAAAATCTTTGAGGGGAAGAATTGTCTTTCCTTGTGCTTATGTTTGTATCCCAAGGTCTTACCAAGGTTCCAAGAAACTAGTTAGCACTTAATACTTGTTGCCTTGTTCTTTGTCTCTTTAGGATTATAGGGTACTCAGAAGGTTACCTTTGAGACCAGCTGGTCTATCTATCCTTCTATTTTGCAGATGAGGAAATTGAAGACCATAGAGTTTAAATGGTTTACTCAGGATCACATAGTCAGTATCAATGCCAGAACTCAAACACAGGTCTGAGCTGATACACTCTGAACTCTGTGAATCTCTACAAAGCACACAAACTCCATTTTGACTTTTCTTTAAAAAATATGTTTAACATTACCTATTGAAAACTAAGACTCAGCTGCTATGTGTTATGTCTCAATGAGAGATCAGGAATGCACAAATAAAAGCCAGAATCTCATCAAATTAGGATATACTTACATATATGGCATAGGTACTTACATGTATAGATTCTCATCTCTAAAACAGGGACAATAATAGTTCCCATATTTATCCCACAGGTTGCTTATTGCAAGCCTATAAGTAACTGAAAAATGTGAAGTTGAATCCAATTACAAATCATTACATTATCATCTTTGGTAGGAAGACAGTATTCTGTTGGTGATGGAACTGGGCGACTGTTCACAGTTTACTGATTAGCAAAAGAAGACTTTATGAAGAATTGTAATTATTTAGAAAAATAACTATCATATTAATTTAGATAGAATTTAAAGGAGATAATTCCTCTGTAAGGAAGGAAGGAAATTATTCCTCATGTGGTAAATATCATACGCGAAGGTGCCATTTCAAAGATTAAGGCTATTTCAAAGACAGAAGCAGCTATGTAGTATGGTGGATAAAGCAATGAACCTGAAATCAGGAAGACCTGGTTCAAATCTGACCTCAGATAAGTACTAGCTGTATAATCTTTGGCGAGTCACTTAACTTTTGTGTGCCTCAGTTTCCTCATCTGTGAAATGGGTAAAATAATAGCACCTATTCCCTAGGGCTGTTGTGAGGATAAAATGAGATAATATTTGGCAAGTGGCTGGCAAATCTTAAAGCATTATATAAATGTTAACTGTTATTAGTGGTATATGAAAAATGCTACTGTTGAAGAATGTAATTGGAACTTTGACATCAGTTGTTATATAACTTTTTAAGGGACTGAGAAAAGAATCTTCTGTTTTTCTAATAGCTACAGATTGCACAAAACACTATCAGGTGGGAAAATATCCAATGGAGTGTCTCTGAGCATGCATGTTAATTAAATAAGCTTAATGATAACAAGAGAATTTTTTTTCCCTGCAAATAGATTTGAGTGGGAACATTAAACGTTTGAAGCTGAAGTCTGAGCTGCTCTGTACTTTACCAGTCTTACAGATCTGTCCACCAGCAGGCTCTGTGAGAATCAAATAATTAGACACTCCCCCACCCCCTCCTTCCTGCATTCCACATGTAGAGAAATGGAAGTCTTCTCTCTCTCTTTCTCTGTCTCTCTCTCTTTCTCTATCTGTCTGTCTCTCTTTCTCTCTCACCCATCTCCTACTTCTAAACTTCAAAGATACCATCTTATAGCTCCCCTCCCTTTCATTACTAGTCTTCTAGAACTCTTTTTTTAAAAAAAACTTTCTCTGCCTCTACTGGCTTCTGATCTCAAATCTCTCCTGAAACTGCTTTTGATGAGTTCACTCTTAACTTCTTAATTGATAAACTCAGTAGCCTTTACTCAGTCTTCATTGGCCCCTATTTTCCATATTTCAGTAGCACCAGCATTGTTGATCGCTCCTCTCTTCTACATATTCTCTCCTGTCTTCTCTGAAGCTCCTTTTACCTTATTCTCCTTCTACCTGTTTGACTTCCTTTCTATCTCCCGTAATGGTTTGTTATATTCTTCTTGACTCTTAAGTGTTTGGGTTCCCTAAGATTCTACTCTTGGTCCTTTTTTCCCTTTTGCTTGCAGGATTATGACATCCAGGGGAGCATGCTTCTTCTCCATAGGGTGCTAATGTCTCTCTTTTTTTTTTGAGGGGTGTTTCTTTCCTACAGTTATTGTGCTAACTGAAACACCAAAGGGAAAAAATACTCTACTTCCTATGTTGGCACTTTTAAGTGAGGGTTGGCAGTAAAGGGATACATAATCTTGCCAAACTCTGGACCTTCTAATTCCTATACTGTGGGCCCTGGACTTCCAAAATTTTCACTGAAACTATATCCTCTCTCAACATATAAGCTTGACTATATAGACCTACAGAGAGTGATCCTTTGAGTGGGCCTGTGGTACATCAAATTTAGTGTTAATAGTAGTACACACTAGGTCTCACAGTATCCCAAGGTCTCTATACAATTCAGTATGGAATAAAATCTGTCTCAGATGCAGTTAATTCCCAGTTATCACCTTAGACTCCATGACTTCAGGCTTCTATGAAGTTTCTATTCGAAGAGGGGTAGAACCTGATATGGGGTTTGAAGAAAGAGAAGGATTAATTTATTTATTCATTTACTTAATTTTAATTTAGAAATTATTTTTCTAGTGGCAAAGAATTTCACATTAAAAGGGGTACCTTTCTATTGGGAAATAGATGAACAAATTATGATATATGAAAGTAAGAGAAGAATTTTCACAGCTTTCATAGGCAAGACTATATTCCAGGTATGAATGACATATAGATACATAAGCCCATATCTACCTTTAAATTTATATCTATCTATATAAAATGTGTATATTACTAAATACAAAGCTCCATCAATAGATCTATTTATCTAACTTGTATGTCTTTCATCAGCTTCAGTTCCATATCTCAGTCTTTGTCCATGTGTCCTATTATAACCTCCGACTCATTAGTTAATAAAACTTAACCCATCTCCTCTCCAGCCCCACTAAAATCCCTGTACATGCTACCTCCCTTTTTCTATTGATGATATAATAGCACTTACCTTACAGAACTGTTGTGGAGATCAAATTAGATGATATATGTATATATGCACATATATGTATATCTATAGATATAACATTTTAGGAACCTTGAAATTCTATATAAAGGTTGGTTATCATCACCAGCATTGTCATCTTCATTAACATCATCACCACCATTATTCTTCTAAGTCATTAAAGCTTAGAATTTCAATACTCTATCATTGTCCTTTACATCTTTGCCTTCCAGTGATTTGCCAAATTCTTTCAAAGCTATTTCCACAACAACTTTCATAACCATCTTTTCCTCTTCACTCACATTTCTGCCACACTGGTTCAGGTATTCATTAACTATCACTTGTATTATTGAACTGACTTTTTAACTGGTCTTCCTGAGTCCAACCCCACTCTCCATCATGTCAAAAATATTATTTAGTGGCTCACAAGTGTCTGTTGAATAAAACTCAAAGCCCTCAGTCTAACATTTGAGGGCTTCCATAGTCTGACTTTGACCTAGCTTTATGCTTTCGTGCTAGCATCCTTCACGTTTACTATATTCTAGCAAAGTTGGAATACTAGCTGTGCCCCCAGATTGTTCTAAATTGTCCCAGCGCTAGTCATTTGGATAGACTGTCCTTCATGCCTAGAATACAATCTTGCCTTACTTAAGCTGTGAAAATCCTTCTCTTACTTTTATATACCATAATTTATTCATTCAGTCCCCAACTGCTTTGAACCCCTTTTAATTTCCAATTCTTTGCCATTAGAAAAATAGCTTTTAAATTAAAATGAATGAATGGGAAAATAAATAAGTAAATAAATCCTTCTCTTTCTTTAAATCCCATATAAGGTTCTACTACTTTTTGAATCCTTTATCATACCCCTCCAACTAAAAGTGAAAATTTTCTACTGAATCTTTTTCTATAGTATTTTTTTTAACTGAGCCTCCCTTTTACTTCTGTTGCTTTCCCCACCTGTATCATACTCCTTTATGTGTATATTGTATCATCTGCAATTGGACTGTAATCTCCTTATTTTTCACTTTTGTTTTCCTAGCACCTAGCACAGCTTCTTATACACAGTAGGCACTTAATTAATGTTGGTTGCATCAATGTGACTTTCTTAGGAAGCATAAATCATGCTGTGAGGTAATATAATCTTTGTCTATTTCATGGCATTTGTGGGAGTCCATGACTTTTCCATATCTCCTGGAGTTTTAGAGAATCATCATGCATGAAAGAATAGTTTGTGAATCCCACTGAAACTACATTTTAATTCTCATCTCTTTGCCTTCCTCTGTGTACTATACTCAAACCCATAAAAGAGAGATCTTCATTTCACCCATTTTTTCAATCAGTTATAATCAGCAGGGAGTCATGTGCTCCTACTGATCAATTTTTTCAGCAGGGCTTCCCATTTCTGCATCCCTTTTCTCATCTCTCTCTCTCTCTCTGTCTCTCTCTCTTTCCCCCCCAATATATATATGTATATACACACATATACACATGTATATATTTTATATATAGGTGTATGTGTATATATACATATATACACAAATATGTACATACCCATACATGTATATATCCAGTAGAGACACAAGTTTTCAAAGTACATTCTGCATGGAAGAGCACAAAATGAGATCCTTATTTTTAGGAAAGAAGAATGTCTCTTATATCAGGGTCATCTGACCTGTTAGTATTAGTCAAAAGACAGGATCTGTCTTTTCTTTCCCCTGGTATTAATGAGAATGGGGTAGGACTGACTGAGGCGAGGGATCTGGTGGGGTCTGCATGAGTGCTGGGATATGAAGCTTCTATACATGGATCTAGGCCTCTGAGGAAGTGTTTCGTTGTTGTTTTTGTGGTGGTGGTAGTGATGGTTGTGTGTGTGTGTGTGTGTGTGTGTGTGTGTGTGTGTGTGTGTGTTTTAAATGTCAGGAACCTTAAGCTCAATCTGTCTTAAATTGAATTTATTTTCTTTCATCTTAAAACTTGTCCTTTTCCTGATTTGTCTGTCTCTGCCAATGGTCCCAACATTCTTCCAGTCATACATGTTGGTTAAGATCTCATTCAAGTCCCCCTATCCCTTGAGAAACCCATTCTTTTGCCAGTTCTGTCTGTGTAATATCACTCAAATCTGTGTCGTCCTTACCTTGTGCACTGTCATCACCCTTATTCAGACCCTCATCACCTCTAATGTGGATTCTCGTCCTTGCTTTCTATTACCGTAGTCTCCATCATTCCGGTCTCTCCCTCTCCAACCCATCCTTCACCAGACTGCCAGGTTAAGAATCTTAATTCAAAAACCGACCTCACTGCTCAAAACCGTGTATTGCAAGGGGAAAAAAGTCCATTCTCCTTAGGCTTATATTGAGGCCCTTTAATCTAATACCAAGTTAGCTTTTAAGTTAAGGAAATATGTATGTATATGTATATATGTATATATATACATATATATATATGTACACATTTACATATACTTATACACTGTTACCAGTTTTTCTATTGCTTATTGTTTGGCATCCTTTTAGGGATCTTTTTATTTGCCTTGTTGTGGTAATTGTGTATATTGTTCTTTTATCTCCCTTTATTTCATATAAATCTTTCCAGGTTTCTCTAAATCTCTCATTTGCCATTTCTTGTTGCCCATCAATAATTCCATCATATTCATATAACAGTTTACTTAGCCATTCCACAAATAATTGATTTATGCTTTGTCTTCATGCCATAAAAATGCTATTGTGAATTTTTTTGTTATATATTGATCTCTATTTCTGTATGTGACCTCTTTGGGGTTTATGCCAACTAATGTGATTGCTGGGTCAGAAAACAGAAATAACAGAAGGGTTGGACCATTTTACAGCTCCACCAATGATATATTTATGAATTTATTCTTCTACATTTCCCCTTACATTTATTGTTCATTTTCGTTTTGCCAATTTTCAAAATATGAGTAAAAGCTTCAGGTTTTTTTTTTTTTAACTTTTATTTATTTTAGTTTACATCATTCATTTCCATGAGATTTTGAGTTACAAATTTTCTCCCCATCTTTCTCCTACTCACCACCCCAAAACAGC
>CM053584.1:258829794-258850413 GCA_028627135.1 Pseudochirops cupreus
CTCCTTATTGTCCATCATTGCACATAGCCAGTCAGTTGCCAGATCTTGCCATTTGTGCCTTCACAGTATCACATATTCAAACCCTTCCATCTACTTACATAGCTGCCACCTTGGTTCAAGTCCTCATTACTTACAGCCTAGATTTTTAAAATGGCTTCCTAATTGGTCTCCCTGAGTCAAGCCGCTCATTCTTCAGGCCATCTTCCACTTCCTGGCAAAGTTATTTAAGAGCATTTAAAGTTGTTCATAACCCTGTTCCCAACCTATCTTTCCAGCCTCAGCGTACATTACTTTCTTCCCACCCTCTTCAATCCAGAAAAACAAAACAACAACAAAACAACAACAAAAACTAGCCTTTTGTCTCTTCCATATAGCTTTCTACCTCCTATCACGTTGTTTCTTGTACCTAGAATATGTTCCCTCCTCACTTGCAGTTTTCACTCCGGGCACTCACCTGAAGCACAAGCTTCTAATCTAAGTGAAATCTTTTTTAATCCCCTCAATTTCTATTACCTTTCTTCCCAAACCTTATGATATTTAACTACTTTATATTTATTCTATTTACGCTCTCTTTGTCTGTGTGTTTGTATATTTGTGTGTGCATACACATACATAAGGCCCTTCTTATCTCCTTCCATTTAAACGTAAGTTCCTTATGAGTAGGGATTATTTCATTTACTGTATTTGTGCCTAGAAGAGTACTTAGCACATAGTAGAAGCTTAATAAGTCCTTATTGTTTGACTAAATGATTGACTGAAAGTTAGTATTCTGAGTGAAACTTGTCAAATTTAAGAACTATTTTCAATGTTATAATCAATTTTCTTTGTGACTTTCAATTACAAGACCAAATCCCAACATAGTAAGTGACTTTAAGTATCATGTCATGGTACCCTCCAAAAGAGAAGACACTACTGTATTTCTAAATCCCAATGATTATTTCTTGCCTTCCCTTCTTTCTTTCTACCCCACCTTTCTTTCCATCTTCCTCCTGTCATTCTTTCTTCTCTTTCTTTTTCTTTCTTTCTCGCATTTATAGGCAAAACCAATTCCATGTCAATATTTCCAGGAGTAATTAAGTAATGCAAAGTAGGACAACTTACTTTGCATTTAGTCTTCTGGCCTTGAAACAATGTCAGTAATCAGGTTGTAATAGGGGTACTTTCAGGTCATTCAAAGCGTTAGCTGTCATGTTCTTCCCTCCTCCCCAACAATGAGTTTTGCACCCGTCTTTTTCCTGCTTACCTTTTACTCAGCAAGTAATGATTTGAGAGCTGTAGAAATCTTTGCATTATCCCAGTAATGTGTCAATTAAGGCAGGCATTTTATCCAGATTACAAAGATTTGTCTGAGGTGGCCACCACTTTGTTAAGGCTGTTTTGTGGACATCTTCATAATTAATGGAAAAATCATTAGGAATTCAGTCTTTATTAACCCCTGTAGCTGCAGGGGCCCATTTCATCTTAATTGCATTCATTTGGCACTGGCAGTATTATACAGCATAATCACTAATAAATGATCTTTTAATTTGTACCAATCAACGGAGCTTGCTTCCATGCCAATATTCCTGTTTCTCTGATGTTGACCTGTCTTGATTTTTGATCATTTGGGCTTAAGATGATTTACTGGAAAATCAATATCAGTACCAGAACTGCTTGTATTCATACATCTGTGGTTAGGTTCTATTTGAGTGTATTTTGATTGAAATAAGTAGTGCTTGATTACCCATTCAAATTTTTTTTTAAGAATCCACACATAATCAGGTTGGGAAATCTGGTACTGTATTCTTATTCAGAGGAAAATAATTAGAAACTGTAGGAAAACTGAAGATTCTGGACTGCAGGAGGGGTAACACTTCTGATGCCACTAATTAACCAACTTTGTCTGTAATCTCCTAAAGGCCTTCACCAATATAGTAGTAATATGCTATTACCCATTAGCAAGGCCAATGGGGGCTTTGGGTACACTTGTTAATAGGAAAATCTGAGACAGTTTCTCTCATTATCCCCCTGTCAGCACTGTCTCTGCTGTGTAAAATGGCTATCATTGTTCTGTTGGTCAGCTAAGCAGAAACCCAGCTACTGTAAAGAAACATTCTGCAGCTAATTGAAAATGACTGAAATATCCCCTTATCATCCAGTCACCTTTCTTTATTTGCAGAACAATGGAACACATATGGACTAGGTAGGGGGAAAAAGAAAGTTCAGTCTATGACATTGAATTATTCCTGACTAATACAACTACAAAGAAGTCTTTGAAGATAATTCCAGGGGGAAAAAATCCACTTATTTTTAAGGTAATAACATTAAAGCTTTGAGTTAGTTTAGAATACTGTATTTGCTGTTCTGATTCATATTTTGTATTTATATTATTCTGTTCACTGGTGGATCTCAAAGCTTTTTACACAAAGGGGTCTTGATCCCTGTTATTCAAATGATGAAATAGCACGAAGAACTGAAGGTGAAGCAAAACCACACAGAATGGGAGGCCCATAAAGCAACAGATACATAAGGTAGCTAGATTGGATTCCTGATGTTGTGCTATGTGTGTGCATCATGTGCATACTCTCTACGTGAAGAAACCTACAATTTCTGAAATCAAATTTACGTAACATTTGTGTCATTTTATAGAATCTCAGGTTAGAAATTATCTCAGAGATTATCTATTTCCCCTGTACTTGAACAACAACAACCAAAAAACCCCCCCAGAAGCCCTAAAGACCTTAAGTAAAAGCTCTAATGGCTTCTAAGTTGTTGCTATTTTTTTCCTGACATTAGTCCCAAATGTGCATTTTTGCAACTTCTACTGACTGCTCTGAGTTCTAAATCGGGGATCAAAACAAGCTCTTCTTTTGCAAGACAGCCCTTAGAAAGTATAAATACAATTATCATGCCTCTCCCACCTTCCATAAACTGATCCTACTATGCATACTAGGTGTCCAGTCTTCTTCTCATCTTAATTGTCTTACTCTGCTTCATCCCTATCCTACTCCAATTTGTCAGTGTCCTTCTCCAGGTTCATAGCTGGAAATTGTATACAAAGCTCTGGACTAGGGGTTCTTAGCCAACAGTCTGTAAATTTGTTTTAAAAGAAAAAAATAAGTATATTTCAATAAATATGCTGTCAGTTCCCAAGTGTAGTGAGGGCAGTTCCATACATGTAGGATGGGGTAGGGTATATTAAGTGACTCAAAGGGAAGAAGAATAGGTCTCTCCATCAAGAGTAAGAAACCTGCATGTACCCTCTAAGCCACATGTGTCTTCTAAGATCTTGGGTGTGGCCTTTTGACTCAGCCCAGTTTTACAGGACAATTCCTTTTATTAAGGGGATTTGTTCTGTAAAGTTTGGATTCAGTCAAAGGGCTGCACTTGAGTATCTAGAGGCCACACATGTGACCTTGAGGGAGCGGATTCCCCACCCCTGCCCTTCTCCACCCAATCTTCCCAAAAGGAGACTTTAATTTATGCCAGGAGAGGGAGGAGGAAGTTGGGGCTAGAGACCACTCTGGTCTCCTCAGAGAGAAGGGGTACAAGGCTAGACTTATGTCTGTCTGCTCCCTTAAATATGATTAGTCTAGGGGATATGATCAGATTCAATCTAACTTCTGATTTCTGTATCATTATGGGGAGGAGGAAGATTACAAACTGTACATCCAAGGCTTGACTCCTTTCCCACCAAATACTAGTTCCACAATGAATAAACAGGAAGCAATTAACAGTGAACTCATTTACTCAAATCAGTACCAAAATGGAAATCAGAGAAGATATACACAGGAGAATATACACCAGATGATATAGAGTGAAAAAACTCTCCCATTGGGCATAAGGTAACTCAGCTCAGAAAAAAAGAGAGAATCCTAGATCTCATTCAAGGGGAAATTCCCAAAAGTCTCTAGTGTAGCAAGCTAGGGATTAGAGAAATGATAGAAATTTCTTTTAAATCATATTTAATATTTTATTTTTTACCAAATTACATGTAAAAACAATTTAACATTTTTTTTAATTTTGAGCTCCACATTCTCTCCCTCCCTAAATGCCCCCCTCAATAAGACAACAATTTGACATAGGTTACTCATATGTAGTTATGCAAAACACATTTCCATGTAAGTCATTCTTTCAAAGCAAATACAGACCAAAAAAAAAAAAGAAAAATAAAGAAAAAGTATCTTTAATCTGCATTCTGGCTCTACCATTTCTTTCTCTGGAGATGGACAGCAGCTTTCATCCTAAGCCTGGCAGAATTGTCTTGGATCATGGTTTTGCTGAGAATAGCTAAGTTATTCATAGTAAATCATCATACAATATTGCTATTCCTGTTTACAATGTTCTCCTGGTTCTGCTCATTTCACTTTGCATCAATTCAGGTAAGTCCTTGTTTTTCTGAGAGCATTGTGTTCATCACTTCTTAAAACATAATAGTATTCTATCACAATTATATGCAACTTGCTCAGCTATTCCCCAATTAATGGACATCCTCTCAATTTCAAATTCTTTGCCACCACTGAAAGAAATCCTATAAATATTTTTGTACGCATAGGTTCTTTTCTTTTTGTTTTTTATCTCTTTGGAATATAGACCTAGTCATGGAATTGCTTGGTCAAAAGGTGTGCATGGTTTTATAGCCCTTTGGACATAGTTCTAAATTGGTCTGCAGAATGGTTGTATCAGTATAAAACTTCACCACCAACATATTAGTGTTTTAATTTTCTCACATCCTCCCCAATATTTGTCATTTTCCTTTTCTGTCAAATTAGGTAATCTGACAGGTGTGAGGTAATAGCTCAGAGTCATTTTAATTTGCATTTCTCTCATCACTAGTGATTTAGAGGTTTTTTTATATGACTATAGATCGATTTTATTACTTTTTCTGAAAACTGCCTGTTCATATCCTTTGACCATTTGTCAGTTGAGGAATGGATCTTATTTTTATAAATATGACTTAGTTTTACATATATTTGAGAAATGAAGTCTTTATCAGAAAAACTCATTGTAATTTTTTTTCACAATAATGATTATCAACTATGTATTTCCCTTCATCCTATTTCCCTCTTGTTTATTTTACTTTCTCTCCTTTTATCCTGTCTCAGAAGTGTTTTGCTCCTGACTTTTAACTCCCCCAAAGTGTTCTCCCTTTTATCATCTCTATCCCTTTCTCTTATGTCCTTTCCTTCCTTCTTATTTTATAGTAAAATAGATTTCTATACCCAACTAAATCTGTATATTATCCCCTCTTTGAGCCAATTCCAATGAGAGTAAGGTTTATGTTCTCCCTTCCCCGTTTCCCCCATTTTCCCCTCCATTTTAAAATCTCTTTCAGGCCTCTTTTAAGTCAGATGATTTATCTCATTCTACCTCTCCCTTTTCCCCTTCTCCCAGTGCATTCTTCTTTCTCATCCCTTAATTTAATTTTTTTAGATAATCATACCATTACATTCAATTCATACCTCTGCTTTCTATGTATACTTCTTCTAACAGCCCTAATAATGAGAAAGTTATTAGAAATTATAAATATTATTTTTCTGTGTAGGAATATAAAGGGTTTAACCTTACTGAATCCCGTATGATTTCTTTCCTTTTCCCCTTTTTATGTCTCTTTTACATGTTGTATTTTAAAGTCAAATTGTCTATTCAGCTGTGGCCTTTTCATCAAGAATGCCAGAAAGTCCTCTATTTCATTGAATATACATTTTCCCCCTGAAGGATTATACTCAGTTTTGCTGTGTAGGTGATTCTTGCTTGTAATCCTAGCTCCTTTGCTCTTCAGAATAGCATAGTCCCAAGCCTTCTCATCCTTTAACGTAGAAGCTACTAAATCTTATGTTATCCTGACTGTGGCTCCACCATACATGAATCATTTCTTTATGGTTGGGAGGTCTTGAATTTGGCCATCATATTTCTGGGAGTTTTCATTTCAGAATTTCATTTAGGAGGTGATTGGTGAATTCTTCAATTTCTATTTTGCCCCCTGGATCTAGAATATCAGGGCAGTTTTCCTCGATAATTTCTTGAAAGATGATGTCTAATGACTTTCAAGTAGTCTGATAATTCTTAGATTATCTCTCCTGGATCTATTTTCCAGGTCAGTTGTTTTTCCAATGAGATATTTCACATTTTTACTATTTTTTTTCATTGTTTTGATTTTTGTTTTTAATTATCTCTTAATGCCTCATGGGCACATTAGCTTTCACTTGCTTAATTCTAACTTTTAAGGAATTCTTTTCTTCAGTAAACTTTTGTACCTCCTTTCCATTTGGCCAAGTCTTCTGTTTCAGGAGTTCTTCTTTTCAGTGAATTTTTATTTATCTTTTTCTTTTTGGCCATTTCTACATTTCAAGGCATTCTTTTCTTCATTGGATTTTTGTGCCTAATTTACCATTTGGGCTATTCTGCTTTTTAAGGCATTATTTTCTTCAGTACTTTTTATACCTCCTTTACTAAGCTGTTTACTCCTTTTTCATGATTTTCTTGCATCACTTATTTCTTTTCCCAGTTTTTCCTCTACCCTTTTTGCTTTTTAATAAATTCCTTTTTGAGCTCTTCTGTGGCTTGAGGCGAATTCATATTTTTCTTTGAGGTGTTTGGATGCAGTAATTCTGGCCTTGTTGTCTTCTGAGTGTGCATTTTGATCTTCATTGTTACCATAGTAACTTTCTAGGGTCAGAATTTTTTTTTTCTGTTATTTATTTTCCAGGCTATTTCTTAACTTTTAACTCTATGCTAAAGCTGGGTTCTGCTTCCTAAGTGGAGGGGACACTGTCCCAAGATTCAGGTTTTTGGTGTAGCTGTTTTCAGAGGTAATTCTGGAGACCTGTAAATTTTTGCCTCTTCTAAGGTAGTATGATCTAGGAAGATGTGTGTTTACTACTCTTCTGTACTGTGCACTGATTTGTGAGCAATCACAAATACTCTTTTCATCCCTGGAACTGTGACCAGGGTCTCTGTTCCCTTGTAGCCTACAAGCTCTGCTGTGCTGTGCTAGTGCTCCTCTCACTGGGACTAAGACTGACGACTGTGACCCAGATCCAAGAACAGCCAATACGATGGAGTCCTGCCCCTGATTCTAGCAAAGGGGCGTGTGTAAATCTCTTCCTGACCCATTGTCCAGTCCCCTTAACCATGTCTGGGCTGAGAAGTCTGGAAACTGACACTGTTGGCACTGATTCAGTCACCCCTCTCCCCCTCCCCGCCAAGGCCTGCTCCTGGTTTGCTGAGGCCACTGGGTCTGCCCTGCTCCTCTTTCACTCAGCCTCAGACACTTACTGGGCAAGTCCCTTAACTTCTACTTGCTTTAGTTTCCTTAAACTAAAATAATAATAACACTTTCATCCCAGGATTATTGTGAAGATCAAATGAGAAAATACTTGTAAAGTGCCTGGGCAATAAGAAGGTACTTAATAACAACTTGTTTCCTTCCTTTCTTCCTTCTTTCCTCCTTTATTTCCTCCCACCATCCATCCCTTTCTCCTTCTTTTTTTCCTCCTTTCTTTTTTCTTTCCTTCCTTGTTTCCTTTCTTCTTCCTCATCTTCCTTCCTTTTTTTCCTCCCTCCTCCCATCCTTTTCTCCCTCCCTCTCTTCCTCCTCCCTTCCTACATATGCTTAGTATTATACATATACAAAATGCTATGAAACTTACAGAAGAAGTATAAGACATAGTCTTAGCATTATAGGATGATGGTATGTGGAAAACTAATATTTTGTACTTTGGAACTTGTCCCTTTTCTACCACTCTGATTTGTAGAACATGTGAAATTTTTTCCAATGACCCCTGTGCTTTTGTCTCAGTACCCTTTATACTGAGAGCATTTTCTGCACATTCATTATTCGAGGCATGAATGAGTACTTATGTCTGCTCTGAATTTGTTCTCCTTTAATTCCCATTTATGTTCCTCATGTCCTGCCTTCTTGTTCTGCTCTGAAAATAGCAGTTCGTGTTGACATTATCTGTTCCATTTAAAATTTAAAATACTTCAATTAAATCTACACTTTAAGTGATTTCCTTTAGACTTCCTAGATTTAGGTGTTCTAGTTTGCCCTCATAGCTCATGCTTCCAACCTTGCCACCTTTTCAAGTTCAGCAATCTCATATCTGCAAAATATATTGAGAGTGTGCTTGAACGTGGTCTTGAAAGAGCACTGTCTAGTCTGTATCTAACTTTCTTAGACATGCACTTCAACTTCAACACACTCTCTTTAATTATCCTTGGAATGTTTGTCTTTGGAATCACTTTTCAAAGGTCTGTGTAAAAGTCACCCTGCATTAGCAAAGTTGTACAAATCATTTAAAGGTGTTCTGTACTTTTGAGATTCTCAGTAACTTAAAGTGGAGTCTTTGCTCTTTAAAAGTTACATTTTCAAGCATTCCTATGAAAAGCTGGAGTGTTTTTGAATTTATCCTGCTAATTATTTCATTACTAATTACTTCCCCCTGATTTAATGATGCCCCATTCCAGGTTATTTCTGTGTTATTAAGAGTGGCGACGTTTCTCAAAGATAGTGTTCTCTAACAGCATACACTGAATGATAAGATTTAAAGCCAGAAGATCAGCTTGTCTAACACCTTCATTTTAGAGGTGAGGAAATTGAGGAAGAAATAGTTAAATGGTTTAACTAGGGTCACACAAGGAATAATTAGCAAGACAAGTATTGGAACCTATATCCCCTTAATCCCATTTAACTGCTCTTTTCATCCTCTAGAGTCATATGATCTGAGATAAGAACAGATTCAGAGCTGGAATGGATCTTAAAGGCCACAAAATCACTTCATCTAACCAAGGAGGAAATTTAAGGCCTAGAAAGGCTGCATGACTTGTCAAGGTCACATTAGTAAATAGTAAAGGTAGAATTTGAACCTGACCCCAAAACCAGTGATTTCCATGCTACCTGATTATATCCTCATACTTATCAGTGAATGTGATTATTTATCTATGACTTTTTGCTAAATGATAAATAAAATAATGTTAAACTGAATAGCTCTTTTATTTCAAGAGCATTTTTAAAAATTTCTAATATTTCTGACATTCAGAATTAGGTGAGACAGAATGAGGCAGTGAAGGAAACATGACTTACTTATAAAAGTCAATAAATTTACTAAAAAAAAGGAAAGTCTTGACTAGCCCATAATTGTTTTTAAAAATCAGTCCCTTACTCCTAAGAAATCAGGCAGATCTATTCTGTTTGTTAAAATATAGTTAATAGCTATTTAGGGATCATGGAGTTTCTTAAATATTTATTCATTTTAGATATCTGGGTTTCCAAGTTAATACAGCCATTCTTTAAAATAGCAAACAAACAAAAATAAGGTTGTTTTGATTTTTATAACTAATTTCATTTCTTCAGATAAACTTACTTGTCCAGAAAATGCAATAACATACAGGCATAGAAAACTTCTAGAGGAGATACCTGAGACTCTTGCTCTGATGCCCACTGACAGAGAAAAACTGAAGCCTGAAACAACTCTCCAAGTGCTTCAGACAAAACCTTTCCTCCCAACTGGACTGGTTTGCCCAATCCATTACCCAAGTCTCTACTCTGGCTACCCAACCAGTGGTGGAAGAGCTCTTTCTTGGGCATTATGCCCAAGCTGTGTGATTTGATCTTCCTAGGCTGACCTGGGCCATGCTGTCACAGTTTGGGAAGGAGCAGTAAATTGAAGTGAGATACTTACTGAAATGAAATTCTCATTTTAAGAAGAAATTCAGATCTATTTAGCTTGACCTTGGAACTTGAATTAAATCTTTAGATACTCAACTTTCTCCAGGGAAGTGTGAGGTTTATATGAATTTGAGTATATTAAAGTTAGTCCAGCTCTGATCTATGTACCAGGTTAGTTAATTTTTCATTTAAAGGACAAAAGGTTTCACTGGAACTAATTTAACCGATTTCATTTGTGCTATTCAAACACCAGTTTATATTCTAAACTAAGAGAGGTTTTTCAACTATTAACATTTCATCTAGCACATCATTTCCCCCCCAGTGATTGATATTTGGATGCCAGTCAGTGTTGTCTACGACTGGGGAGATCAAACATGGTTCTTTTCTTGTCTGTGCCACTAGTCCAGTGTGTGACCTTGGCTGAGGCATTTCAACTCTTTCTAATTCACTTTTTCCCAGCTAATAAAACAGGGGCAGTAATACTCATCTCCCGCCTATCTCATGGGGGTATTGTAAGAATTAATAAGTTAATGGTCATAAAGCCCTTTGAGCTGGTCACCCGAAAGGCAATATGCTAAGGCCATTACCTTGTGGAAACGTTTTTGATCTATTCTTGATTTCTTCAAAAAAATTACTGCCATGGGATTTATCATATAAGAAATGTAAGGATAAATAGACTGCAACCTTGTTTCATAATTCATATTATACTGTGTGTGGATTTCTGTGCACCTTCAGTGAACTGATTTAAAAATTGGGACCTGAAATATTTTCATATTTTATTTCCACAGTCTCATGTCCTTAACCTTGTAAAAATTCACCACTAATCCCCTCTGCACATATCCGTCCCTAAAAAAATGATGCTTTCTCAGACTGACCACTCTTCTTTAAATGTGTGTGTGTGTGTCCATAGAAAGAGAGAGAGAGAGAGAGAGAGAGAGAGAGAAAGAGAGAGAGAGATTGCTGCCTCTTATTTTTACTTTATAGTCATGTTCAAATATAACCTCCCAGCCAACTGAATCCTCACTTCTAACAAAGACAGATAATCAAGTATATTTAACCAACACAGTGGCTACTTCAAACAGTGTGTGGCACTGCATCCGTAGTCCTTCACCTCTCCATTGAGGGTGAGAGAGATCTTTTTTTTTTTGCCTTTTTTTTTGGAAGGGGGAAGGCAGGGCAATTGGGGTTAAGTGACTTGCCCAAGGTCACACAGCTAGCAAGTGTTAAGTGTCTCAGGTCACATTTGAACTCAGGTCCCCCTGATTCCAGGGCGGGTGTTCTATTCTCTGTACCACCTAGCCACCCCAAGAGAGACATCTTTCTTCACCATTCTGAGACTGAATGATCTTTATAATTAAATTGGGGTCCAACAGCCTTTTAATGTTTTTAGTTATGTTATTTTACTTGTTTTGTATATTGTTCTCTTGATTTTTACTTCATTCTCCATCAGTTGTCACAAGTCTCCTATTTCTGTGAATTCCTCATATTCAGTATTTCTTACCAGAAATAATTATGGGTTATCTTCATTTATCACAGTTTGCTCAGCCATTCTCCCAATGAGGAGTACTAACTTGACTTTCCAGGTTTTAGTTGCTGTTTAAAAAAATGTGTCTTTACTACCACAAAAGTGCCCAGCCTGTTATAATTTTGTAATATTCACACTCCATTTGCACTATTGCAAATTTGCTGTCATTTTTATCTGTTGTTTTTAAAGTTCCTCTTAAGTCATTTCAACAAAGGCATTTTGTCTCCTAACTGGATTGTACACCCTTTTATGTCAGAGATTCTCTACTTTTCTATCTCAGTTGTGTACTTTTATCATATGTACTGATATTCCATTTTCTACAGGTTTTCAGGATAACTTGTTGCTTTTGACCAGAAGAGGGTGAGAAGGAGAGGCAGAATTAAATGACTTGTAAAGAAAGCCCCGTCTAGCTCTGAGGTTCTATTACCCAAAGATATACATGGGATATACATAATGTACAAAATACATAATACATATACGTAATATACAAATACTGATATACAAAGGGAACTCTTACCCTTACAAGGTATGAATGTTAGTCTTGGAGAGGACTGTCAGGGGCCTATAGTTCAAATCCTACCAAAAGAAGGAATCATGGTCATGAAGCTTCTCCTTGATTACCATCAGTGACAAGGAAGAGAGGAAGAGAGAACAAACATTTGAATTGTCTATTATATGCCAGACACTGTGTTAAGCACTTTATAAATATTTTCTCACTAGATCTTCACAAGAACTCTTCAGGTAGGTGCTATTATTGTTTCCATTTTACAGTTGAGGAAACTGGTCAAAAAGAAGTTAAGTTTCTTGCCTAGGGTCACACAATTAGTAAGTACCTGAATCTAGTTTTGAACTCAGGTCTTACTGACTCTAGGCCTAGCAGTTTTCCTACTGTGTCACTTAGCTGCCTTGCTATCCCACAAAGAGGTTAATTTTGTTTTTTGATATAAATCTAATTATTAGAAATTGCTTTTATTTCTTATATTGAGCTAAAATCTTCCTTTGTTTCTGCTATTTATTCCCATTGTTCCTAATTCTACCATTTGAGGTCAGGCAGAAAAAGCCTAATTCTCTTTCTACCTGATAATTTTTCAGAAGTTCAAAGACAACAAATGATAACCCTCATCTTTCTCTTGAGTCTTCTCTTTTCCAGACAAAATATTCTCATTTTATTCTACCAATCCTTATGTTTCATAGTTTTGAACCACTTTTCTGATTCTTATTGCCTTTCTTTAGACATAACATTGCTAAATTAGATGGGGGCGTTAGTCTACTAGAACCTCAGGTTCTGCTTCTGACTCACATTCCCACACTTTTAAATTTTAATTTTTGAATACAAGTATTTAGCTCTTTCATATTAAATCCAGTTATCCTCAGCCTACTATTCAGTTCCAGTTATTTTCATCAAGATAATACAAGAAACATATCATAAAATGTGTCTACAAGAGTGTCAGAGATAGGTTATAGTCTGTTTTTTATTTCCTCTCTTAAATCAAAATTTCTATCTTGTTTTTACACCACCTTCACTTCCAAATATATTCTTTCTACTTTCTGATCCAGAGAGTTCTTCTCTATGATCCTTTCCTATCCCTCCAATGCTAGACAGTGTCACATGTAAATCATTTCGTTGATGGCTGAAGCAAGTGAGGTATGTCAAATTTGCTTCCATCCAAACTATTTTTGAAAAAGAAAAAAAAACTAGCATTTGTTTTATAGCACTTTAAGGTCTGCAAAGAAATTTATGTCTCTTTATTTGATCCACATAATCACTCCATGAAGTCTCTGCTATAGGTATTACTTTCTCTATTTTACTGATGAGAAACTAGAACTCAGAGAGATTCGGTGATTTAGCCAGTCACAGTTTGAAACATCAGAAATGGAATTCTGCCCTACATCTCCACTGACCCCAAGCCCAAGATGCCTTCCACAATAGCATACTGCATTTTTATTGGAACTTCATTAATAACACATGTGAAAATTTTTATTAAATTTGATTGAAATCATTAAGAATTAATTAGGTAAAGATAAAAAAATAGTAAGAAATTTGTAAGGTAAAAATACAATTTCGTATGTTAAGATTTTGAGCTCTGCCTAGCACAGTTAGAATTCAGACAGCTAACAATTATTAACAACATATTAAATCTTAATTTAATGACATAAGCATATGTTTAGATAGTCAAATGGACAGCTGATCTCATCGATCTGGATATTCTTTTACGTAATGTGGATGGCAATTCATCCATAATTACCTGTCCATAGAGCTTCTCACCCATGTGTCCAATTGGGGTCCACCCAATGTACTAGAAACCTTCTTCTCCTCCAATAGAATCCAGTTATGCTTAAATTCTCACTCTTTGACCAAATTATTTTTTTACATTCTTTGTCCTACTTTTTCTTCAGAGGTATGTGTTTCAGTTTTTTTTTTTACATTAACTCCATTGCCCTCTGTATAATAATTGTTTTTAGTTCTTTAAATGCTGTAGTGTGTCACGTCTCACGGCTCTACAGCAACACCAAGAGAAAATTGATATTTTAAAAATCATCCACCTTAAAACAGTAGCCCTTATCGCTCCCTTTTCTTTATAATGAAATTCTCCAGGCTGCATTCTGGACTGTCTTTACCATGACCCAGACAAATCTTCATCCTAAAAATTCATTCCAGTTCTGAGATTGACACATTGAAAATAGTCTCCATCGTTGTTCTCTCACTTTCTGATTGTATGGCTTTTCCAAGAACCTCCGTTTAAGTTGGACAGTAATTTTCCATTTCTCTACAAGCAGCACTCTACTTCATTTTATGTGTTGTTTTAAAATCTAAGCTCCTTGAGGGCAAGCGCTATCTTTCTAACTGCTTGTATTTTATTTCAAGTGTTTAGCATAGTGCCTGTTATGTAGTAAGTGATTGATAAACACTTCTTATTGTGGTTAATCAGTATGACGTAGATATTGGCAGTTTCCTAAAGGCAATCCAGTGGGTCTTACTTCTCGTGTTTATATCTGGGCCCAACTCACTAGTCATCTGCATTGTTTGCCCCAGATAAACATACTGACAGACAAGATCTAAACTGAGTAATAGAAATGTCATTGTAGCCCCAGCCAATGCTGACCTTTTTGCCAATGCTCAGCCTCGGTGTCCGATAAAAGAGAAAGCAAAAGCTTTGCTTTGGATTGGGGATCTCTTTTTTCCTTTCCCATTATTCATTTCAGTTGTACTCCTAATTGAATCCACTGACTGCTCTTCCAAAGAAATAGAGCAAGACTCAGTCCTCTGAGAGGGAGATCCTGTTCTCATTATACCTGGGCATTAAAGATTCTGATGGTGCCAACCTTTAGGCCATTAGTGTTCTTATCTTAGAGGTGTAAATTAAATAAGGATAAATGAAAACATGAACTAGAGATTGAATAGCATAGAACAATGAGGGCCATGCAGCAGGATCCTAAATTTAGAAATTCCAGGATTTAAATTTGGAAGGGACCTTTGATGCCATCTACTCAGATCACCTCAGAGAGGGCAGTATGGTATACTATATACATGGCTGGATTTGGAGTAAGGAAAATCTGTGTTTGAATCCTGCCTCAGACAAGGATATTCCTTTTGAATCTTGGTAAGTGACTTAATCTTTTAGAATTTCAACTTCCTCCGTGTGTGTGTGTGTGTGTGTGTGTATTTCTAGTTTTTCACTATCATAAAATGTGATACTACAAATATTTCAGTAGTCCTCAATAGAGGACTTTTCTTTCTGTCTTTGACCTCCATAGAGTTTCATTCTTAGTAGAATTTCTGGGTCAAGGGATATAGACATGTTAATCACCTTTTTAGAAAAATTCCAAATTGCATGATTGCACAAACTTAAGTTCCAGCATGACTGGATGAATTTAAAGCTCTACCAGTAGTGTATTAGTATGCTTGCCTGCCCATGGGCCCTTCAACTTTACTGTTTTCATCATTGTCATCTTTGCAGATTTTCTTTGTGAGATAAAACCTAAGAATTGTTTTGACTTTCATTTTATTATTATTAATGATTTGTAATAGTTTTTCATATAATTATTAATGGTTGGTGGATCCTCTTTTGAAAACTTTTTTTTTTAATCCTTTGCTTGTCCACTGGAAAATGGTTCTAGGTCTTATTTATTTATTATAATTTTCAACATATCTTGGATATCAGCTATTTTTAATTGAAGGCATTTTCCCCAACCAACTGCCTCTTTTCTTATCTTACTAATATTTTTATACGAAAACTTTTCAATGTCCTCTAATTGAAATTTTCTTTTTTAATCTTTTTGTCATCTATTACCATTTTCTAGTTAAGGACTATCCACTTTAACCTAACTCTAAAGAAAACTGCCTCATTCTTTTGTAATTTTTTTAAAAAATTGTGTGACTTTTACAGGTCATGTATCTATTTTGAAATTATTGTGGTCTGACATGTTGGTCTAACCCTAATTTCTGCCAAACTGATTTCCAGTATTCCCATCAGTTCTTATCAAATAGGAAACTATTTTCCAATTAATGTAATTAGTCAGATTTATGGAACGATGGGTAATTGAACTCAACCATTTCTGATTCCTTATCATATGATAATTTCCATTGATCTTCTTTTCCATTTTAATTAGTACTAAGTATTTTAGTGATTATTGCTTTATAATGTAAATTATAGGGAATAGGATTTCATTGGACTAATTGTTCAACTCACCATCTCTGACATTTGTGTTCTTTCCAGACCAAAACACCCTTGGTCACCATTCCTCTATGTGTTTTATCTTTTCCATTAGAATGTTAACTTTTTGAGGACAAGCTAGGTTTTGTTTTTGTATTTGCATCCCCAAGAGTTAGCATAATGCTTGGCACATAGTAAGTTCTTAATGAATGCTTTTTTTATTTGTTCATTCATTTCTTAAGAATCTACTGATGATATAAGATACTTTCTCACCCTGCCATGCCATCAATTTGAGCCATGGTTTCTTTTTTGAAGGGATGATTGTGGTTTCAAGACTTTCCCTATTAAGGTACACACACACATATGTACACACATATACACATGCATAGTATGACTCTGTGTGTGTGTGTGCTATCACATTGCATTTAATAAAGCAGAGATGGCACTCAATGTATTGTCTTGGAAACTAAAAAGTTGAGTACAACTTTTTGAATTGTTCTGTAAGTGGCAATTATTTAAAATTTGGAATCTTTGGGGGGGGTGAATTTTGACAGAAATGAGGGAAAATTTCATTTTTATACCTATTACTTATAGCTTAGTCCATGATTAAGCTTTTTGCATATGGCATCATCAGGGCTTTATATAGCAGTTATATTTCTCCTTTTTATCATAAATATAATTTCTGGTACTTTGTATGTATAATGTTATGATTTGGAGGTAGCAAGGACCTTAAAGATTGTCTATCCCACCCTATTTATTTTACAAATATCATAAATGAAGTTCAGTGAGTTTAGGTGACTAAATTCCTCCTCTTCCTCCCCCTTCTTCATCTTTCTCCTCTTCCTCTTAAGGACGGGGAAAGGAAAAAGAACCAAGACTAGTAGATATTTTGAGAGAATCCAAAGTTTAGCTGTCACTTTAATTGTTGATTATTAGTGACATTGGATTAAACAAGGACAACTAGAAAATCTTTTCTTTAAGAAGGAGAAAGATGAAGAAAAGAAGGAAGGGAAATTAGGGATAGAAGGGAGGGAAAAAGAGAAGGGAATGAGCAAGGGAGGAAGTGAAGAAGAAAGGCCAAAGGAAAGAGACCGGAAAGAAGGAAAGAACAAAGGAAAGAAGGAAAGAAAGAAGGAAGAAATGAAGAAAGGAATAGAGATAAGATTATAAGATATAAGATCTAGTTTAATACATATATGTAACAGATAACTGTGCTTAAATTGGCCTTAACAAACCAATAGTCTTATTCTGAATACAGTCCTATTTTGATAGAGGGTGGCCTGACCCCTTCTTGTGCTCCAGTGACCTGGATTGTAATGCACTCTAATCTACTAGGGTCTACCTTTTTCTCCAAAATTCTTTGGGGAAACAGCCTGGAAAAAGTCTACTAGGAAGTACTGGGAATGGTGGTCAAAGTTGTTGTTATGTTTGGCCTTCATTTTCGAAGGGGACCATGGCATCAGGGAAATGATTACATGACTTGTAGTTGACTTTGATTTGAGTGAAGGAAGGCTGTCCAAGGTCACCAGCCTCACTTTCTTCTCCAGAGCCATCTGGGTCCAGTGAGCAGATATTCATTAGGATGACTGGAGATTACTCAGGATGCAATCATTGCTTAGAAGATGTATGCTACTATCTCCTCTTAGGGAACTAGGACAAATCATTTTCCACCATGTCCCAGTTATAGCAGTATTACTAGGGTAGGAACCCAAGTTAGCTTATGAGGATGATTTATCCAGTAAATTAGGTATTTAAAATTTTTTTAAAGGTTAACGATTCTAGTAATTCACATACACACACACACATACTCGTAAGAAACTTTTTTCTTTAGCTGTGTTGCTGACTTATCTGGTTATGAATGCAACTGAAGGACAACTTAGAGTTTTCAAATCACAAGGGATGTTTATAGAGAAAGAAAGCTATGTTGGAAGTTTGGCTTTATTTTTATATATTCTCCACATAGCAAAGGACAATATCTGGACTTTATAGTATTTACATAATAGGAGAAGGGGGGTGGCATGAGAATAAGAAAAGGGGGATCATGTAGGAGATCATGATTGAGGACTTCAGGGACCTTTGTTTTTTGACACAGATATTAACATAAGTAGTGTGCCTATAGCACTAGTCTCAGGTTCAGGAAGACCTGAATTTAGGCATCAGCTGAAACACTTACTAACTATATAACCCTGGGGAATCTTACTCAGCCTCGATTTTCACATCCATAAAATGTGGCTAATACCAGTATCTACCTCACAGAATTGTTGTGAGGATTAAATGATGTAACATGTAAAGTGTTTTACAAAGCTAAAGATGCTGTGTAAATACATACATACATACATATGTGTATAAAGAGGTAACATTTACCTACTGAAAAAATACCTTCAAACCGATATTTCTATTCATGTCACATTTCAGAAAGTCTTGATGTATCCTCTGCATGCATGAAAATATCATCAAAAAAACAACCCACAAGAAAGACAACTAATAAAGAGGACTACTTTTTTCCTTTCCCCGAAAGCTATCACAGAAAGAAATTACAAAAGAAAAACCCATAATTTGATGGGGAAGGAGGGAAAGGAAATAGCAACGAGAGTCTGATAGGTCATTTTTTTTTCACACCCAAGCATTTAGTCTACAGTAATCTTCCAGGACTGTCAGATTTGATTGAAAGATAATGCAAGATTTTTTCTCGCCACAATTTATAGCATGTATCCATTAGGAATAATTATGGTTGCATGATTTTGCTAGCTGTTATCTCTACAAGTGTTACTAATGGTTTTATCAATTACTCCCTGTCCAATAACTGCATGGTTGTAACCTAATTTAAAGACACTCTATCACCAGGCTGATTTGTGTAGTAGTAAATGACAGCATTTGAGACACCAGCCAAAGGACTCACTTCAGTGACTTAGTTAGTTTCTAATAATTAACAATTAGTAGGTACCTAGGAGAAAGCTCAGGAGACTAGAGCTCTTATGTTCCTTTTTTTTTTTAAATCTAAATTTAGGAAGTTAGAAGGCCTCTGGTGTCTCACATTAATAAAAATCTACGGTCACTAAGGGTTCATGGATTCGGGTGTATATTAGAAGTTAAATAAATATTTCTAGCATAAAAGCAAAAGAAGTCAAATGATGACACTTGTGTGTCGATGAATCCATCTGTGTTGTGCACCCATGTGTGTATCTACATACCTGTACAATATAATGATAGCATATAAGTAGATGTTAGTAGTTGTATTTAAGATCAGTCCTATTAAGACCCATAAAAGCAGCTAAAGTGCTCACTAGGTTGTTTTTTTTTCAAATCATGTTAGTGCTTCGGTTCAGAAGTAAAGTCAATGTGCTAAAAGGGGAAGATTGTTGGCAAAAATCTGCTATTTCTTGAACTTTAGAGCTAAAAATGCTTGCTGTGCAGAAAGAAACTCTTCATTACAGATCATTAGTGGGACTTTATGTAGAGCAGAAGACTCAGAGAGGTACTGCAGCCTCAGAACTCTCTGGGAAGAAATTTGAAATCCCTTTTTTTTCCTTTAATGAATATAAAAGATGATTCTCTTCTAAAGATGTTATCTCTAAGGATTTTTTCCTCTGAAATTTGCCTTTTAAAAATTCTAAATAAAACTGCAAACTTTAAATTTCAAGTGGGATCTCATCTTTACAAAGTAGTTCATGTTTTAAGGCACACAAAATGTTGAAATTAAAACAGTGAGTGAGGGGGAGATGGGAGGTTTTTCAGATGCAGTGACTAGCCTTCTGGACTGCCCAATAGCATATTTGAATTTTGCCTGATGGGGCAAAATTGCATGGAATAATTCATCATTTAGGGTATTGTGTCAAATCTTAGTATATCAAACCTGGCAGATTAACCGTGAATTTAAGGTAACAATCTTTTCCGAGGAGCCTGAGGGATTGTATCTATAAAATAGCAGACTTTATACATTCAGCAGCATGATGACAGTCACAGGATTACTCAACACACAAAGGTCTGCTATGAAACTTATAATATATACTTGGGTTTGTGCCAACATAGACATCATCACTGAAAGGCACCAGAAGGACAAGGGGCAAAGGTTTATTGTTGTATTAAAGTTTTACAAAAATGAGAGTAAAACCATTAATAATAATTTAAAATCATTTTTCATACTTGTAGTGTGATAATCTGCTAGTTTGATGGGGGAGGATTTATTTTCTTTTTTCTATCCTTCATTAAATTCAGTCACAAAAAGGGAATGAATCCTTAGTGGCATGCTGTGTTAACCACCATGTAGTGTGTCAGTGTACTGAGTACTGGACATAGAATTAGGAAGTTAACATATGGGGACTAATCTTATGATTCCATTGATAGAGGAATCTCCCTCTATGAATGCAGTGTAGCACCTTCTCTAAAACTTATTCTTTTAGAGTCAATTGGAGCACTAAATGCTAAATGACTTGCTCAGGATCATGCAGCCATTGTGTCAGAAGAAGAAGCTGAACATAGGTTTTCCTGTCTTTCTCTCTCTCTCTCTTTCTCTCTCTCTCTCTCTCTTTCTCTCTGTCTCTGTCTATCCATCTATCTATCCATCTGTTTTTCTCTACTGATCTATATCTATACATATACATACATGTATATGTGTATATATATATGTGCATATATACACATATTTAATATATAATATTATCATCTATTTTATTCTCACATATATAAATACATAGAATTGATCAATTTATGTAATCTATTGTATATATATATATATATATATATATATATATATATATATATATATATATATATATATATATATATATATA